>CM035837.1:350508072-350990572 GCA_020510985.1 Pholidichthys leucotaenia | reverse complement strand
ACAAGGAAAGAAGCAGATTTGTTCAGTGTGGCACAGTTTAAAGCCAAGAGTAAGACATCAATAAAGGTAGTAAGAGAAATGCTCTTTGCCGACGACAGTGCTCTAGTTGCACACAGTGTGGAAGATATGCAATCTTTAGTGGAGAAATTTGCAAGAGCAGCTAGCCAATTCAGCCTCAAAATCAACATCAAGAAGACAGAGTGCCTGTATCAACCACCAAAGTTCCAATTATCAACATCACTACCAGAAGAGATCAGCATTGGTACAGAGCCACTAGTCAAGTGCAAGACTTTCAAGTATCTAGGGAGTACTGTTTCAGAGAATGTAAGGCTGGAGAATGAACTATATCTCAGAATGGGAAGAGCGAGCGCTGTGTTTGGAAACTTGAGAGAGAGACTGTGGAACAATTGACATGTGTCTATCCGTGTGAAATGCAAAGTGTACAGAGCAACAGTACTGGCTACTCTATTGTACGGTGCTGAAACTTGGACTGTCTACAGAGTGCAGGTAAAGAAACTCCACGTGTACATGATGAGACACCTTCGAGCCATAATGAACATCTCATGGAAAGACAAGATAACCGACATAGAAGTGTTGAAATGAGCTGGTCTACCATCAATGGAGGACATGCTAATACAGACGAACCTGAGATGGCTTGGACATGTTGAGAGGATGGACCACCAGCATCTCCCTCGGTAGTTACTGTACTCACAGTTATGCAAGGGCAAACACAATCAGGGTATACCAAGGCTCAGATTTAAAGACACTGTAAAAAGAAACTTGAAGAAGTTGGATATAGACAGGAGTTCCTGGCAGCGGAAGGCTAAGGACAGAGCTGTGTGGAGGAATCTGATCAGACCTACAGTAAATGAAATAGTCATTGTCGCCCAGGACAGCCTGCTATGATGATGATGATGATATACATAGTTCTGAATATTATGTGGCATTAATGGATTCATACTACAATAATTACTACAATTTTCAATTATCAGCACATTCATAAATTGTTTAAATCTGAAAAATATCCATCTCCTACTTTCAACAGTGATCACATACTGTAGCTGTAGTTGCTGCTATCTATCTATAAATGGAAAGAACCTCTGTCTGTGTGTCTGTTCCACGCATATCTCTTGAACCATTTGTCAGACTGACCTAAGATTTTAAACGTGCTTTGCTGAGGTTACGAGGGTGTGCATCCCCCAATATGGAGTCGCTCAGTCAAAATATGAAATTTTTATCAATAAAAGTTTAGCCACCACTCTGTCTCATGGCCAGGCTTCTAGAAGTGTGGGCGGGGTTTGGTTTCGGATTGACTCCATACTGATTGGATAATACGCGAAAAGGAAGCGAAAAGCGACAAATTTGACTAGAAAAACATAATACTTAAGATTTAATGCTTAAAAAATTATACCATAAAGTTGCCGTGATTGCGTAGGTCTAATGAATAATTCGGCATGGAGAACATGAGGTGCGCGGGTGCGCTGGGGGAAAGGGCGGGGGGGTGGAGCAGCAACTGAACCACAGGCACCATGGGTAAACATAGTTGCCAAGTGCACTTATTATACTCAACTTTGGGCTTGTTTTTCTCTAAAGTCACTTGCAAATCTCGTCAGTCGCAGGTTGCGAGTTTTGGGCTTGTTTTTTGGTGAAGTTATTGAGGTAAAAGTGGCCTGCCAGGGGCTTTACTTCTGGCAGCCAATGATCCATCCAGTTTTTCTATAGAGATTAGTGGCCCGCCCAACTCCACTCAGTTCTGTACTCACTAATGGGGCATGAGCTATCCAGGTTTTTTATACAGATCAATGAATATGGGACCTTAAATCGAAAAAAATTCTCCTCTGAAATGAATGGCAAGAGCAAAATTATCTTTTGATCCTGATCAAATTTTGCCACGAGCAATACATATGGTGTTTTGTCAGTTTAAAAGATAATTTTCCACATAATTAAAGTTGTTGGGTGTCATATAATAACAGAGTAATATTTAGTTTTGTGTAAACGACTAGCAGACAACAACTCCGATCATCCCACATCACTAAACTGTCATCGTGTTTTGTGCTGTTACGTATGCAGAATGCATGTCTTTTCTTTTGTTCAGAGTTTAAAAATTTAATTTATTCAAAGTTTTTATGTTGACTGTGTTTACTATTAATTTGTTGTTGCTTATGCAGTATGCATATGTATTTTCCTTTAACACTAGAAGTCCCAGAGAGGGGCCATTTGGCCTTTTTGGCTAGAAAACCCATAGGGGGACCATCAAGTGGCCACAAGAGGGCTAATGTCTGGGTCTTCTAGTGTTAATTTATAAAATTCCATTATTCAATGCTGACTGTGTTTATAGTCAATTCACTGCAAACAAAAATAAATCTATATGTCATGTATGTTATCAAGCAGCCTCTCTTTTACGCAGTGTGGTAAGTTGCCTGTTGGTCTTTTTTGGGGCTTGTTTCCATAGAGCTGGTTGCTTGTTTCAGGGATGGCAATTTTCCGCCGAGCCGCAGATTTCCGCCAATTTATTTTCAAATTGATCATTTCTGTGAATCGTCTAAATCCGTTGAGAAAATTTTAGGGGGTTAAGGTACCTTATTGTTACTGATTTTAGTGAAAATCAACACGATTACATAAGCGCTCGGTGCTTCCCCGGGTCAAGTCTCCTGCGATAACCCGGATGTTTTGTACTCAAGCTACTGCTGTATTGCAAACAGCCCTGCGATTGGATAGTTGCAAACGATTGGACCAATCAAATGGCTCGTTGTATGCTTTGTCAAAAATTCTTGGCGGCGTGTTTATCAGGGATGTGACTTTTCCACTAATTCGCGGAATTCCGCTTTTTTTATCTTCCAGGAAGATAAAGTACGTTAAGTACGTTAGCGGCTTGTGGTCCACGAACACAGTGAAGGTGCGCCCTTTCAGGCAGAATTGGAAGTGGCATATGGCCAGGTGGAGAGCTGTCGAACACGCTGTATTTACGCTCACTGTCGTGCAAAGACCTGCTAAAAAAGGTGAGCGGCTGCCAAGAACCGGCAACGCATTGCTCCACGACGGCCCCTATGGCCACGTCCGAGGCGTCGGTAGTGAGCACTATCCGAGCCACCGGGTCTGGGTGCGCCAGTAGTGCAGCGTTTGCCAGAGCTGTTTTAACCTCAGAGAACGCCTGCTCCCGCTCAGGAGTCCAGTCGACTCTGTCCGCCGGTTTCCGTTTCTTGAGTGCGGCGTACAATGGCTGTAATGAGCTGGGCTGCGTGGGGGAGGAAACGGTTATAAAAGTTAACCATCCCCAAAAACTCCTGCAGCGCCCTGACATTGATGTTGAGGAGAAAAAAATAGCAAAACAATTTAGTTAGATTACTTTTATGATCCCAAACAGTTTGAAATTGACAGTGCACAGTGGACATTGACTCATAACTTTTGAATATTTCTAAGACTTGGCTACATCAGTGATTGTGCAAAATGAACTGCTCAAGACTCAATGGAGATTGAAACTGGTGATCTGAAATGAATGCTGAAATTATAAAAAGTAATGGTATGAATGAATTTTATTTCTATTATGGAATAGATAAAATTAACTGATTTTGATTTGATCAAGTGTTAAAGCATGTGATGGATAATGCTTGTTGGAATATTTTAGGAATGCTATCTTCTTGGAACATAAGTCAATATTATACAGTAATAAGTGGCATTCAGCTGTTTGTTTTACGTCATTTAAGCACAGTTCTGGTACTTAAAAATCATAAAAACCCAGGAGCTTTGGGGGGCTTTGCCCCCCCTTGCCCCCCACTATGTCCCTCAGACCCCCTGCTAATTTTTCAGATAATTTCCCCAACCCCAAATCACATCCCTGGTTCGTGTTGGAATTCTGAGCTTTTGGTATCATTTTCAGCGGAATTATGAGATTTTTATTAAAGGATCAGGAGTCATCAGTGCTAGAAATGGACAAAAGTGTCAAAAATAAGTTCCGATGGAATTGGCTTGAGAGAAAAGTGACGGTAAAGGTGAAAATTGGCTCAAAGTTCGACGAGGTAACAGAAACACTCGGACAATTTCTGAAGAAACCAGAAAAGGAGATGAAGTTCAAAGTTCAGAGACTGACACAGCTTGCTGCTAAAAGGAAGAAAGTTTCACATTAGAAGTGACTTGGTGACCAGTGTAAATAGTGTAATAAACTCTTATAGAACTGTTAAATATGTTGGACTAAAGACAGTGAGACAACATTGAAGAAAAAGTAAGCTAACTTTTCATTAAATTTAATGATTTATCTGGGTCTGGTATTTCATTTTTTTTTTTAAATCGTTTTTTTCAGTCTAAATTACTTCTGTTTTACTGAAAACCTCTGAGCTTCAGGGGGGCTGTGCCCCCCGGCCCCCCCATAAGTCAATCGACCAAATTAGATTTCAGCTGAAATCAGAATTTCCTGTTGCCATCCCTGTTGTTTCTCTCATGAAACCTGGCAACACTGCGGGTAAAGCAACAGCCGAGACTCCCGTTAAAAGGGCAGGCTGGGTTTGGCTTCCTGCAAAGGACTGCGATCTACCGATTCAGCTGCTGCTTCTCCAACACTGGTGTCCAACCGGGCGCTCCACGATCGTTCACAGGGGGGCATGCCCAGTCAGCAGTAGACGGGATTTCCTGCTTCTGCTTTACCCATGTGGTACCACTGTACTATGCAGGATCACAAGTCCCCCCTCCCGTGCAAGTATCTGAAAAATTAAAAACTTAATACTGCCATGATTGTGGAGCGGAATGGCCAGAATGACTTAATGACCAAACACAGGAAACAAAATCAAATAGCGAAATAAATAATTTTTAGTTAAATATTTACTGACAAATGGGCAACACTGATGCAATGGTTGTAGTCAAACTGGTCCTTCTACTGTCTATAATAATAGATAGATGTACTTTATTGATGTTGGGTGTTTTGCAGTTAATTCGGTTTATTACAGTTTTAAAAAACCTTTTAACAACAAAATATTGCTAAAATATAAAATGATGCCATACAATGGGTCTCAAATATTTGTAAACATGTCCTATTATGGTACTGCATAAGTTTATTGACGATACACAGAAGAAATTCACTATTATACTTAACTCCATCACTGAACAGTGATATAAACTAAAATAATTATAATGGTGACTGAACAACTCCCATTCCCCAAAGTGCAAGATACACTATTATGAATGTAAGTGATAAAAGATCACACAAATAAGTGATCTGACAGACAAATAAAGAAGGGATCTGAAACAGTCGCTAATATTGGATGTCCCATTCATTTTCAATAATTAGGTATTCTGTAATTAATATTCACACAAATAAATCTTAGTGCCATTTACTCCCTTTTATATGTATTTGTCAAAGTCTAGTGTGATTGCCTATATATAGCTTATACCTCTTTGTATTCCTCTTTCAAACACAGGGCCTGTACATTTGAGCCTGTAAAGTCTAATTGGGATACCTGTTTCAGACAAGAATACTTGCATTCTACAGGCATGCACTAGTCTATCTATAAATGCAAAGAATCTGTGTGTGTGTGTGTGTGTGTGTGTGTGTGTATTCCACGCATATCTCTCGAACTGCTCATCAGACTGACCTAAGATTTTAAACACGCTTTGCTGAGATTACGAGGATGTGAATTCCTCAATATGGAGTTACTTAGACAAAATATGTAATTTTTATCAATAAAAGTTTAGCCACCGCTCTGTTACTGCTCTGTGTCTCTTCATGCACTGGCTTCAAGAAGTGTGGGCGGGGTTTCAGATTGACTCCGTGCTGATTGGATAATACGCAGCATCACGGCGATGCTGATTGGATAATACACGGCACCACAACCTGTCAGTCACCACAGTGTTCCCTGAACAAAACAAGGAAGTGAAAAACAACAAATTTGACTAGAAAAACATAATACTGAAGATGTAATGCTTAAAAAAATTATACCATAAAGTTGCCGTGATTGCGTAGGTCTAAAGGATAATTTGGCATATGTGGAGAATATGAGGTGTGCAGCATACTGGGCAGAGCATCAATGGGACCGGGTCTGACAAATCAACACAGAACATGCCAGGGGAAGCAGCGGCCAGATACAACCTGGCGCAAAGGCATGCTAACTGAGGGCGGTTAAAAAAAAAGTTATGTTCAATCAAGTGAAATAAAGATAATGCATGCAGTGTGCTTTTTACCCTGAGGCTGATTTATCATGGAAAACAGCTGAGCTCTGTGGTTCGAGCGATCAGCTGATTGCTGGTGTTCTGACCTTTTGGCATATCTGTCAGAACAGCATGGACAGCTGATGATACACACTGCAAAGGTTTAAAAAGAAAAACATGGGGGGAAGGCCCTACAAAACCTTTGCTCCACGAATGTGGGACGTATCAACCATACGCTGGATACATCTGAAAATTTTCGGCATGGGGCACATATTTTTTCCAGTTTCTAAAATTTTTCACCGGATCTGAGGTGTGTGCGAAAAAAAATTGCATTTTAATTAAATCACCCTTTATTGTCATTCAACCGTACAACCAATCATGTACAGTAGAATGAGACTGTGTTTTACCTATCTACTGTGTTAATCACACACACCCCAAGTGTAGAATCAGAGGGCCGCTGCCATGCAAGGCGCCGCCACAGATTTCCCTCCTCTATTCCATTATTGCTGAGCACCAAGCTGGACGGCAGGAAGTTCAACTTTTATATGGTCTTCGGCATGACCCGGCCGGGATTTGAACCCCTTCCTCCCGGGTGTGGGGCGGATGCTCTACCAACTGAGCCACCACTCCGGTAGACAGTGTGGAACGAAATGAGGGTCACCAGTGTGGTGGATAAAATAAGTGCAGGCGGACACGGCGAACTGAAGTTTAAAAGGGTGCTTTATTCTTCCTCCATCACGAGGCTCACCCAGCGCTGTGGCAGCACGCTGGTGTGAGCCCTGCGTCTCTAGAGTGTCAGAATGCGAGTGAGAGAGAGGCATATACAGTCAGCTCTTTTATACTGAGATACAGACAGTGCATGCATGGCATATTAGCATAACAGTCAAGCAGGAATGCATGGACATTTACATGAGAGTCACACATATCAATAGCAGGATTACTGGTGCCGGAATTCCTCTCTGCCCCGGGGCTGTAGGACAAAAGAGGCTGCAAGGCACATCTACATATTGATATCAGTCCATACATCTCATTGTTCTGTTAATTGCTCAAGCTGAGTGCTCTGCCTGTCCAGTAGAGTGTGGTGGGTCACCCACACCGCTCCCCCCCAGAGCGCTCAGCAGGGGAACGAGGCGGCGATCGGCCAGCTTTGGAAGCGAGGTGCGGGAAAAGCTCTGTGCAGGAGGAGGTGGAGGGGGGTGGGGGTAGGCGAGTGCCAGTTAACGTTTAGAGGGTAAACCGTTAACGTTTAACGGTTTTGGTTAACGTTTAGAGGGTCAAAAATGCAATTGTTTAGGCGGAATAATAATAATATTAATAATAAATAATCTTCTCGCATCAATAAAAAACAAACCACTTACAATAGAGCTGCGGCGATCACATTGTCAGTCACGCCCTCAAGGTTCAGATCATTATTTGGCCTCAGTATAGCCCCAGCGCGACAATATAAGCACCGCCTCAATCTTAGCATTAAAGTTGTAAAATACCTTATAATAACAAAATATTGCTAGAATATAAAATGATATACTACAATGGGTCTCAAATATTTGTAAATGTGTCCTGTTACAGTACTGCATGAGTTTGTTGACGATACACAGAAGAAATTCACTATTACACTTAACTCCATCACTGAACAGTGATATAAACTAAAATAATTATAATGGTGACTGAACAGCTCCCATTCCCCAAGGTGCAAGATACACTATTATCTTGAATAGAAGTGATAAAAGATCACACAAATAAGTGTTCTGGCAAACAAATAAAGAAGGGATCTCAAACAGTCACTAATATTGGATTTCCCATCCATTTTCTATATTTAGGTATTCTGTAATTAATATTCACACACTCAAATAAATCTTAGTGCCATTTACTCCCTTTTATATTTGTCAAAGTCTAACATGTGATTGCCTACATATAGGCTACACCTCTTTGTATTCCACTTTCAAACAGAGCCTACATTTGAGCCTTTAAAGCCTGATTGGGATACCTGTTTCAGACAGGAATACTTGCGTTCTATGGGCAATGCACTAGTTTTAATAAATTAGAGACTACAGGTTTATTTAAAAGAAGCTACCTTTTCATCCTTTTTATGGGTCCTCATAATGCTCCTTATTCAGATATATTAATATAATGTAAATCTGTATCCTTAACCTGTACTCCAGACTCTCAATTTGACAACTAGTGGATTGGTTGTCTGATATTCTTTATTTATTTTGGAATGATTAAGCGGTAGAAGATGGATGAATTGAATCGGCGAATTCAAAAAGGGCCCAAGTCCCCATTGAAAAAGTGTGGACTTGGGCCCTTTTTGAATTCACCGATCCAATTCTAAAGAACTTTCTAAATAATATAACTTTAAAAATCATTTGGTGCAAATTAAGCCAGTTAGAAATAATTACAGCAGAGCAGAAAAAAGTAAAAAAAAAAATTTTTTTAAAAATACCTTCTTCTGCTGAGCTAAATGTTGATTATAGTTTTTTTTAAAAAGCGTGGCATTGATAGACAGTCTGCACATATAATTCACTGTCCAAAACTCCACAGGTAACAAGCTAGCAGTTATCCTACAAACAAAAAGCTGAAAACATTCTTAAAATAAAAGGCTTACTTCTACATCACTGCCACAGAATCTTCTCTCCTCTTTTTTCTTTTTTCTTTACAAATTGTGAGGGAAAACTGTGGCTGGAAATTGCTGATTTCAGGCAAGTATATCCTGTTGATGGTGTTTCACAATAAAAGCACATAATAAACATCCATCTTCTTCCTTTTCGAGTGGCGGGGGGGCTGGAGCCTATCCCAGCATCTTTGGGCGAGAAGCAGGGTACACCCTGGACAGATCGCCAGTTCATCGCAGGGCCAACACAGAGAGGCAGACAACCATTCACTCTCACAGTCATACCTAAGGACAGTTTAGAATCCACAGTTGATGCCAATTAACCTAATTTGCATGTTTTTGGCATGTGGGAGGAAACTGGAGAAATCCCGGAGTAAACCCACACAGACACGGGGAGAACATGCAAACTCCACACAAATCACTGTTGGTCGGTGGCTGGGATCAAACCCAGGATCCCCCGGCCAAGGGTGAGTTGCTGTCCTGCCGCAGTGCTAACTACTCCGCCACCGTGTTGCCCCACATGTGTTTTTTTTTTCCCTCCACTCTGCTTCCACTCAGCTCAGCAGTTATGGGAAAGTGCCGTGGACTGCGTACCGCCAGGAAGCTCTGCAATCATCGCCGTGAGCAGAAAGTAGGCGTGAAGGCCAAGCAGCCCAACATAATAAACAACCATTCTGAAAACTGAATTGCTTGTAAAGGGCTTTTATTTTTACATAACTCGGGAAGTATTGAGTTATGATGGTGAAAATAAATTCACACTAATTCAGACTTCAGTCATGTCTGGTGAATCCAGCATTTATAGTGCAGGCGACTAATTTTAAGGTTATTGAGCAGGAATTCAAGTATTGTTTCACATTTTTAAGGACATTTAAGATGCTGATTTTAGTTAATCACATTTAAGAATTTTTCTGGACCTGTAGACACTAATGAGGTGGCTGTTTTTCTCCTTGTTTGTGTTCTTGTAGAGAAATTCTCACCATATAGCAACCATACATGAATGCAAATTAATCTGTCCACAGAGAATTAAACTCTGATTTTTTTTCTCTGGGATTTGCTCTATGAGTTTTGCTTTTTCTGGCTCTGTCCATGTCTTACCAAGAGTGGGAGGATAAGCGGGAAGCTGCGGCGTGGCTCTCTGCTCTCCACATGCACTGCACACACACAAAAGGCAGCAGTGCGAGCTGCTGTCAGATGTGATGCATGGTTGACAGCATAATTAATAATTAAAAAAAAATATATATTTTATGTTCATGAAAGTATGTGTTTCCATTGTGAAATGTGTCCAATAAACAATAATTTGAAAAATAATTAAAATAAACTTCATTAATTTCCATGTGTTTTGAGATGCTAATTCATACCCATAGAAAGCAAGTGTTCCTGTCTGAAACAGGTAGGCCAATTAGGCTTTACAGGCCCAAATGTAGGCTGTGTTTGAAAGTGGAATACAGAGGTGTAGCCTATATGTAGGCAATCACACATGCATAGACTTTGACAAATATGAAAGGGACTGAATGACACTAAGATTTATTTGATTGTGTGAATATTAATTACGGAATTATTGAAAATGAATGGGACATCCAATGTTAGTGACTGTTTAAGAACCCTGGTTTATTTGTTTGTCAGACTTATTTGTGTGATCTCTTTTGACTTATATTCATAGGTGTTGTATCTTGCACTTTGGGGAATGGGAGTTGTTCAGTCACCATTATAATTGTTTTAGTTTATATGTGTAGTTTATAGTGTATCCTCAATAAACTCATGCAGTACTATAATAGGACATGTTTACAAATATTTGAGACCCATTCTAGTGCATCCTTTTATATTTTAGCAACATTGTAAGTACAAAACATCCAACATTATTATACACAGCAGAATAACTTGTTTGGCTGCAACTGTTGCATCACTGTTTTCCATTTGTCTGTAAATATTTAAATAAAAATGATTTATTTATTTATTTATTTGGGCATTTTTGTGTACTGTTTGGTCACAGTTGTCGTTTAGTCAAAGCGTGCGTACAGTATTTGTCCGCATATGATATCCAGTTTATCTGGCTATTTCACTCCACAGTCATGGCGGTATTATTATTAAGTTTTTAATTTTTAGATAGTTGCACAAAAGGGGGGACTCGCAGTCCTGCAAAGGACAGTGGTACCACACGGGTGATGCAGCAGTCGGGACTCCCATCTACCACTGACCGGGCAGGCGGGGCGTGCCTCCCTGCAAAGGATCACGGAGCACTCGGTTGGACACCGGTGTTGGAGAAACAGTAGCTCAACCGGCGGATCGCAGTCCTTCACAGGGAGCCAAACCCAGCCTGCCTGGTTAACGGGAATCACGGCTGCTGCTTCACCCCTGTGCCACCGCTGTCTTATACGGCACCACGGGTCCCCTTGACCCCCACCCCGCGCGTGCATTCACGCACCTCGTGTTCTCCGCATATGCTGAATTATCCTTTAGACCTACGCAATCACGGCAACTTTATGGTATAATTTTTTAAGCATCAAATTTTAGGTATTCCCTTTTTCTAGTCAAAATTGCCGGTTTTTGCTTACTTGTTTTGCTCACAGAGTGCCCTGGTTACTGATGCCATAATTCCACGTATTATCCAATCAGTACAGAGTCTCTCCGAAACCCCACCCACACTACTAGAAGCCAGAACATGAGGAAATGGAGTGGTGGCTAAACTTTTATTGATAAAAATTACATATTTTGACTGAGCAACTCCATACTCTGGGATGCACACCCTCGTAACCTCAGCAAAGCACTTATATAATCTGAGGCCAGTCTGACGAATGGTTGGGAGATATCTGAGGACCACACACACAGACAGAGATCTGTTGCATTTATAAATGGATAACTGCAGGGATCCACAGCATGAGGCTGAAAGGCCGGGGGTTGCTGAGCCCTGCTTTAGGTTAATTGGCATTAACTGGAGATTATGAGTTGCCCATGGGTATGAATGTGAGCATGAATGGTTGTTTGTCTCTACAACAGGCAGAATTTATTAACAAAATAATGTTTGGTTGATAGGTAATATATCTCAGCAGCCTGACTAATTTCTATTTGTATGGTTAATGCTGAGATTATTTCATTTGTCTCATGTAAACTTCCATTACCTGCAAGTAGCACAACATGAATAGGATAAACAAGTAACCAAGAATTATGATAATAAAACACCAACTGAAATTAGGAATGAAGGGAAGTGAATATATTTTTGTAATATGTTGCTTTGGCCTGGCCTTATTATGAAATTAAAGTGTGGTCTCGTTCTTTTTTTCTTGTTTCCTTTTAAATGTAGGTGAATCAGCGTAATGTTCCTGGGATAGATGCTGTGTACTTGGCTATGGACACAGAAGAAGGTGTGGAGGTAGTTTGGAATGAAGTTAAAATCTCAGAGAGGAAGAATTTCAAACTGCTGGAGGTGAGTATGTGTTGTGTCTTAATCAGCTATTATTTACAGTGAGCACACAGATCAAAAGCAAAACAATATGTGATCATGGATTAGTCATCATTTTACTCTGAATTTATAGGTATTCCTATAAATCACAGGTGCCGGCCTGATATGGCCCACCAGTGCTCTTAGAAATTTTGTGACCAGCTCAGCAACACTGTATGAAGCACCCTCAAGGATTGGCTTACGCACGAGCTTTAGAGTAAAACAGGGTTTATTCGTGTTCTTGACAACCCGTGAGAACTGGTCACAAAAGGAAATACATTAAAATAAATGTCAAACTACATTTTGCAATTTGCATCAATAGAGTAAATTAAAGACGTAAAGCATGCAATAAAACATATAAAAATGCTAGACAAACCTCGTGAGCTGGCATCCACGAGGGGTTAAATGATCCTTTTTAACCTCCGTTTGTCCTCTTTCTTCTTTTTGTATTATTTTCTTTGTTTTAATCGTCCCTTTCACATGGTTTACCATCAGTCTACGGAGCTTGGCAGCAAGTGACAAGTGTGATGCGCTGCTTGGCCGGAAATGCGCAGGTAATTAAGGTCGGGTGGAACCTAAAGAAAAATAATTAGTTCCGTGTACACTAAAGTTGACCACTAGATGGCATAGTCACGAAGAGAAAGGACAAACAACTAAATGAAGGCATAAATAGGGAGTAAAATGGTAAATGGTAAATGGCATTCACTTATATAGCGCTTTTATTCTCATCTCTTGATGACCAAAGCGCTTTACAGATCCTGCAATCCACCCATTCACACACACATTCACACACTGAGTAAATTAAGAGAGACTGTTACACTCCCACCAAATCACTTGTGATTTTAAGGACAAACATATTACTTATGAACTAATGAACAGATTATTAATCAACAGTTAATTATGAATGAGTTATGAATTATGAATGAGTATTGCAATGACAGAGGGAGCGGTGAGAGGTCTTCATTCTGCTTCCAACAGGATTACTGTCTTCTGAATGGGCCTTTCCAAGTGGACAGGTTTGGAGATTCACTTTCCATGTCCATCCAGGGTTGGATCACTCATCAGTAGTTTCACCTTCCTCACTCTTCCATCCTTACTAGGATACACTTCAACGATCTTGGCCAGTTTCCACTGGTTTCTTGGGCTTATCTCATCGTGTAGGAGGACGATATCATTGATCTTGGTATTTCTGTGTTCTTTAGTCCATTTCTGTCTACTTTGTAGATTTAACAAGTACTCCTTTTTCCACCTTGTCCAGAATGTATTGGCGAGAAGTTGAACACGATGCCATCTCTTCCTGAGGTAAAGATCCTCTTTAACAAACTTTCCTGGAGGTGGGGAGATGATTGTAGACTTCATGGTCAGTATGTGGTTCGGTGTTAAGGGTTCTGGGCTTGATGGATCACATAGCTGGTCAGTAGTGAGTGGTCTACTGTTGATCACTGTCATGACTTCGTAAAGAAATGTCCTTAGAGAGGAACTGTCAAGTTGTTTGGCTGATTGTTCCAGGATTGATGTCAGTATACTTCTTATGGTGCGAATTTGTCTTTCCCAGACACCATCCATATGACTTGATGCTGGGGTGTTCATGAGAAACTCGCATTCTTGTTCTCCAAGTGTGGTTTGATTCATTTCCTTGAGTGCTTCAACAAACTCATTTCTGGCGCCGACAAAATTTGTGCCTTGATCACATCTTATCTGCCGGACTGCACCTTGAATGGTGATAAATGCACACAGAGCATTGATGAAGGCGTCAGTAGTCAAATCATCAAGCATCTTGATGTGTACTGCCCTGGAGCACATGCAGGTGATTAACAAGCCATAGTGCTTTAACTCCTTCCTGCCTTCCTTGACATAGAAAGGACCAAAACAGTCCATCCCGCAGTAGGTGAATGGCGGGGTGGTCTCCATCCGATCTCCCGGAAGGTCTGCCATCCTTTGCTGCTCGGTGCATCTTCTGAACTTTCTGCACTTTATGCACTTGTAAATGTGAGATGACACAACTTTGCTGCACCCGAGGATCCAAAGGCCATTAGCACGAAGCTCGTTCATGGTGATCCCTCGTCCTTGATGGTACGTTCTCTCGTGATAGTGCTTGACAAGCAATCTGACACATGGCTGTCTCTTGGCAGGACTGCTGGATGCTTAACATTTGGATGTAAGGCAGCATGTGTGAGGCATCCTCCGACTCAAAGAATACCTTGATCATCCAGAAATGGGCATAACTTGTGCAACTTGTTCACCTTGTCCTTGGTTTGCATCACTTTATGATGTTGAAAGGACTTTATTTCTTGTGTGAAAGCTCTTTCTTGAACCATCTTGATGATTGTCAACTCTTTCTCTCTTCCAGGCTGCTAACTTCGCAGGACCTTGGTTTGCGATCCTTTGCTTCTTTCACATAGCGCTTTAGTCTGGCAATGGCTTTGATCATTCTTGACCAATCGGAGAACTTGCGTAGGTGTGCTAAGAGTGACCATTGTTCTTTAGCTTGTGTCTTGTGAACTTGAACTTTCTTGACCTGTGGGTCACTGCTTGATAGCGCTCCCACCTTGATTTCGCTGCTGGATATGATTGGTTGCCAGAGAAGGTTTGGGCCTGCAGACCAGTTTGAGGCAATGAGTTGCTCAGCTGTGAGGCCTGTCGAGGCATGGTCGGCCAGGTTTTCTTCGGATGCCACGTACCTCCTTTGTTTGATGCGTTCCACTCGGTTTGCAACGAACACATGGAACCTCCTGGCTTCATTGTTGATGTATTCGAGTACAACCTTGGAGTCAGTCCAGTATGTTTCTTGTGAGACTTGTACTTCAAGTTCCTTTCTTAGCATGTCACCAGTGCGAGCAGCAACTACAGCCGCTGGCAGCTCAAGTCATGGTATGGTTGTTACTTTGGAAGGTGGAACTCTTGATCTTCCCATGACCAAGGAACAGAGGACTTCACCAGATGTGCTTACTGCTCTGAGGTAGGCGCACAGGTCGTATCCAGACACACTTGCATCAGAGAAATGATGCAACTCATAGTGCTGGACCTTGAAGCCTGGTGGAATGTAGCATCGCTGAATTTTCACATTTGCAAGGTTCCTGAGGTCAAGAAGCCAAGATTCCCACTGGAGTTGAAGACTGTCAGGTAAGGTGTCGTCCCAGCTGAGTTTATCTTGACACATTTGTTGCAAGATCTGCTTTCCCAGCAAAATAAAGGGCGTGACGAATCCAAATGGATCGAACACTGAAGCTACTGTGGGCAGTACTCCTCTTCGTGTAAGTGGATTTTCCTTTACTGTTATTCTGAAGTGGAACTGGTCTGATTCCACACACCACTACACTCCGAGTGCTCTCTCCTTATGCACTTCACCCAGCGCCATGTCCAGATCTTTGGTGGCTACAGCACATTCTTCCTTTGGAAGCGAGGCTAGGACCTTGGTGCTGTTGGAGATAAACTTAAGCAACCAAAGCTTGCCTGTACTGCAGAGCTCACTGGCTTCTTTGGCGAGCTGTATTGCTTGACCTTCGGTGTCAACACTTGCTAACCCATCGTCAACATAGAAATTGGTTTTAATGAACTTGACGGTGTCTTCGCTGAAACATCCTTCTCCTTCAGTTGCAAGGTGCTTGAGGCCGTAGTTGGTACAACCAGGGGAGGAAGCCGCGCCAAATAGGTGTACTTTCATCCGGTAGATGGCATATGGGGTTTCAGGGTCGCCATTCTCCCACCATAAGAATCTTAAATAATCTTGGTCGCCGGCACACACGTGGAACTGATGGAACATGCGTTCAATATCACACATAACAGCCACTGGGCCTATTCGGAAATGACACAAGACTCCAAGCAAGGTGTTAGTTAGCTCTGGGCTGGTAAGGAGGTGGTCGTTTAAGGACGTACCTTGAAACTTGGCAGAGGCGTTGAACATAACGCAAATCTTCCCAGGTTTTTGTGGATGATGCACCCCATGGTGTGGGATGTACCAAGCCGGGGTCTTGTCAGCGTCTTGCTCTGGGACTCTTTCAGCGTCTCCATGAGCAATGATTTCTTCCATAAACTTCTTGTAGTCTGTGTAGTACTGCTTGTTCCTTCTCAGCTTCCTTTCCAAGTGTTTGAGACAATGGATGGCACATGTCTTGTTGTCAGGCATGTTGGGCCTTTCACTCTTGAACGGGAGTGGCATCTCATAATGCCCATCCTCTTTGAGTTTAATGCCTTCTTTGATCTTTGTCAGGAATCTGAGATCTTCTTGGGAGATCTTTACATCTTCAGAAGCCTTTTCCACAAAATCTGACTCCAACATTTTGATCACGTCGTCAGGTGAGACTATTTCCTTTATCCGAGTTCTGTACACATAATGAACTTCGCTGGTGAGGCTCGAAGAGGTCTGAATACCTGCCATCACTTGCTTTACAGTGACTTGGTGACTCACTCCGATAACATCTCCATAATCAAGACATGGATTGCCGAAGCCCACAATACTCCATCCCAGATCAGTCCTTTGTGCAAATGGCTGACTTTCCTTACCGGACACAACTTGTCAGGGAACAAGAGCTTGAGGACAGTTGTAACCAATTAGAAGGCCCACGTAACAACTTTGGAGTGGAGCAATCTCATCTGCGATGTGTTCGAGATGTGGCCATGCCTTTGCCATAATTGGCATTGGAATATGATCTTGATTTGCTGGAATAAAGTCTCTTGCATACGTCACTGGCAGGGATATGGTCTTGTTCGAGTAAAACCCTCTTACTTGTAAACCGGATAGCTTGTGACAGGACACAACTGTGTTTCTTGAGGACATAGTAGTAAGCTTTAGCTGAGCTGGTTCACTTTTAGTGTTCACAGCTCTTGACGTTTCTTCGAGGATGAAGGTTGTGTCACTCTGTTTATCAAGGAGTGCATACACAAGAGCTTCACGCTCTGGCTCACTTTCGGCTGACACCCATACAGGAATGATGGAGGATGTTTGTGCATCTTTGACGTTCTGCATTACTCTGTTAGATGTCGCTTCATTTGTTGTTGGTGTAACATTGTTTTGCAGGACCCTTGTTCTTGACTTTGTCTTGTCAGTGCTCTTTGCTTTATTAATCTTTGTCTGAGTTCTTTCTTCTTTAGTTCGATTGTTATGGAGACATGTTGGATGTTTTTTCTTGCATGTATCACAAGTTTTTCTGCTTTCGCAATCCTTTGAGCAATGGCCAGACTTCAAGCAACCAAAGCAAAACTTCTTCTCTTGTGCGAACTTGAGTCTCTCATTGGTGCTCTCATTCATGAACTTCTGACACTTCTGTAAAACGTGGCCTGCCTTCTCGCAGTAGACACAACTTGCATTGACAACTCTTTTGTTTGAGTTAGTCGCTAGGGCCTTAGTTCCATGGCTTCTGTTCTTGAGGATCTTCCTTTCTGTCCTTTCACTTTCACTTGGTTTCAGAGCGTGGAAAGATGTTATGGGGTTACATGCAATTTTGGCTTCATGCAAGATGAACTCTACAAACTGGCTGAAACTTGGAAATGGTGTGGCTCGTTTCTTGCGCTTTTGTAACCTTTCTGTTCCACCTTGATGTGAGCCAGTCTGGAAGTTTTGCAAGCATTTTTTTGTTTTTGTTGCAGTCATTGAGTACTTCAAGTCCTTTAATCTGTGACATAGCTGCTTGACAGCTATGAAGGAAGTCAGTGAACTCTTGAAGCTCCATACTGCCTTTGGAGCTTATCTTGGGCCATGCATTGAGTTTGTCTCTGAAGGCTTTGGTGATGAGGAATGGATTGCCATACCTTTCTTCAAGGATTGTCCACGCTGCATTGTAGGCTGACTCTGTGCCGAGCAGAAAGTAGCTTTCTATCACTTTCCTTGCAGATCCACTCACATACTTTTACAGATAGTATGTCTTTTCTTCAGCTGGTATATTCTTTCTGTCAGTGAGTGTCTGAAATGAGATCTTCCAGTCAATGTATCTTGAGTGGGTCGCCACTGAATACCGTTGGTTCTGGTACAGGAAGACGACTTGCACTGAGGGACTCTGCAAAGACTCAGACAAGATCTGTAGTGTTTACTTCTTGTGAATGTGTCACGTTTTGTGGCAGGTAACACAGTTTGAGGTGCTGGTCATTGTTTTCAGACTTGCCTTCATTTTCTCCATCCAAATTGTGTTGATGGAGTAGGTTGTACATTTCTTCATCTGAACATTCACTTTGCTCATACACTCACTGTCTTGCATTAGCAGCTTTCAGTTTTTTGACTGTATCCAGTCGCTCCAGTTCTCTGCGCTTTGCTTCCAGCTCTCTTTGCTGCCGCACAGTGTCTGCTTTTTGTATTTCAATTTCCTTTATGTGGTTTTCTTGTTCAAGCAGAACTTCCAAGGCAGCTTCATTAGCCGCAACTTCAGCAGCTGCATCTTGTCTTTTTGAAGAGTGCCTGGATGAATGCTTGGATGGGACCTTTGAATGAGAAGAGTGACTTGCATGGTGGCATTTAACACTCGTCTTTACTGAGGCTGCAGACTTGAATACAGACTCTGTCTCCTTCCAAATTTCATTGTCCCCTTGGCTTTCAACCTTTCCAGCCTTTAGGCACCTTTCAGCAGCTTTGATTATTGTCTTTGTCACTGCTTCACATGTGTCTATCCGACGTCTTGTGTCGTGGTCAGGAGAGTCAACCCGTCTCAACTCATCATAAGCTGTGTTCAGATTTACTGCAGCACTTGAAACTTTAGCAACATGTTCATTCAGCAGATCTTGTGAGCATTGCTGTTTCATAGCTCTTTTGGCATCTTTAGTGACATCCTTCCACTTCTCATAGCACGTAATGAAAGGATGTGCAGTTTTCCTTACCTGCTCATCGTGCAGCTTTTGGCCCTTTTCTGTCAACTTACAACTTCTTTGGCTCCTTTGTGGCTCTTGTGAGGTAGTGGGGGTATCATCTCCTGTGCCTTCAGCTTCTTGTGGTTTCTCATTTGCACAGAGTTGCTATTTATCACAACAATCTTCACTGACTTCTGAATTGACCCCAAACTCTGCCATTATTCGCTTTGGTTTGTCTTTACTTTAAATGAAAGATTTAATGCAGTAACTTAACGTTAAGTTTGATAATAAAAGGGTTAAATGTTAATCTTGTTAAATGTTACTGTCACTAACTTAAACAGTAAATTGTCTTATTGTTCTTCAAATTTAACTTAAAGTCAAAACTCAACTCACTGTAAGCTGTAAGCAACCATTGCATGTCTTGAATGAACCAGTAATATCCTTACTGTTACTGAGAATCACTGAATATACACAGTATGTAGGTTACTTAGCACAACGCAGATGTACACACTGTATGATGATCAATTCAGCTTCAACAGGAGAAGTGTAAATAAAGAAAATTATTTAAATGCAAATATTTCAGTCCTTGATTCACAACAGAAATGAAAATTATCTTATTTCTTGTTACAATGTCCTCTTGACTTCACTTATATTTAAATCAAGTAATATTAATGAGTCTCTTGTTTGGGGCAGCGTTCATTTTGGGAACCTGGAATTTCCCACAGTTGCTACATCTTGCGTCGTGCATTAGGCCATGGCAAGGTGGAGGCGCCACGCTGTCGTCCCTCTCATCCCTGGCTCTGGCACGTCTCTCGTCCACCCATGCATCGGAGCAGAGGAGTTCTCACTGAAGCACCCTCAAGGATTGGCTTACGCACGAGGTTTAGAGTAAAACAGGGTTTATTCTTGTTCTTGACAACCTGTGAGAACTGGTCACAAAAGGAAATACATTAAAATAAATGTAAAACTACATTTTGCAATTTGCATCAATAAAATAAAGACATAAAACATGCAATAAAACCTAAAAATGCTAGACAAACCTCGTGAGCTGGCATCCACGGGGAGCTAAATGATCCTTTTTAACCTCCATTTGTCCTCTTTCTTCTTTTTGTATTATTTTCTTTGTTTTAATCGTCCCTTTCACATGGTTTACCATCAATCTACGGAGCTTGGCGGCAAGTGTGATGCGCTGCTTGGCCGGAAATGCGCAGGTAATTAAGGTCGGGTGGAACCTAAAGATAAATAATTAGTTCCGTGTACACTAAAGTTGACCACTAGATGACATAGTCGTGAAGAGAAAGGACAAACAACTAAATGAAGGCATAAATTAGGGAGCAAATTAAGAGAGACTGTTACACTGTTGCAGTGTCCTCTTTTTCTCACCAGTTTATTTCACAATAAGACTATAATGGCATCCTCAAGCTTGATTAATGAAATCACACTGCAGGAGAATATGAGAGTGAATAAGCTGAAACTTTTCCTGTGTTATAACTGCTCTACAATTTGTGTTACTTTTACTTGATTTAGGAGCAAGTGAAGGCTGTGTTTGATAACCTGATACATTTGGAACATGCCAACATTGTGAAGTTTCACACATACTGGGCCGACAGAAAGGACAGCCGGGCTAGAGTGAGTTTCTGGCCTTGAAAAATGTTGCAAAAGCCTGTCACTGCTGCATAAATATAATTGAAATTAGAATTAGTATTTGAATCATAAAATACGTGTTATCCCCAACCTCTCCCTCAGGTGATTTTCATTACAGAGTACATGTCATCTGGAAGCTTGAAGCAGTTTCTCAAGAAGACAAAGAAAAATCACAAGACAATGAATGAAAAGGTAATGATTGGCTACATATTTATGTACAGCAGGGGTGTTCAATCATGTGCCATGGAGGGCCAAGACCCTGCAGGCTTTACCTCCAGCCAGTGTCTTAAACAGCAGATTCCACTGAATTTCTTCCCACTGATTGCTGATAATTGAAAACACCTGCTGAAGAGACTGGATAGAAGAGAAAACCTGCAAGGTCTTGGCCCTCCATGGCCCATGATTGGACACCCCTGATGCACAGTCTATACTTATGCAAGCCATTATTATTCTTCTTTAAAAACTTGTTAGAAAACACTCTTATAAGTTATTGTTCTTTACAGGCTTGGAAGAGATGGTGCACACAGATCCTGTCTGCTCTCTGGTTAGTTCCCCTTTTGTACACATCATGTTTGTTATTATTGTATTGTGGGGAGCAGTCACTTTTTGCGTATATTTGTGATCCATTTTGTGTTGTGCAGTTATCTCCACTCATGTGACCCTCCCATCATCCACGGCAACTTGACTTGCGACACCATCTTCATTCAGCACAATGGGCTAATCAAGATTGGATCAGGTACACAGTTACAGAAGTTTTATCCCAACATTTTAAGTTGGGCTGCAACTAACAATTATTTTGGTAGCTGACTAACAACAATTTTTCTCGATTAATCGACTAATCATGATTATTTCTGTCATATCCATCACCTCTGCTTCCTGTTGGCACAGTTCTTTTTCAGGGCTCCAGTGCATGTTTTACATTACCTATTTAAGTCTACACACCTGTCACTATCACCTTGTTGTCAGTCTCTGCCTTAATATAACATCTTATAAAAAGTCCATATGTGACCCATGCTGGCAAAATGAGTCAGAATGAGGAAATTTTCAAAACTGAGGTAATGTTATTTTCATATTTTGTATTGGAAGACCTCCAAAATGATACATAATTTGTAGGAAGTGGGCAAAAACTGACCAGCAACAAGCCAGTTTTGTTTATATCTGGCTGGTTTGAAAACTCGCATTCAATTTGTCGTGAGTTATGTTTTCTGGAATTCAAAGTGTATTTTCAGAAAGTAGGAGTTCCAAGCTTTACAATGATACCAGGCACTGACGGGGGTTTTCCCGGGACTTGCCACCAGTGAACAAAGAAAGAATCATGATTTATGACTTCTAGTGCCTATAGCTCGTAATTAATCAGCCTGTGCTCATTCCGACTCATTTTGCCAGCACGGGTCACATACAGCTAAATAAAAAATGGCCCATCAAACATGAGTTTGAAACTTGAACTTGATAGCTTAATCAAAAGTGTTTGTAACAACACAATTAAGTAATAGAGACATTAAAATGCAGTCTTTTAACCCAAAAAATAAAGTGCAAAAACTTAAATAACAGCTTCTGCTGCAGCATGGAGGTGGCATAACTCTGCAGGTTCACAACAAACTTGAGTAATATTCAAGTTCATAAAAATAAAATAGTCCATCCTATTTGAAACCTTGCTGGGTCTGGAAGTTTGATAGTTCAGTTAGGATTTAGATGAAACTCAAAGGGATTCTTCCTGTCCAAAGTAACAGTTTACAAATGATTTAAATTGCTGCGCAGGGATATGAGCCTTCACTACATCTACATTGAAATATTTCAAGCTGTTTTAATGCATTTTTGATGATTATGGTTATAGATGGAGTTTTTTTTATTATTATTGGCGGCCAGTGGGGAGACCTTGTGAAATCAACTCCTCCTACAGTTTTGTTCCAATTATTTTGAAAGTTGGTACCAGGGTTTGATGTGGACTAATGAGATGCATATGGCAATTTGGCTCCAGTTGGATAATTTTTGCGAGAGTTTTGGGGCTATAGGTCAAATGTCAAGGTTGGCATTCCCTATGCCCTATTATAATAGAACGAGTAAAGCTAGGGTCACCAAACTTGGTACACAGGTTCACCCTGAGACCCTGAACTGTGACTGTGGGTTTGGGATTGCAAGGTCAAGGTCAAAACGCCATATAAACTATATCTCAACAACAAAGAACGCAAGGGCCACCAAACATGCTACATAGGTTCATTAAGGAAAGCGCGTCTGGAGCACACTGTCTGATTTACAGCCTTTATTGGTGCAAAGACTAACATTTTGACACTGTCTGCATCTTCTTCAGAGTCACATCAGTGGGGGGGGGGGTCGCAATAGTGCTGCTGTGATATGACAACTCTGCTTTAGAGAGTTTGCATTTAACTTGTTTCATTTGTTTATTTTTGGTAAAATGCTCCCATATTTTGGAAAGTTTAGGTCTCGCTTTTTTGGCCTTTTCTTCCAAGTGATTTTCTCTCCCTTTCACTATCATGTGCTCCTCTTCTTCACTGGAACAGTTACAACTGAACATTTCTGCAGCATGCATATAAACTTTCTCATCGACAAATTTGTATCATTGACGCCGTCGACTAATCATTTCAACCCTAATTTTAGATGAATTTTTGCTGAACTCAAGCAATTAATTGATTAACTCGAATGTAAGACTGAAAATTTTAATGAATTATGTAGCGTGATTGTGAGTTTCTCAATGTACAGTGAATGTTTCATAAAAAGTATTGTTACAGGCTTCTTTTGTGGAAAAAAATTGTGATTTTGCCTTTTTGTTTGAAGGACCTCTGTACTCTAAATATGTGAGAAAGGGGGTGTGTACTGTGGTGTAGAAAGCGTCTTGTGTTGTAAACTATTACTATGATGACTCAAGTCCAGCCACATTTCTGCCCAACTGCTTACTGCTTCATGTTCATAGTTTCTTTCTTTTTTTTTTTCCACAATATCTTTATTGAACCTTTTTTTTTTTTTTTTAACAAACATGATACAAACAATCAAACACTAACACTAAAGTACTACAAAAAAAAAAAATGCACTAAAAACACCAACAACCACCAACAAAATCAAGTCTTCAACAATGCTCCTCTGTTTAGTCTAGACAATCCAATACATAAGTATACATATTATGTTCACCAGTTTGGAATTTACAAGGTCCACACACATCATTCACCTTCTTCTTCAAGAGTTATGTTTAAATTTTTTACATAATCAATAAAAGGTCTCCATATATTCTCAAACACAATTTCCTTTGATTTCAGTATATATGTTATTCTTTCTAATGGAAGGTTTGTTAACATCTGTCTTAACCACTGAGTCACATCTGGTCTATGAGTCTTTTTCCATAATAGTGCAATACATTTTTTGGCATTAAGCAAACTGAGGTCTATGAATGTTCTTTCACTTTTATTAAAATTATGCTTTTCTGGGTACAGACCCAACAAAAACAGTTTAGGATTCAATATGATTTGTTTTGAGATTATTTTTTCAATTGTTACCCTCACCTCTTCCCAAAACATTCTTATTAATCTACATTCCCATAAACAATGAAATAGGGTTCCTTTACTTTCCATGCATTTTGTGCATGTATCTGGTATATTTTTGTTGTATCTATTTAACTCCTCCGGTGTAACATACATCCGCATTAACCATTTGAAATGTATCAATTTAAGGCGTGCATTTATTGATTTGGTTTGAGCTTCTGTACAAGCCAATTCCCATTGTTCCTCTGAAATTTCAATTTGCAGATCTTCTTTCCAGTAGTTTAATCTTTTCAGTGAATTTTCACTTGAAGATAGTGTCAATGAGTTATAAAACTCTGAAATAATACCCTTTCTTTTACTATCTTTCATCATCATTTTTTCCAAGGATGAATAAATAGGTCGAGTGAGAGCTTTATTTTGATTTGATCGAATAAAGTTTCTAAGTTGAAGATATTTAAAAAAATGTGTTCTATTGAGATTAAATTTGATCCTCAGCTCTTCAAAAGACATTATGTTGTCTGCACATGGCAAATATAAATCCTGAATCTTTTGTATCCCTTTTAAATTCCATACTTTAAATACAGCGTCCGCTCTCCCTGGTTTAAAATATTGATTACCCCATATTGGACTAAATTGTGACAATAACTGTGGTTCTTTTAAATAGTTTTTAGCTTCACACCATATTTTGATCATATGCTTTACAAATGGATTTTTAACTTGTTTTTGTAATCTTTTTGCCGAATCTGAGTATATGAATATGGGAAGAGGTAAAGGTAAATTGTATGATTCCATTTCAGTCCAGTGAGGGAGATCATTTGATGAAAAATAATATGTCATAGACCTCAGTTGTGCCGACCAATAATACAACATAAAATTTGGACATTTCAGACCTCCACGATCAAATGGTAAATATAATAAAGACAAACGTAATCTAGCCCTCCTGTTGTTCCATATAAATTCCACTAACTTTTTTTTTATTCTTGAGAATAAATCTAAAGGTGGTGATAAGGGAATGTATTGAAATAAATAAAGTATTTTAGGTAAAATATTACTTTTAAGTATATTGATTCTCCCGATCATCGACATTGGTAGTGACATCCATCTCTGAGTTAACTCATTGATATCTGACATTAAGGCTTCATAGTTGACACTGGCGACTGATTCTAGCTTAGGCATAATTTGGATTCCTAAATATTTAAACTGATTTACAACATTGAATTGATTTACCTCAGGGGCTGGGTAATTTCTCTGGGTCTCATTTAGCATTAATATTGAAGATTTAGTTTTATTTATTTTATATCCTGATATTTCCCCAAAATTCTTTATTAAATTCAACAAGGTTGGAATTGATTTTTTTAGATTCGACATAAACAAAATTATATCATCGGCGTACAGGGAGATTTTATGTTCTGTTGGTCCAACTTTAATTCCATATATTTGTGAATGTAAACGTATCGCTATCGCTAAAGGTTCAATTGCCATAGTAAACAGTAAAGGTGAAAGTGGACAGCCTTGTCGACATCCTCTATTGATTTTTATTGGTTTTGAAATATTGTTATTTGTTAGGATTTCTGCTGTAGCATTATTGTATATTATTTGAACCCATTTTATGAAATTATTTCCAAGTCCAAACCTTTGTAGGACTTCAAAAAGAAAGGGCCATTCAACTCTATCAAAGGCCTTTTCGGCGTCCAATGATAGGAGAGCTGTATCCGGTGCTTCTTTATTAAAATAAATAATATTAAATAGTCTTCTTACATTATGGAAGCCTTGTCTACCCATTATAAAGCCATTCTGATCTCGATTAATAATATTTGGTAAAATTTCTTGTATTCGTCTTGCTAAAATTTTACAGATTATCTTAAGGTCGGCGTTTAATAGGCTTATTGGTCTCATATTTTCACATTTATTAGAGGGCTTACCTGGTTTTGGCAGCAGTATAATTAAGGCATTATTTATGTATGATGGTAAATTATTATTTTGAAATGCTTCTAAAACCATTTCCAAAAAAGGTTTTATTAATTTATTCTTAAATTTTTTATAAAGGTCAACTGGAAGACCATCTGGTCCTGCACTTTTTCCTGATTTCATATTATCAATGGCTAGTCCAACTTCTTCTTGACTAATTTTAGACTCCAATATCTCCCTGTTTTCATTTGGAATACACGGTATAGATAGTTTGTTCAAAAACCCATTCATAGTTTCTTTCTTGCTCGTCCTTACTCTGTGTCCTTTCTTGATTTCTCTTACATGTTCGTTGTACATTGTTCATATTTTCTCCTCTCATCTCCACTGTAGTTGCTCCAGACACCATTAACAATCATGTGAAGACATGTCATGAAGAACACAAGAACTTGCACTTCTTTGCTCCAGAATATGGGGGTAAAAATGCTTAAACATTTTTTTCTGTTAGTAATTTAACCCAACTCTTCAAAATTGAGTTATATGTTTAGGCATCTTACTGATATTATCAGTACTGATCACAAATTGTTACATACTGAAGCAAATAGAGACATTTGTTCCTTTAATTACCTCATGTTATGTATACAATATGTAATTCAAGTGGTCTGACAGGATATCTGACAGCATTAAAAACACAACATAAAAAGGAAAGCCAAATACTGTATATCATTAGAAGGATTATATGCTTTAAAACTGTTTTGTTTTTTGTTTTGTTTTTTTTTACAATGTTCATTCATGTATAATAAGATAATCCCTGTCATCTCAATGCATAAAACTCCCCATCAGAACATCTGTGGGATGTTCTGGATCATCAGCCTGTACGCAGTCAGGAGGCTGGGGCGGTGGTGGCCTAATGGTTCAGGATGTGGACTGAGTGACTAGAGGGTTGCTGGTTCAATCCCTGGATGATGACAAAGCAGTGTTTTCCCTACCCTCATTAACCCCACTGTGGTGCCCTTGAGCAAGGCCCTTAACGCCAGCTGCTCCAGTGGAGCTGCTCAGTGTCCACAGGCCAGTCTGTTGCTGTACTGGGCAGCTTCCAGGTGTGAATGTGAACAGGGTATCCTTGAAAAAGAGAGATTGCCTCTCAGTGGACTTCCCCTGTATAAATAAAGGTTAAAAACTGGATCCTGCACCAACAAGTCACGCTGAGCTTGAGGTGGCACTGCTTGCTGAATCATCAGCTTCAAATTAACAACTTGTTGGCATCAGTCACACACAGAATTGAAGCTTTGCTGGCAGTAAATGGAGGTCACACACAATACTAATGAACAATAAAATCAAGAGAAATGATTAAGGGTTAAGTTTTGTTGCATATCTGTACTATTAGCTCATAACCATTAGCTAATAAACATTATAAAGTGTAGCTTTATTTGTATTTTATTCAATGACAACTTACATTACTTTATGAAATTGATACAATTTTGTATCAATACTTTTTTATGCCTCTCAGTATACTTAACAGTATAACAGGAAATCACATATTTGTACACTATTTCCTATTCAACTGGGATGTCATTTATGGGGAATTTGGTCTGTAGCTGTCTGTCTGAATATTATAATGTGCGCGCCTTCTTTGTCTTCTGGTTTGTTGTAGTTGTTGACGTTACAACAGCTGCAGACATTTACTCCTTTGGCATCTGTGCCTTAGAGGTGAGAAGGAACCTATAATATGGAATACAAATCAGAGCCTTACCCCACAGCAATATTTTAAGAAGTGTTGATGTGTTGCAGATGGCACTCTTGGAGATCCAAGGAAATGGAGATTCCTCTTTTGTTTCTCAGGATGCCTTAAACAGTGCCTTACAGTTACTGGAAGATCCACTGCAGAGGGTAAGAAACTGTGTGTAAACAAAGTGTTTACATTTTCATGAGTATCATGAGTCCAGAAGCTTTTAATCAGGAGCTTTATTTTTTCCTAGGAGTTAATCCAAAAATGCCTGGATTGTGATCCCACAGTGAGGCCAACAGCCCGGGAGCTGCTGTTTAACCAAGCTCTCTTTGAAGTGCCACTTTTAAAACTGCTGGCTGCACACAGTATCGTTAGCCACCAGCGTGAGTCATCAACACACATGCAAAATGATACACATTCTCAAAATTTTTCTTCAGACTAGAATAGAGAAGGTACAGAGGAAGGATAGTGGATATATTGGACAAAAGATGCTGAAGATGAAATTTAATTTTTGGAAAAGTCAAAGTCAACTTTATTGTCAATTCTGCCATATGTACAGCACATACAGAGAATTGAAATTACGTTACTCTGAGACCCATGGTGCAACAAGGTAAATACTAAGAAATATGAATATAAAGTATAACATCAAACATCAGTGTAAAGAAAACCAACCCACCAACCACAAACTAACTAAATAAAAATACTAAGGATGTGCAAAATAACTAAATACAATAAAAATTAAGACAGCTTGTAGTGACTTAAGGCACATATCAGGGCACATAGTGGCATGTAGTTGAAGTGGCATGTAGTGCAAGGAGAGCAGTCCATTGCTGCATAAAGTGACTGGTGCAGCCCTGAGATCAGTTTGTGTGTGTGTTTGTGCGTTGGAGTGAGCAGTTCCTGAATGACAGTTCATTTTGAAGCTCCTGAAATCTCTGTGATTGTGTACGCATGGGAGTGAATAGTACCTGGGGATGGCAGAGTTCAGTTGTTGTGGTTGTTGGTGGTGTCAGAGTCCAGGATTCGAGCGTGTGGGGGCAGAAGGGGGAGAAGGGGCAGGGCAGGGAGAGAGTTGAGTTTCCTGACAGCCTGGTGGATGAAGCTGTCCTTGAGTCTGCTGGTCCTAGCCTGGAGACTCCGCAGTCTCTTCCCTGATGGCAGCAGACTGAAGAAGGTGTGTGATGGGTGGGTGGGATCACCTGCAATGCAGAGGGCTTTGCGGGTGAGGCAGGTGCTGTAGATGGCCTCAGAGGAGTGGTGGCTCAGTTGGTAGAGCATCCGCCCCACACCCGGGAGGCAGGGGTTCAAATCCCGGCCGGGTCATGCCGAAGACCATATAAAAGTGGAACTTCCTGCCGTTCAGCTTGGTGCTCAGCAATAATGGAATGGAGGAGGGAAATTTGTGGCGGCGCCTTGCATGGCAGCGGCCCTCTGATTCTGCACTTGGGGTGTGTGCGATTAACACAGTAGATAGGTAAAACACAATCTCGTTCTACTGTACATGATTGGTTGTACAGTTGAATGACAGTAAGGGTGATTTAATTTAAAAGGAGGGGAGAGAGGCATCAAACAATCTTCTTAGCTGTTCTCATTATGCGCTGGAGGGCCTTGCAGCAGGATGCAGTGCAGGCGCCATACCACATGGTGATGCAGCTGGTCAGAATGCTCTCGATGGTGCCTCTGTAGAAGGTACACATGATGGGGGCTGGGGCTTTGGCTCTTCTCAGTTTGCGGAGGAAGAAGAGATGCTGCCGAGCTTTCTTGGCCAGTGATGCAGTGTTGGTGGTCCAGGAGAGGTCCTCTGTGATGTGCACACCCAGGAACTTGGTGCTGCTCATCCTCTCCACAGCAGCACCATTGATAGTCAGGGGAGCATGTTGGGTGTGTGCTCTTCTGAAGTCCACACAGTCTCCTTCGTCTTCTCCATATTCAGAGAGAGATTGTTGTCTCCACACCACATAGCCAGGTGGTTCACCTCGCTCCTGTAGTTTGTCTTGTCTCCGTTGTTGATGAGACCCACCACAGTTGTGTCGTCCACAAACTTGATGAAGAGGTTGGAGCTGTGTGTCTGTGTACAGTCATGGGTCAGTAGAGTGAAGAGGAGGGGGTTCAGCACACATCCTTGGGGTGCCCCTGTGTTCAGAGTGATGGTGCTGGATGTGTTATTGCCAACCCGTACTGCCTGCGGTCTCCCCATCAGGAAGTCCAGCAGCCAGTTACACAGTGAAGTGTTAAGCCCCAGCTGGTCCAGTTTGTAAATGAGCTGTTGGGGGATGATTGTGTTGAATGCTGAACTGAAGTCTATGAACAGCATTCTGACATAGGAGTCCTTTGTGGCCAGATGTGTGAGGGCTGAGTGGAGGGCAGTAGAGATGGCATCATCGGTCGAGCAATTGGACCGGTATGCAAACTGGAACGGGTCCAGGGAGGGGGGCAGGGCAGACCTGATGTGCTGCATGACCACCCACTCGAAGCACTTCATGATGATGGGAGTGAGTGCAACCGGATGGTAGTCATTGTAGCAGGAGAGAGACAACTTCTTGGGGACTGGAATGATGGTGGTGGCTTTGAAGCACGTGGGGACAACAGCCTGTCTCAGTGAGATGCTGAAGATGTCTGTGAAGACACCTGTGAGTTCCTCTCACAGCATACATAACAGCATATGAGACTTTGTGTAGTTATGTGAACAGAAGTAGAGTGCTTGCACTTGTAAAAATTAAGTTTACAAAAGTGTCAAATGAGAGTTGTAATCAATGGTCTAGTTGGTGGACTGTATGCATATACAGTGGAGGAAATAAGTATTTGATTCCCTGCTGAATTTGTAAGTGAACAGTCCATAATTTTTTATGGTAGGTTTATTTTAACAGAGAGAAACAGAAGATCAACAAAAAAAATCCAGAAAAAATGTTAAATAAGGGTTATAAATTAATTTGCGTTTGATCAAGGGGAAATAAGTACTTGATCCCCAAGCAAAACATGACTTAGTACTTGGTGGAGAAACCCTTGTTAGACGTCAGGCAATTCTTGTAGTTGGTCACTAGGTTTGCACACATCTCAGGAAGGATTTTGGTCCACTCCTCTTTACAGGCACTCCCTCAATCCTGAAGGTTTCCAGGCTGTCACTTGGCAACTCAAAGTTTCAGTTTCCTCCATAGATTTTCTATGGGATTAAAGTCTGGAGACTGACTAGGCCACTCCAGGATCTTAATGTGCTTCTTCTTGAGCCACTCCTTTGTTGCCTTGGCTGTATGTTTTGGGTCATTGTCATACTGGATGACCCATCCACGACCTATCATCAATGTTCTGGCTGAGGCCAGGAGGTTCTTATCCAAAATTCTACAGTACATGGCCCCGTTCATCGACCCCTCAATGCTGTGAAGTCTTCCTGTATGCGTAGCAGAGAAACAGCCCCAAAGCAGAATGTTTACATGTCCATGTTTGACAGTGAGGATGGTGTTCTTGGGGTCACATTCAACATTTCTCTGCCTCCAAACACGGCGAGTCGAGTTGATGCCGAAGAGCTCAATTTTGGTCTCATCTGACACACCACATTCTTCCAAGCCTTCTCTGAATCATTCAGGTGTTCATTGACAAACTTCAGAGGAGCCTGTACACGTGCCTTCTTGAGCAGGGGGACCTTGCAAGCACTGCAAGATGTGAATCCTTTTTGGAAAAGTGTGTTATCAATGGTTTTCTTGGTGTTTATGGTCCCAACTCTCTTGAGATCATTAACAAGCTCCTCCTGCATAATTCTGGGCTGAGCCCTAATTTTTCTCAAAATTATCCTTACCCCATGAGGTGCAGTTCAATTCAATTCAATTCAACTTTATTTATATAGCGCCATTTCACAACAACAGTCATCTCATAGCACTATCAACTGTAGGGGGAACCCCCACAGTTGCAGAAAGACCCCAGCAATCAGGCGATCCCCTGTGAGCAAGCACTTGGCGACGGTGGAGAGGAAAAACTCCATTTAACAGGAAGAAACCTCCAGCAGAACCAGGCTCAGGGAGGGGCAGTCATCTGCTGCGACTGGCTGGGGGGTGAGGGGATAGAGAAGAAGAAAAGAACAGACATGTAGAGAGCAAACAGCACGATGGGGACTCAATCTATGGGAGAGAACAAACAAATGTTAATGACCAGCAAAAAAAATATTTCATTGAGAGTGAGAAAAGGAGTGAGGTCCAGTGCATTACTGGAGGTCCCCCGGCTGACTAAACCTATTAGCAGCATAACTAAGGGAGGATTCAGAAACACATGATCCCTCCCTAATTGTAGGCTATATCAAAAAGGTAGGTTTTAGCCCTATTCTTAAAAACAGAGATCGAGTCTGACTCCCGAATCCAGATTGGCAGCTGATTCCACAGGAGAGGAGCTTGATAACTGAAGGCTCTGCCTCCCATTGTACTTTTGGAGATTCTAGGTATTACAAGTAATCCTGCATTTTGGGAGCGTAGTGCTCTGTTAGGATAATACGGTAGTATCAGATCTTTTAAATAAAAAGGAGCTTGATTGTTTAGAGCTTTGTAAGTAAGAAGAAGGATTTTAAACTTAATTCTAAACTCTATGGGAAGCCAATGAAGGGAGGCCAGAACCGGAGAGATATGATCTCTCTTTCTAGTACCTGTTAAAACTCTTGCTGCAGCATTTTGGATCAGCTGAAGACTTTTTTTTTTCCACAATATCTTTATTGAACCTTTTTTTTTTAACAAACATGACACAAACAATCAAACACTAACACTAAAGTACTACAAAAAAAAAAAAATGCACTAAAAACACCAACAACCACCAACAAAATCAAGTCTTCAACAATGCTCCTCTGTTTAGTCTAGACAATCCATTACATAAGTATACATATTATGTTCACCAGTTTGGAATTTACAAGGTCCACACACATCATTCACCTTCTTCTTCAAGAGTTATGTTTAAATTTTTTACATAATCAATAAAAGGTCTCCATATATTCTCAAACACACTTTCCTTTGATTTCAGTATGTATGTTATTCTTTCTAATGGAAGGTTTGTTAACATCTGTCTTAACCACTGAGTCACATCTGGTCTATGAGTCTTTTTCCACAGTAGTGCAATACATTTTTTGGCATTAAGCAAACTGAGGTCTATGAATGTTCTTTCACTTTTATTAAAGTTATGCTTTTTTGGGTACAGACCCAACAAAAACAGTTTAGGATTCAATATGATTTGTTTTGAAATTATTTTTTCAATTGTTACCCTCACCTCTTCCCAAAACATTCTAATTATTCTACATTCCCATAAACAATGAAATAGGGTTCCTTTACTTTCCATGCATTTTGTGCATGTATCTGGTATGTTTTTGTTATATCTATTTAACTCCACCGGTGTAACATACATCCGCATTAACCATTTAAAATGTATCAATTTAAGACGTACATTTATTGATTTGGTTTGAGCTTCTGTACGAGCCAATTCCCATTGTTCCTCTGAAATTTCAGTTTGCAGATCTTCTTTCCAGTAGTTTAATCTTTTCTGTGAGTTTTCACTTGAGGATAGTGTCAATGAGTTATAAAACTCTGAAGTAATACCCTTTCTTTTACTATCTTTCATCAACATTTTTTCCAAGGATGAGTAAATAGGTCGAGTGAGAGCTTTATTTTGATTTGATCGAATAAAGTTCCTAAGTTGAAGATATTTAAAAAAAATGTGTTCTATTAAGATTAAATTTGATCCTCAGCTCTTCAAAAGACATTATATTATCTGCACATGACAGATATAAATCTTGAATCTTTTGAATCCCTTTTAAATTCCATTCTTTAAATACAGCATCCGCTCTCCCTGGTTTAAAATATTGATTACCCCATATTGGGCTAAATTGTGACAGTAAGTGTGGTTCTTTTAAATAGTTTTTAGTTTCACACCATATTTTGATCATATGTTTGACAAATGGATTCTTAACTTGTTTTTGTAATGTTTTTACCAAATCTGAGTATATGAATATGGGAAGAGGTAAAGGTAAATTGTATGATTCCATTTCAGTCCAGTGAGGGAGATCATTTGATGAAAAATAATATGTCATAGACCTCAGTTGTGCCGACCAATAATACAACATAAAATTCGGACATTTCAGACCTCCACGATCAAATGGTAAATATAATAAAGACAGACGTAATCTAGCCCTCCTGTTGTTCCATATAAATTCCACTAACTTTTTTTTAATTCTTGAGAATAAATCTAAAGGTGGTGGTAAGGGAATGTATTGAAATAAATAAAGTATTTTAGGTAAGATATTACTTTTAAGTATATTAATTCTCCCGATCATCGACATTGGTAGTGACATCCATCTCTGAAGTAACTCATTAATATCTGTCATTAAGGCTTCATAATTGACACTGGCGACTGATTCTAGCTTAGGCACAATTTGGATTCCTAAATATTTAAACTGATTTACAACATTGAATTGATTTACCTCAGGGGCTGGGTAATTTCTCTGGGTCTCATTTAGCATTAATATTGAAGATTTAGTTTTATTTATTTTATATCCTGATATTTCCCCAAAATTCTTTATTAAATTCAACAAGGTCGGAATTGATTTTTTAAGATTCGACATAAACAAAATTATGTCATCGGCATACAGGGAGATTTTATGTTCTGTTGGTCCAACTTTAATTCCATATATTTGTGACTGTAGACGTATCGCCATCGCTAAAGGTTCAATTGCCATAGTAAACAGTAAAGGTGAAAGTGGACAACCTTGTCGACATCCTCTATTGATTTTTATTGATTTTGAAATATTGTTATTTGTTAGGATTTCTGCTGTAGCATTATTATATATTATCTGAACCCATTTTATGAAATTATTTCCAAGTCCAAACCTTTGTAAGACTTCAAAAGAAAGGGCCATTCAACTCTATCAAAGGCCTTTTCGGCATCCAGTGATAAGAGAGCTGTATCCGGTGCTTCTTTATTAGAATAAATAATATTAAATAGTCTTCTTACATTATGGAAGCCTTGTCTTCCCTTTATAAAGCCATTCTGATCTCGATTAATAATATTTGGTAAAATTTCTTGTATTCGTCTTGCTAAAATTTTACAGATTATCTTAAGGTCGGCATTTAATAGGCTTATTGGTCTCATATTTTCACATTTATTAGAGGGCTTACCTGGTTTTGGCAACAGTATAATTAAGGCATTATTCATGTATGATGGTAAATTACTATTTTGAAATGCTTCTAAAACCATTTCCAAAAAAAGTTTTATTAATTTATTCTTAAATTTTTTATAAAGGTCAACTGGAAGACCATCTGGTCCTGCACTTTTTTCCTGATTTCATATTATCAATGGCTAGTCCAACTTCTTCTTGACTAATTTTAGACTCCAGTATCTCCCTATTTTCATTTGGAATACACGGTATAAATAGTTCGTTCAAAAACCCATGTAGTTTTGTTAAGTCAGATTCATTTTTGGTATCATATAATTTTTCATAGTAATCTCTAAAGGCTCTATTAATTTCTAAAGGATCTATAACTACCTGTCCGTTACTTATAATACTGGTAATTGGTGTTTTAAATTCTAATTGTTTAATCTGCCATGCCAATAACTTTCCTGATTTTTCACCTTGTTCATAAAAAGATTGTTTCAATCTTAGAAGACTCGAGGCAGCTCTATTCGCTGATTTTTTGTCATATTCAGCTCTCAAAATCAGTAATTCGTTCTCCAACCTTGGATCACTTCCTGCATACACTCTTTCTTGAAGAATTTTTATTTTATGTTCCAATTGGACTCTCTCCTCTCGAGTCTTCTTAGATTTTGAACCTGTATAACTAATAATATGTCCCCTAATAAAGCTTTGAAAGCCTCCCACTTTACACATGCTGATGTTTGTGTAGTATTGATGTCAAAGAACTCATCTATCTGTTTTTCTATGTATTTAACAAATTCCTCATCCTGAAGCCATTTATGCTGAAATTGCCATCTACCTGGTTCCTTTGTCAATTTCTTATCTACATACATTAGACAGCAGGGTGCATAATCAGAGATCACGATGTTATCATAAAAACAGTTTTGAATCTTGGACCTTAATTCTGTGGAGATCAAAAAATAATCAATACGTGAGAATGTCTTGTAGGTATTGGAATAACAAGAGTAGGCTTTAACTTGTGGTTTCATTTCTCTCCATATATCTAGCAATTTCAATTCTTTCATAAAATGATTAATGATCATCCTACATCCATTGTGCGTACAGTCCAGTCCTGTTGATCTATCTATACCGGGATTCAATCCATCCATCCATCCATCTTCTACCGCTTTTCCGGAGGTCCGGGTCGCGGAGGCAGCAGTTCAAGCAGAGAAGCCCAGACTTCCCTCTCCCCAGCCACCTGCTCCAGCTCTTCAGAGGGGATACCAAGGCTTTCCCAGACTAGCTGGGAGACATAGTCTCTCCACCGAGTCCTGGGTCTGCCCCGGGGTCTCCTCCCAGTGGGACGTGCCTGAAACACCTCAAGTGGGAGACGTCCAGGAGGCATCCTAATCAGATGCCCATACCACCTCAACTGACTCCTTTCAATGTGGAGGAGCAGCGGTTCTACTCTGAGCCTCTCCCGGATGACTGAGCTCCTCACCCTATCTCTGAGGGTGAGTCCAGCAATCCTACGGAGAAAGCTCATTTCAGCCGCTTGTATCCGCGATCTCGTTCTTTCGGTCATTACCCAAAGCTCGTGACCATAGGTGAGAGTAGGAACGTAGATTGACTGGTAAATCGACAGCTTTGCCTTAGAACTAAGCTCCCTCTTCACCACAACAGACCGGTACAACGTCCGCATCACTGCAGATGCTGCTCCAATCCGTCTGTCGATCTCTCGCTCCATTTTCCCCTCACTCGTGAACAAGACCCCAAGATACTTAAACTCCTCCACTTGGGGCAGGAGCCTGTCCCCAACCCGGAGAGGACAATCCACCTTTTTCCGGCTGAGGACCATGGACTCGGACTTGGAGGTGCTGATTCTCATCCCAGCCGCTTCACACTCAGCGGCAAAACCGTCCCAGCAAGAGCTGTAGGTCATTGCTGGATGAAGCCAACAGGACAACATCATCTGCAAACAACAGAGATGAGATCCTGTGGTCACCAAGCATGACACCCTCCATTCCCTGGCTGCGCCTAGAAATCCTGTCCATAAAAATTATGAACAGGACCGGTGACAAAGGGCAGCCCTGGCGGAGTCCAACTCTCACTGGGAATGACTCCGACCGAGTGTTGGCAATACGAACTAAACTCTCACAACTGTCGTACAGAGACCGAATAGCTCGTAACAACAAGCCCGATACCCCATACTCCCGAAGCACCCCCCACAAAAATCCACGAGGGACGCAGTCAACTGCCTTCTCCAAGTCCACAAAACACATGTAAACTGGTTGGGCAAACTCCCACGAACCCTCAAGAATTCTCGAGAGGGTAAAGAGCTGGTCCGATGTGCCACGGCCAGGACGAAAACCACATTGCTCCTCCTGAATCCGAGGTTCGACCAACGGCCGGACTCTCCTCTCCAGTACCTTGGCATAGACCTTCCCAGGGAGGCTGAGGAGTGTGATCCCTCTAAAGTTGGAGCACACCCTCCGGTCCCCTTTTTTGAAGAGAGGAACCACCACCCCGGTTTGCCATGCCAAAGGCACTGCCCCCGACCTCCACGCAATGTTGCAGAGGCGTGTCAACCATGACAACCCAACAACATCCAGGGCCTTGAGGTACTCGGGGCGAATCTCGTCCACCCCCGGGGCCCGGCCACCAAGGAGATTTTTAACCACCTTGGCGACCTCAGCCCCTGTGATAGGCGAGTCATCCCCCTTGTCCCCAAACCCTGCTTCCTCTGTGGAAGGCGTATCAGTGGGATTGAGGAGATCCTCGAAGTATTCCTTCCACCGCCCGACGATATCCCCAGTTGAAGTCAACAGTGTCCCATCCGCACCATACACAGTGTGGACGGGGAGCTGCTTTCCCCTCCTGAGCCGCCGAACAGTTTGCAGAATCTCTTTGAAGCCGACCGAAAGTCTTGTTCCATGGCCTCACCGAACTCCTCCCATACCCGGGTTTTTGCTTCAGCAACCACCCGAGCTGCACTCCGCTTGGCCTGCCGGTACACCTCAGCTGCTTCGGGAGTCCCACAAGCCAACCAAGCTTGATAGGACTCCTCTTCAGCTTAATGGCCCCCCTCACCACTGGTGTCCACCACTTGGTTCGGGGGTTGCCACCACGAGATGCACCGACCACCTTGCGGCTGCAGCTCTGGGCCGCCGCTTCAACAACAGAGGTGGAGAACATGGCCCATTCAGACTCCATGTCTCCAGACTCCCTCGGAATGTGGTTGAAGTTCTTCCAGAGGTGGGAGTTGAAGACCTCCCGGACAGGGGCCTCAGCCAGACGCTCCCAGCACACCCTCACTATACGTTTGGGTCTACCAGGTCTGAATGGCATCCTCCCCTGCCATCGGATCCAACTCACCACCAGGTGGTGATCAGTTGACAGCTCTGCACCTCTCTTTACTTGGGTGTCCAAGACATACGGTCGCAGGTCTGATGATACGATAACAAAATCGATCATCGACCTGCGGCCTAGGGTGTCCTGGTGCCAGGTGCACATATGGACACCCTTATGCTTGAACATGGTGTTCGTTATGGACAGACTGTGGTTAGCACAGAAGTCCAATAACTGAACACCACTGGGGTTCAGATCGGGCAGGCCGTTCCTCCCAATCACCCCCCTCCAGGTTTCACTGTCGTTGCCCACGTGCGCATTGAAGTCCCCCAGTAGGACAATGGAGTCTCCAGGAGGAGCACCCTCCAGCACCCCAGTCACAGACTCCAAAAAGGGTGGGTACTCTGAAACATCATTTGGTGCATAGGCACAAATGATGGTCAGGACCCGTTTCCCAACCCGAAGGCGCAGGGAAGCAACCCTTTCGTCCACCGGGGAAAAACTCCAATATAGAGGCAGCAGGTGGGGCGATACAAGAATACCTACCCCTGCTCGTCGCCCTCTCGCCCGGGGCAACTCCAGAAAAGGCCAAGCTCCAGCCCCTCTCCAGGAGACTGGTTCCGGAACCGGAGCTGTGTGTTGAGGTGTGGCGACTATATCTAGCCGGTATCGCTCAATCTCCTACACCAGCTCTGGCTCTTCCCCACCAGAGAGGTGACATTCCACGTACCAAAAAGCAGTTTAGAAAGCTTGGGATCAGTCCGCCAAGGTCTCGCTTTGACTGCCACCTAATCCACAATAGCACCGGACTTCCATGATCCCTCCTGCAGGTGGTGAACCTACTGGAGGGCGGACCCATGTAACTACTTCGGGCTGAGCCGGCCGGGTCCCATGGGTGGAACCTGGCCACAGACGCTAGCCTTCGAGCCCCTCCCCCAGGCCTGGCTCCAGGGTGGGGCCCCCCCGGTAACCCCATACGGGCGGGGGTACACTGAATCCCTTGATATACAATTTATCATGAGAGTCTGTTGGATCGTTCTTAGTCTGGCCCCTTCACCCAGGACTAGTTTGTCTTGGGAGACCCTATCAGAGGCAAATTGCCCCGGACAACATAGCTCCTGGGATCACTGGGGCACGCAAACCCCCCCCACCACGATAAGGTGACGATCCATGAGGGGGACCGGGATTCAATGTACAATTAAAATCCCCTGCTATTATATGTTGCCCTGTAAGTGATGATAAGATAAGAAATAAATTAGCAAAGAACTTTTGATCATCTATATTGGGACCATATAAGTTCACCAAATTTATATTTTCTAATAGCAAAGATCCTTGAATGATTACATATCTTCCAAATTTGTCTCCAATTACATTTTTCACTTGAAATGGGACTGATTTATGTATGAGAGTCATAACTCCCCTGGCTCGGGATGAAAATGATGAGGTGAATACACTTCCTTGCCATCTACTCCTAATTCTTTTTACATCCTCCTCTATTAGATGAGTTTCTTGTAAAAACACAATTTTTGAACCCATGTCTTTTATTTTATTCATAACTTAAGTTTTTTAAATATTTGTAGACCTCTGCAATTCCATGAAGTTAAATTAAGATTAACGCTTTGGTTTATGATCAATAGGGGAGTTTGGGATTACCTTGCAGTGTAAACATGCTCATACAGAGAAGCAAAACATGAGTGGTTGAACATTCATCCTACAAACTACACACAAACAAATTCCCCCTTCCCACATTTGTGGCAATCCCCCAAAATCAAAAGAAAAATTCCGTCTCCCGATATAGCCGTCTCGACCGTTCCACACCCACGAGGATCAGCCAAAACACTCCTTCTTCATCCTCCCAATCACCCTAACTCTACTGCTTTTAATAACGTAACATTAACTCTCTTCTGTAATTTTCCCAACTTTAACTCCAAAATTTTATAGCAATTTTGTACTTTTTTTTTATTATTATTTTTTAGTATGTAATACAATCTATATTTTGTAATCTTGCTATATGCTTCAAATCAGTTAAATGCCTATGTAAATGCTCAAATATTCTACCCTATATTCTGTTCATGCTTAGCTCCCACCAGTCTCTCCTGGATCTTCTGATGAGCTCCTGCGCCCTCCTTGGGGGTCTTGAAGATGTGAGTTCTGCCCTCATATGTGACCAGAAGTCTTGCAGGGTGAATCACTCCATGACGAATCTCAAGGTTGCGCAGTTCTTTACGGATGGGGTCAAACTGCTTCCTTAATTGTTGGATTCCTGAGGCAAATCTGGGTTAGAACCGCACCTGATGATCTTGGTATTTAATTTCTCCTTTGGCCCGCACCGCGTTGGAGATCGTCATCCTGTCGTCTGTAGCTAAGGAACTTCATAATTAGCGTCCTCGGTGCTGCCTTGTTACCTCTCGGTGGGCCGATTCGGTGGGCGCTTTCCAAGACGACTGATGATTTTAGCTCCGCGTTGTTCAGCGCCTCCGGGGATCCACCCCTCCAAAAAGGAGCATGAATCACGACCTGCGGCTCCCTCCGGTAGACCCACCAGCCTCAGGTTGTTCCGTCTCGACCGGGATTCCAAGTCCAGAACATTATTTTCTAGACATTTTTTTTTTTTTCCAAAGTGCGCACCTTTAATTGAAGTCCGCTGATTTCATCCTCCGCACTCGAAACACGAAGCTCCGCCTGCGTCACTCGCTCCACGCAGTCACCCAACTCCTTTCTCATTGCATCAACGCTGCCCATAATCCCATCAAGTTAGCGGAAAAGTCTGCTGTCATTGAGCTAATGGCAGCCAGCACTGCACCTGTGCCGCCATCATCAGCAGTTACGCACCACCGCTAGTTTCATCCGCCATATCCGCAGCTTTCCCTGCTGCGCCACAGACTTGAAAGTCCGTTTAATTTGGACTGCTTCGGCGATTCAATTTTTCCCCCCTCCTGATTTCCCAGCCCTTAGTCTTCACCGGCATATTCCTCACCCAAACAGCTGGGAAATAGTTCGGTTCCGGAATGAGGAGTGTTATTTGCCGAATCTTATCTCCAGGAGCTGAGCAGAGTGATCCGTGCCTTTCTAGGGGTGGCCGCCATAACCGGAATGTCCAGCTGAAGGACTTTTTAAAGATGTTTTAGGAGCTAACCTGATAATAAAGAATTACAATAATGTAATCTCGAGCTAACAAAAGCGTGGATCAGTTTCTCAGCATCACTCTGAGACAAGATGCTCCTAATCTTGGCAATATTACGCAAATGAGGGAAGGCAGTCTTAGAAACAAATTTAATATGTGAATTGAAGGACAAATCCTGATCAAAAATAACTCCAAGGTTCCTCACAGAGCTATTAAGAGAAAGAGTAACCGCATCCAAACTCAAAGTTTGATTTGGAAAGGAATTTCTAAGGTTTGTTGGACCAACAAGAATGACTTCAGTCTTATCTGAATTTAATAGCAGGAAATTACAAGTCATCCAAGCTTTGATTCCCTTAAGACAGGCTTCTAACTTGGCTAATTGATTACTATCATCTGGCTTATTGACAGGTATAATGTGTGTCATCAGCATAACAATGAAAATGTATACAGTGCTTTCTAATAATGTTGCCTAACGGAAGCATATATAAACTAAAAGAGTAGGGCCTAGCACAGATCCCTGTGGAACTCCATGACTGAGCTTTGAGTTGAAGAAAACTCATTATTTACATGAACAAACTGGAACCTATCAGATAAATAAGATCTAAACCACTGCAACGAAGTTCCATTAAGTCCAACATAGTGTTCTAATCTATCAAGTAGAATATTATGATTGATAGTATCAAAAGCTGCACTAAGGTCTAAAAGGACAAGTACAGAAACTAGTCCATTATCAGATGCAATGAGGAGGTCGTTGGTGACCTTCGCCAAGGCTGTTTCAGTACTATGATGGATTCTAAACCCAGACTGAAACTCTTCAAGTAAACCATTTCCCTGCAGGTGGTCAAATAATTGCATAGCAACAACTCTTTCTAAGATTTTGAAATGAAGGGAGATTAGAGATTGGTCTATAGTTAGCTAAAGCTCCTGGATCTAGCGTTGGCTTTTTGAGTAAGGGTTAATTACAGCCGTTTTAAAAGCCTGCGGGTACATGGCCTAAAGTTAATGAAGAATTGATTATATGAAGAATAAGGCTACCAATAAGTGGGAAGACTTCTTTATATAACCTGGTAGGAATAGGGTCTAAAAGACAAGTTGAAGGTTTGGATGAGGAAACTATTTTGTCTAACTCACAAAGGTCGATTGGAGTAAACTCATCAAGACAGACATCATTGAAGGAGTTGTAGTAGTTACAGTATTTAAGTTAACTGTGGGAAGAATCTGATGATTTTATCTCTGATGGATGAAATTTTTATTATTGAAAAAGTTCATAAAGTCCTGACTAGTAAGCTCTAAGGGAATGCTAGGATTGACAGAGTCCTGACTCTTTGTCAACCTGGCTACAGTACTGAAAAGGAAACCTGGGATTTTCTTGTGCTCTTCTATTAATGCAGAGTAATAACTCGTTCTAGCTTTTCTAAGAGATTTTTTATAAATTAAAAGATGATTTCTCCAAGCTAAATAGATTCATCTAAATTAGTGGAGCGCCATTTTCTTTCTAATTGACGAGTCTTCTGTTTTAAGCTATGAGTTTCTGTGTTGAACTAAGGAGTTAGAAATCTCTGATTAGACTTTTTCTTTTTTAAGGGGGCCACCAAGTCTAGAGTCTGATGCAGAGAAGCTGAAACACTATCCACCATGTTATCAGTTACAGAAGGAGCAAGCTGTCTATAGCTTATTTCCGTTGTGTTGACACATGGCATAGAGGAAACAGTCTGCATAAATTTGGTAACAGCATCATCTGAGAGGCATCTACTGTAATAATATTTTTCTTTAGGAGCCAAATAGTCAGAAATAGTAAATCAAAGGTTAACAGACAATGTCTGACAGTACAGGGTTATGAGGAGACACTACAAGATTTTCTATTTCTATGCCATATGTCAGAACAAGGTCCAATGTATGGTGGAGGTAATGAGTACAATTTCCTACTTTCTGAGAAAACCCAATCGAGTCTAATATTGAATTAAATGCCACATTAAGGCAGTCACTATCTACATCCACATGTATATTAAAGTCCCCTACTATGGACTTCCGGTTATGGCTGCCACGTAGGACGGACGTGTCTCGCTCTGCTCTGCTCCTGGAGACAAAAATCGGCAAATAACTCTCTCATTTGGGACAGAACGTATCCCAGCATTTGAGCGAGGATATGTCGGCGAAGCCTAAGGCTGGAAAACCAGGAAAAGGAAAAAGCGAGCCGCCGAAACAGTCCAAATTAACGGACTTTCAGGTCTGTGACGCAGCAAACAAGGCTCCATATATGGCGGAGGAGGCTGGCGCGGTGCGATTTCTGCGGGGAATGGCGCAGATGCGCTGATGGCTGCCATGAGTTTCAATGAGAGCGGACTTTTCCTCTGATTTGATGGGATTATGACAGCGTTGGAAGGAATAAGAAAGGAATTGGGTGACTGTGTAGAACGAACGCCGCAGATGGAGCTCCGTCTCGCTAGTGCTGAAGATGACGTCACCCGTCTTCAATTAAAGGTGCGCACTTTGGAAAAAAAAAATAAATCTCTGGAAGATAATATTTTGGATTTGGAATCTCGGTCGAGACAGAATAATTTGAGGCTGGTGGGTCTTCCAGAGGAATCAGAAGGTCGGGACGTATGTTCCTTTCTGGAAAAGTGGATTCCGGAGGTGCTGGGCAGCGAGGAGTTGCAATCAGCAGTGGTTCTGGAAAAAGCACATCGTATTGGCCCACGGAGAGATAAGGGACCGCCGAGGACCTTAATTATGAAGTTTCTTAGCAACAGAGACAGGATGAAGATCTTCAACGCTGCACGTGCTAAAGGAGAGATTAAACACCAGGACCAGCAGGTGCGGTTCTACCCAGATTTGTCCACAGGAATCCAACAATTGAGGAAGCAGTTTGATCCCGTACGTAAGGAGCTGCGCAACCTTGGGATTCGTCATGGTGTAATCTATCCTGCGAGACTGCTGACCACGTATGAGGGCAGAACCCACATCTTCAAGACCCCAGAGGAGGCGCAGGAGTTCATCAAGAAGATCAAAGAAGAAGAAGAGACTGGTGGGAGCTAAGCATGAACAAAATATAAGGTAGAATAATTAAGCATTTGCACAGGCATCTGACTGACTTGAAGTAAATAGTAAGTTTACAAAATATAGATTGTATTATATATTAAAAAAACAAAACAAAAAAAACAAAACAAACAAAAAAAAACAAACTATGATGTACAAAGTTGTTAAAAAATTTTGGAGTTAAGTTGGAAAACTACAGAGGAGAGTTAATGTTACGTTATTAAAAGCAGTAGAGTTAGGGTGATTGGGAGGATGAAGAAGGAGTGGCTTAGGCTGTTCCCCGTGGGTGTGGAACGGTCGATGGCTATATCGGGAGACAGAATTTTTCTTTTGATTTTGGGGGGTTTGCCACAAGTGTGGGAAGGGGAAATTTGTTTGTGTGTAGTTTGTAGGATGAATGTTCAACCACTCATGTTTTTGCTTCTCTGTATGAGCATGTTTACACTGCAAGGTAATCCTAAACTCTCTATTGATCATGGACCAAAGTGTTAATCTTAATTTAACTTCATGGAATTGCAGAGGTCTACAAAATTTAAAAAAACTTAAACAAGTTATGAATAAAATAAAGGACATGGGTTCAAGAATTGTGTTTTTACAAGAAACTCATCTGATAGAGGAGGATGTTAAAAGAATTAGGAGTAGATGGCAGGGAAGTGTATTCACCTCTTCATTTTCATCCCGAGCCAGGGGAGTTATGACTCTCATACATAAATCAGTTCCTTTTCAAGTGAAAAATGTAATTGGAGACAAATTTGGAAGATATGTAATCATTCAAGGTTCTTTGCTATTAGAAAATATAAATCTTGTGAACTTATATGGTCCCAATATAGATGATCAGAAGTTCTTTGCTAATTTATTTCTCATCTTATCATCACTTACAGGGCAACATATAATAGCAGGGGATTTTAATTGTACATTGAATCCAGGTGTGGATAGATCAACAGGACTGGATTGTAAGCACATTGGATGTAGGATGACTATTAATCATTTTATGAAAGAATTGAGATTGTTAGATATATGAGAGAAATGAAACCACAAGTTAAAGCCTATTCTTGTTATTCCAGTACCTACAAGACATTCTCACGTATTGATTATTTTTTGATTTCCACAGAATTAAGGTCCAAGATTCAAAACTGCTTTTATGATAACATCGTGATCTCTGATCGTGCACCCTGTTGTCTAATATATGTAGATAAAAAATTGACAAAGGAATCAGGTAGATGGCAATTTCAGCATAAATGGCTTCAGGATGAGGAATTTGTCAAGTATATAGAAAAACAGATAGACGAGTTCTTTGACATCAATACTACACAAACATCAGCATGTGTAAAGTGGGAGGCTTTCAAAGCTTTTATTAGGGGACATATTATTAGTTATACAGGATCAAAATCTAAGAAGACTCGAGAGGAGAGAGCTAAATTGGAACATAAAATAAAAAAATCTTCAGGAAAAAGTGTATGCAGGAAGTGACCCAAGGTTGGAGAATGAATTACTGATTTTGAGAGCTGAATACGACAAAAAATCAGCGAATAGAGCTGCCTCGAGTCTTCTAAGATTGAAACAATCTTTTTATGAACAAGGTGAAAAATCAGGAAAATTATTAGCATGGCAGATTAAACAATTGGAAATTAAAACACCAATTACCAGTATTATAAGTAATGGACAGGTAGTTATAGATCCTTTAGAAATTAATAGAGCCTTTAGAGATTACTATGAAAAATTATATGATACCAAAAATGAACTGATTTAACAAAACTAAATGGGTTTTTGAACGAACTATCTATACCGTGTATTCCAAATGAAAACAGGGAGATATTGGAGTCTAAAATTAGTCAAGAAGAAGTTGGGCTAGCCATTGATAATATGAAATCAGGAAAAAGTGCAGGACCAGATGGTCTTCCAGTTGACCTTTATAAAATATTTAAGAATAATTAATAAAACCTTTTTTGGAAATGGTTTTAGAAGCATTTCAAAATAATAATTTACCATCATACATAAATAATGCCTTAATTATACTGTTGCCAAAACCAGGTAAGCCCTCTAATAAATGTGAAAATATGAGACCAATAAGCCTATTAAACGCCGACCTTAAGATAATCTGTAAAATTTTAGCAAGACGAATACAAGAAATTTTACCAAATATTATTAATCGAGATCAGAATGGCTTTATAAAGGGTAGACAAGGCTTCCATAATGTAAGAAGACTATTTAATATTATTTATTTTAATAAAGAAGCACCGGATACAGCTCTCCTATCATTGGACGCCGAAAAGGCCTTTGATAGAGTTGAATGGCCCTTTCTTTTTGAAGTCCTACAAAGGTTTGGACTTGGAAATAATTTCATAAAATGGGTTCAAATAATATACAATAATGCTACAGCAGAAATCCTAACAAATAACAATATTTCAAAACCAATAAAAATCAATAGAGGATGTCGACAAGGCTGTCCACTTTCACCTTTACTGTTTACTATGGCAATTGAACCTTTAGCGATAGCGATACGTTTACATTCACAAATATATGGAATTAAAGTTGACCAACAGAACATAAAATCTCCCTGTACGCCGATGATATAATTTTGTTTATGTCGAATCTAAAAAAATCAATTCCCAACCTTGTTGAATTTAATAAAGAATTTTGGGGAAATATCAGGATATAAAATAAATAAAACTAAATCTTCAATATTAATGCTAAATGAGACCCAGAGAATTACCCAGCCCCTGAGGTAAATCAATTCAATGTTGTAAATCAGTTTAAATATTTAGGAATCCAAATTATGCCTAAGCTAGAATCAGTCGCCAGTGCCAACTATGAAGCCTTAATGTCAGATATCAATGAGTTAACTCAGAGATGGATGTCACTACCAATGTCGATGATCGGGAGAATCAATATACTTAAAAGTAATATTTTACCTAAAATACTTTATTTATTTCAATACATTCCCTTATCACCACCTTTAGATCTATTCTCAAGAATAAAAAAAAAGTTAGTGGAATTTATATGGAACAACAGGAGGGCTAGATTACGTTTGTCTTTATTATATTTACCATTTGATCGTGGAGGTCTGAAATGTCCAAATTTTATGTTGTATTATTGGTCGGCACAACTGAGGTCTATGACATATTATTTTTCATCAAATGATCTCCCTCACTGGACTGAAATGGAATCATACAATTTACCTTTACCTCTTCCCATATTCATATACTCAGATTCGGCAAAAAAATTACAAAAACAAGTTAAAAATCCATTTGTAAAGCATATGGATCAAAATATGGTGTGAAGCTAAAAACTATTTAAAAGAACCACAGTTATTGTCACAATTTAGTCCAATATGGGGTAATCAATATTTTAAACCAGGGAGAGCGGACGCTGTATTTAAAGTATGGAATTTAAAAGGGATACAAAAGATTCAGGATTTATATTTGCCAGGTGCAGACAACATAATGTCTTTTGAAGAGCTGAGGATCAAATTTAATCTCAATAGAACACATTTTTTAAATATCTTCAACTTAGAAACTTTATTCGATCAAATCAAAATAAAGCTCTCACTCGACCTATTTATTCATCCTTGGAAAAATGATGATGAAAGATAGTAAAGAAAGGGTATTATTTCAGAGTTTATAACTCATTGGACACTATCTTCAAGTGAAATTCACTGAAAAGATTAAACTACTGGAAAGAAGATCTGCAAATTGAAATTTCAGAGGAACAATGGGAATTGGCTTGTACAGAAGCTCAAACCAAATCAATAAATGCACGCCTTAAATTGATACATTTCAAATGGTTAATGCGGATGTATGTTACAACCGGAGGAGTTAAATAGATATAACAAAAATATACCAGATACATGCACAAAATGCATGGAAAGTAAAGGAACCCTATTTCATTGTTTATGGGAATGTAGATTAATAAGAATGTTTTGGGAAGAGGTGAGGGTAACAATTGAAAAAATAATCTCAAAACAAATCATATTGAATCCTAAACTGTTTTTGTTGGGTCTGTACCCAGAAAAGCATAATTTTAATAAAAGTGAAAGAACATTCATAGACCTCAGTTTGCTTAATGCCAAAAAATGTATTGCACTATTATGGAAAAAGACTCATAGGACCAGATGTGACTCAGTGGTTAAGACAGATGTTAACAAACCTTCCATTAGAAAGAATAACATATATACTAAAATCAAAGGAAATTGTGTTTGAGAATATATGGAGACCTTTTATTGATTATGTAAAAAATTTAAACATAACTCTTGAAGAAGAAGGGAATGATGTGTGTGGACCTTGTAAATTCCAAACTGGTGAACATAATTTGTATACTTATGTATTGGATTGTCTAGACTAAACAGAGGAGCATTGTTGAAGACTTGATTTTGTTGGTGGTTGTTGGTGTTTTTAGTGCATTTTTTTTTTTTTTGTAGTACTTTAGTGTTAGTGTTTGATTGTTTGTATCATGTTTGTTAAAAAAAAAAAGGTTCAATAAAGATATTGTGGAAAAAAAAAAAAAAAAAAGTCCCCTACTATAATTATTTTCGCATGGAGCTCCAGAGCGAGGGCTATTAACTGTTATCTTTCTTCCATTTTTGAATTATTGCACCAACAATGGTCTCTTTCTCACCAAGCTTCTTGCTGATGGTCTTGTAGCCCTTTCCGGCCTTGTCCTGGTCTACAGTCTTATTTCTGATGTCCTTTGACAGCTCTTTGGCCTTACCCATGGTAGTGGAGAGGTTTGAATTGAAGAGATTGATTCTGTGACAGGAATCTTTTATTACATACAGAGTTGAGATTAGAAGTACTTTCCTAAAGAGACAGGACTAATTTATGTGCCTCATGGATACATAACCGGTTTGTGTGGTTCAGAATTCTTGCTGGTTGGTAGGGGATCAACTACTTATTTCCCTCGATCAAATGCAAATTATTTATAACCCTTATCTGATGTTTTTTCTGGATTTTTTTGTTGATCTTCTATCTCTCTTTCTTAAAATAAACCTACCATAAAAATTATGGACTGTTCATTTCTTTGTAAGGGAGTAAACTTACAAATTCAGCAGGAGATCAAATCCTTATTTACCCCACTGTATGTATTTCAGCCAATATTGTCAACCCTGTTGAGGACCTGTTAATGACACATCATTCTCACCAGCATTGCTCTTCACTATTCTTTTTTGCTCTTTTTTTCTACAATTGGTGCTGTAATATTTCACTTTCCCCTGCAGGGGTCTCTAGAGTATTATTCTTTCCTCTTATCCATCATTGTTGTCCAGACATGATTCCTGAGAATGCTCTGGAAGAGATTACCAAGAAACTGGACCCAAATCTAATTGTTGCTGAGACTAAAGAGGGCATTCAGCTCAAGTAAGTGCCAATTCTAGTAATTCTTGACATTAACCTTTTTGCTCACCAGCTGTTGTGGCTAGTGATTTTCCAAAGCCTTTCCACTAGCCACAATTTTGTGGTTGAAAAATTATGTTTAATGTGATCAACTCTGGCTATTGCATGCTAAAATTTACTTGAACTAAATTTACAACCTTTTTAAATGTAACTGACCCTCATACATACATAAAAATAGGAAGACAAACACTACTGTTTTTAATTATTTATGAACAGTAGTACTGTAAAACAGTAGAGAAAAATATTTGCAATGTGAGAGTGACGTACAGGTAGATTTAGGGTCTGTCCCAATTCTCATTTGTTCCCCTACCTCTGCCCCGTGGCCCTTGAGGGCTGAAAATGACCCCTATGAATTGGAACACCCCTTCAGGCTGCACTACATCATTAGTAGTTGCTGATGGAGTTAACCTAAATGGACACTACACGTCTTCACCAGAAAAAAAAGAAGAGAAAGAATAGAAAACTGATGAGGAAAAAAGTCTCATCTTAAGGAGAAAAATGTCTCAAATTTACATGAACAATTCTAAGCAGTAGAAAAAGTCAGAAATTTACTAGAAAGAAAGCCATAAATTCACAGCACTGGCGGACAGGTTTTTGGTCCATGGACCATATGTTTGACACCCCTGGATCAGCCCATTAAAAATGCATATTTAGAGGGTAAAGGTCTATCCACACCGAACACGATCATGATAACTATAAAATTATAGTTTTAAAAATTGTTCTCAGTAAGCGTCCACACCAATTAACAATATTGCTCTAACGCCAGAGCCAAACATGAGCTGCACACTCCACACCGGCATCACCCCGCCACATATGTTTGTCCTGCTGCAGCATGAGACCGTTTATGCCACTACTGCAATTATTAATTTTAAAGGATTTTTTTAACTATAGACCAGTACCTTGGGCAGAGAGAAAAATAAAATAAGAAAAGCAAAAAGAGTGTGAAATTATTCACCTGATTTTGCCTCAGCTCCAGACTCCAAACTCACACAGGTAGGCTGAAGTGAGCGCAAAGCAGAATCACATGGGCTAGCAAATGATTAATAATAGGATAATAATAATAATAATAATAATAATTTCAGCTTGGATGCATAGAGATGTTTCAGAGGGTCATTTATGCGTCCAAATACAGTCTGATCATTTCTCGTCTTCCTCCACCTATTGTGCACTCAGATCCTGCTGAAAGCAGATGGATAAAGGTCCCCAGCCTCTGTCATTTATTTCAGCTCTGCTGTCAAAACAAGTGACGTGATGGTCGGCTGTTTTCTGATTGGATGAAAATGTTTTTATCATTAATAAAATTGGGAGTTGTAGTTTTGTAGTCGCACATTGCAGGTTCATTATTATTTTAGATCCCATTTGAGAAAACCACAGCCCACCAAAGTGGCTAGTGGGAGTGGTTGTCTTACTGGCCACGGGTGAAATCTACTCACTGTTGGTGAGTGTTAGTGTCAAGCCCTGCTAGTAAGTGAGAATGTTTGTATCAACACACATGCATAAAATTTGCATTCAGATGAAGTTTAAATAATACCATTAAAATATAGTAAAAAGAAAGATATTGTGGTGAAAGTGTTTGTTGTATTTGTATATTTTATGTAGTACAAACCACAACATAAAATTACAGACAAGTAATAAGAAGGAATGACAACCTAAAGCATAAACAACAAATAATTATTGTGCTGAATGTTTTGGGTATTTTTGATTCATAAGCGTAAATTTAATTTAATTTTTTTCTCAATTTATGTAGTAAGTAAAATTTATTTATACTGTGCTTCTCTAGAGAAAACGGCCACAAAGGGCTTTACAGTAAGATAAATAGAAAGTAAAAAGTCAGAACATTGTTTTCTTGCATCAGCCTTTTTTGTATAAGTAAATCTAAAGTAACATTCTGTTTATTTTGCAGAATTTCACAGTTTCCTGCCTTGGAGCTTGATAAGTTCTTGGAGGATGTGCGGTAAGCAACACTGCAGCAAGCATAAGCCCCTTTCAAACTATCCAAACAACCCGGGGAAACCCTCAAAGACCAGGGTTGCGTCTGAAGTTTGAATAAGGTCACCTGGGATAAATTTCCTGTTGACATTGACGCTGCAGGTGACATTGATGCTGCAAGTGACATGGGCCAAGCCCAACTCACCTCTGATTGGCAGACAGGCCACTGTTTCAGGCTGACCGTGACACACTACAGCGATGGTCTCTAATCTGCAGGGGATCAGAACCTGGTCTGCTGGCATTTTGAAAAAGCCAGCAGGGTTGTTTTAGGTGTTTAACTTATGCCAATAGAACCTGTGATTGCAGCTTGCCAATTGTAGTTTGGAAGAAGCTTTATCTGTTTTTTTTTTTGTTTTTTTGTTTGTTTATTTTGGTTTTTTTAGCCCAGAGATGCAGCAATAGTTGACCACTTGGTGGCAGTAGTGGACCATGTGATTCTGTACTTCCTATATTCACTTCTTAGATTATATTATTGTTGTATTATTATGATATAATTCTTATATGGCAGTTTTCCTCTCCACAAAAATCATGGAAGCACACCTCACTCTGTTTATTTACAATTTTATTACATGTTCTAATGTTGCCGGCTGTTCTCTTCTGTCATATTTTTGTTATAGATTTTTTTTCCCCTCTGTGTGTAACTATTTGCTGAAATTTTTACTGATTTGTGCAACACTCTCTCCCCCTCCAACATTTTGTCCTCTTTTTCCATTCACTGTTTCCCGTAAACCTTCCATTCTTTGTCTCTCCTGGATTTGATCAGGAATGGTATTTATCCAATGACAGTGTTTGGGCTGCCGTGTCCGCAGCAAGCCCAGAAGGAGACAATTGAATCTCCCGTGGTTATCCCCATGGTCAAATCACCCACGCCAGAACCCACAGAGATTGAGATGAGGAAGGTGTGTATAGCAAGTGATGGAGTACCTCTGAAGTGCAGTTTAATAAACAACTTGGAAGTAATCATTCTGAAACAGTTGTTTCTTGTAGAGCACAACTATATTACTGTTATGTCAGTTGAGAGTTATTCATGTTTGATCCTTTTTTCTTCTTCCACAGATTGCTCATATGCAGTGCATCTTTGATCCAATTGAGGAGGGGACAAAGTATCGAGTGAGTCTCTCAGTGTTAATGGACTAGTTAAAGGGTGACATTTGAGGTGTTGGGTAATAACTCAAAAATTGGGATATTTAACTTTCTTTGCTGAACAGTGGAAAAATATTACTATCTTATCCTTTTAGTTGTCATTATGGCTGAAACTGGAAGACAAACTGAACAGACATCTGAACTGTGACATCTCACCTGGTAAGATCAGCAATTCAGATCATATATCATGGGAGGTCGTGTCAAACATTACATTTATAGTAAATACTATAATCAAAAACTACATTTAAGATCACTATTAGGCTTTCTTTCATTTAAAATCTGCTGTTCACTGTGAGTCACAGTGAGCTTGTTTGTTTGTAGCAGTGTGATTTGAGCACGCTGCTGTACTCGGAGTAAAAAAAAAGAAGGAATATTCTTGAAAAACAAGAAACAATGTTTGAAATTTTAAACAGCTCTATCTTACAGTGGTTCTGACAATTGGACAATCTAATATTTTCCAACATATGTTATTCTTGGGTAAGATTGTGAGTAGGATTCAGTTTTGATGAAGCACATCTGTTTGGTCGTATTAAAAATCCATAAAGATTTAAGTATACACCTAATGTTCAAAACTCATCACACAATAGTAGGCGTTGTTTATTACGTAAATGTGACCCGTGCTGGCGACATGAGTCACTTTGAGGAAATTATCAAAACTGAGGTCACGTTTTTTCCATATTCTGTATTGAAAGACCTTCAAAATGATATTTAATTTGTAGGAAGTGTGCAAAAACGGACACCGGAAAAAGACGATTTGTTTATATTTTGGCTAGGTTTAAAACTCACGTTTGATCAGTCGGCAGTTACATCTTCCGCAAAAACATATATATTTTTAGAAAGTACGTTTTCTAAGCTTTCCAATGAAACCAGGCACTCATGGTTTTAGAGTCAGGATTTATGACTTCTCCTGCCTGCAGCTTGGAATGACACTGCGCATTCCGACTCATTTTGCCAGCACGGGTCACAAATTTGTTTTTCAATCTGGGTAGTTTAGGTATGCAGTAAAGATTTGAGACTAGTTGTAGAATTACAGTTGACCAGAGGTTACCATTATTACTAAAATGCTGTCTTCACTGTACCACATGGTTTTACTATACATTAGCTCTAGATATGTCTGTATGCAAGAGACATGATGGAATGTCAGAGTCAAGTTCCAGAGGTTGAAAGATGTTATGAAATATAGCGAATGCAGTCCTATTTTAGGCAAGGAGACTGACTGGCACTTGACTGTCATGAAACTTTCTGCTTGATTAATTGTACTCAGAAAGCTTTTCATCTTAATAGCCATATTGACTTCAAAGTATTTAGGATCTCGTATTGCAAAACATTTTTTAATATTATATTAAAAAATATATATATTATATATTATATTATATATATTTTATATATTATAGTAATATATTATATATTATTATATAATAATATTTGATAAATAATATATAATAATTATATAATTATTATATAATTATATTATTATTATATTATATTGTATATAATATAAAATATTATATTGTTTCAAAATGCACACACATACACGCTAACTTTTATTTCACTGGTTTATCTCAGTCAAGCATGGATTTGAAAGGGGACTGATGGGGAAAAAATAACACATGCAACAACTCAGAATAATGTTGGCAGTATAATCTAATATGTATATGCACGCACAGGTATGGAAAGCATGTATAATCTTGCAGGCCTGTGGGGAACTTCAGGCCTGTGAAAGGCTGTAGTGAACAGCTGTCGCCTCCTGTGTCATGATCTGTCCATCTCTTCCCAGGCCTTCGTCCTCCCTGTCTCATATTCCCACACGAACACACACTCATTCATTCACTTTACTTTAAAACAGGGGTGTCCAGTCATGTGCCATGGAGGGCCAAGACCCTGCAGGCTTTACCTCCAACTAGTGTCTTCAACAGCAGATTCCACTGAACTTCTTCCCACTGATTGCTGATCAGTGAGAACACCTGCTGAAGAGACTGGGTGGAAGAGAAAACCTGCAGGGTCTTGGCCCTCCATGGCACATGATTGGACACCCCTGATTGGACACTGCTCTTTCATTATTTCCCATGTCAGATGTCTTCTCTTAAGATAAGATAGGCCTTTATTAGTCCCACAATGGGGAAATTCCAGGATTGCAACAGCACAGGGATAGCAACACTCAGAGCAACAATCAAGAAGACAAGAAAAAAAACAAGAGCAGCGAATATTACATATGTACATATAAATATATAAACACACAGTGCGGAGCATTGTAGCTAGATGGAATAAATAGATCACTTTCGAAACACATTTCTCAAGTTAGAAACTACAGAAATGATCCCTGAAAGTATAGTCTTATATAAATATATATGCACACAGTGCGGAGCATTATAGCTAGATGGAATAAACAGCATAACCGTCTGCTTAGTTATCCTACATAGTATGAATATGTACCCATACATATTGTCATACCGATATTGTCCTAGTTGTATACTGGAGGGGACCATAGTGTAAGTCTATTGCGTCTTCTGCATTCAATACTATTAGGTTGTCACGTTTTTTTGCTATCTCTGCGAGCAGCCCTGCTTAGGTTATACAGTCTGACAGCTGTAGGTAGGAAGGACCTGCGAAACCTCTCAGTTGCGCACCTAGGGTGATGTAGTCTGCTGCTAAATGAGCTCCTCAGTGCGTTCAGTATGTCCTGCATAGGGTGGGACTTGGACTCCAGCAGAGATGACAGTTTAGCCACCATCCTTCTCTCTCTTGGACAGTAACATCAAAATGCATACATACTAAAACTTAACGTTCATCCACGTCCACCCACAGAGATAAGTCCCACTAACACACCCTGTTCCCTTTTGTAAACAGAGACTCTTACTGATATTGAGATGCTCTCTTAATCCTTCCTTATCAACACACCAAAGTCCAAAGTGACACTGTGCAGTGTCACTGGCTAATTTCACCTCAGGTGTTTTGCATGGTTTCAGTTGGTTTGCTTGGTTCCTACAACAGTGAACATTTTTTTTTTCCATAAAACTATCCTTTGCAATATTGTCAAAAGATTTAACACTAAATCCAAATAAGTGTGCAGGAAAGTAGCCTGCATACTCGGCCTGAATTTCATTTAACCTGCAGTACTGCTTGGAGCTTATTAGTGTTTTTTCTTTTCTGATGTCAATGTTGTTTGGTGCCCTGTCCCCTCCTTCAGCTTGTACTTTCCCTAGACACATTCCTGGAACTGTTGTAAATTGACAGCTATGTTATTAAAAGTCGGTAGACCATGACAACTCCTCTGTTAAAAAGGCAGAGGTAAGGAATGTCTCAGTTTGAGGTGACAACTAAAATAATGAGCAACTTGAATGAATGCAGGGTTAGGTTTTGGTTTGTTCTGAACCAATGGCAGCAAGCTCCTATTTTTGTGCAATTATGTGCATGAACTCTAGTCGGGATTTATTCTTGAAGAGGTTAAGATGTGTTACAGCATCCGTTTTGGTTGACACTGCTGCTGTGTTGGCAATGCTGTATTCATATACATGTATTTTTCCTGTCCTAAGGAATTCAATCCTGAATAATTGTTGATTGCTGAGTCCTTTAAGTGAAGTGTATTTTGATGAATTAGAAGACAAATCTTAACTAGAACTTCAATGAATATGAACAATACAGAACAAAAGTCCCAGACTGTAAGATAAGAGAAATATTTTGGAAAGCAAACATATTTTAACAGATAACAGATAATACTCGCTGTAACATGTCACAGTTTTCATCGTGCTGTTGGATCCCTTGTCATCTTTTTAACTTTTCCGGTTGTCTTTTAATATATTTATATGTATGTCCACAGCAGGGACAGACCTACCCCACATAACCACAGGTGAAGCCCTTCAGGAGAATATGCATTATAGTTGTCCAAAAAATTGATACTCAGAAACTTGTTGAAACTAAAAATTGGTATTGGATTAGATACACACTTGGAACGGTATCAATACCAACAGTCTTTTTTTTAAATAATTCAATTTATAAAGGTTAATCTTTCATATTTTCTGCATTTGTCACAGATAAAGTTGTTTCAGATGTTATCAAGTATCGGATATTTTCCTGGATATTGGTATTGAATTTGAAATTCTACTACTGTAACAAGGCTACTACACGTACTACTAAACATTTAATATGTATGATTTCTCTGTAGCCCTTGTTCCCGTAAACAAACAAGTCAAATCAAAGAATTATGCTACTACTACTGAGAGGTTACATAGACTATTATTATTATTAGCTCTTTGATATGCACTCAACAGCCACTTTAATAGGTACACCCATTCAGTTACTTTTTAATCCAAATATCTAATCAACCAATCACATGGCTACAACTTGGTGCATTTATACATGGTCAAGACGAGCTTCTGAAGTTCAAATCAAGCATCGTAATGTGGAGAAAGATGATGTACAGCAGGCCTTTTCATTTAGCGGCCCGCAGGCCACATACGGCCCAGAACCAACCTCCGAGTGGCCCACGGGGCCAGGCCATGCCAAGGAAATATAAATTTAAGAAAACAATATGAAGGAATGACGCGCACACGAACAACGTGTGTGACCGTCATCCGTGCGGAGTTCAGAAGCGCCCCTCCCACGTGAGCGTTCAGCTGGATTCCAGTCGGCAGGCCAAGAGAGAAGTATTAGCTTGTTAAAGTACTTTAAACATGGAGAAAAGCATAAAGGGTATGTAAGCAGTGGAGGCATTTATTGTGGTTTTAACCTGCTGGTAACGGGAACAATAAGAGTTGCTAAGCAAACAGGTGTGGATTAGTCTTCATATGCAGGGAAAGAGGCAAGAGTGACTGAATTGCTGAGGGTTTACTTCACCAACTATTACAATAATTTATGTTCATTATTATGTACCTGGCAAGTTAAGGTGACCGAAATTCACGAAGTCAATGACTTGAATCCGTCAGCAGCCTTTAGACAAACTTAAACGTGCCAACATTTAGATTTCAAAGTAAGGGAAGTTTTTCCTGCTGTCTGGGTGGTGAGGAGAGTTCTAAAAAACTATAAATACATAGAAATATTTCAACAGAAATGATGGAATCTTTGGTGATTTAGGTTAATTTATTTCATTAATTGTAATTTTATAAATATTTTTTTCTTTGAAATCAGAGTTAAATTATTGTTCTGTTCTGGCTCTGCAAAATTATGGTCAAAAATGTAAAATTTATAAGGAAAAAAAAGTCAATTTTTCCACAATCTGTTTCAAATTTATAAAAAACAGTAATTTTATTTAAAAAACAGATTAAAGATTTGCCATAAAATAATCCACAAATTTATACTAAAGTCTCAAATGTACAAGAAAAGTCAATTTTACAAGAAGAAATTACAAACGTAAGGAAAATGGTTTCATATTTAGACAAATTTACAGAGAAAAAGTTGAAAACTATAAGAAAATTGTTATAAATTTTTGGAGAAAAAACCTCAAACCTTCAAGAATGAAGTCATTACTCAAGTTTTTAAGTGGTTTCTTTTTGCATCCTTAACTCTACTAGAAATTTTTGGTTGACTGATATGTGTGTAATGGAATGTGTAGTTATAAAAAGAGGTTCCTACTCACACATGTGGTGATTTAAAACAAAGCAAACCACAATAGTAGATGTGCAGTGTTTGTTAATGTTATCAATCTTTTCTTGGGCGGTTTGTGCACTGAAGTGTTTGATAGTTCCTTTTTTATTCAGCTTAATGTACTTTGTGATGTGCCAAGGTCAGTTATGACCAGGATGTGGTATATTTTAATAAAAAGTAATTTTATTTTTTTCATTCTATTTTATTTAATGGTTGTTCAAGAGGAAAAATATTCCTCCTACTTGAAGTTCTGCTCAACCCCAGCACTGTTTTTGTGTTTTTGCTCACTTCTGATGTGCCTTTGTCATGTGCCAAGCACACATTTAAAACCAAGACAGTGAATAAAATGTGCTTATTTTTCATCATACTGATCTGTGTTGGTTTGAAATTTGTCATATTCAACAGATCGCTGAACATGTGTGGCCCAGTTACATGTCTTGATTTCAAATTGTGCCCCAACTGATTTTGTAATTGAATAGCCCTGATGTACAGCCATTTTAAAAAAAAATAGAACACCCCATTAAATATTCAGTTCTTTATTAAGAAATATTCCTATGTCAGTGTCAAATCTTGTTTCATCTGTGGATAAGAAAGTCATTTATTTGTAGGTAAACAACAAAAATTAACCTTGTTTTACTCATTAAACAAAAGATACCAACAAAAATGCATATTCTAGCTGAGGAAATAGTTAGGACACCCTACCACCTAATAGCTAGGTTTACCCCTATGGCTGAAGTAATTTCAGTGAGACGCTTCTTGTAGCCAACTACAAGTCAGTCTCTGACGTTGGTCTGAGGAAAGTTTGCCCCACTGCTCAACACAGAATTCTTTCAACTGTGACATGTTTGAGGACTTTCTTGCATGTACAGCCCATTTGCGGTCTGCTCTTGGGGTAAACTTGCTTGGACAGCTAGATCTGGCCATGTTACCAGTTGTTTTGAATGTCCTCCACTTGTAGACTATTTTCTAGGCAGTGAAATAGCCATTCATCCATCCATTTTCTACCGCTTTTCTGAAGGTCTGGGTGACGGAGGCAGCAGCTCAAGCAGAGAAGCCCAGACTTCCCTCTCCCCGGTCACCTGCTGTAGCTGTTCAGAGAGGATACCAAGATGTTCCCAGGCCAGCTGGGAGACATAGTCTCTCCAGCATGTCTTAGGTCTGCCCCGGGGTCTCCTCCCAGTGGGACATGCCCAAAACACCTCAAGTGGGGGGCGTCCAGGAGGCATCCTGATCAGATGCCCAAACCACCTCAGCTGGCACCTTTCGATGTGGATGAGCAGCGGTTCTACTCTGAGCCTCTCCCGGATGACTGAGCTCCTCACCCTATCTCTGAGGGTGAGTCCAGCAATCCTATGGAGAAAGCTCATTTCAGCTGCTTGTATCTGTGATCTCATTCTTTCGGTCATTACCCAAAGCTTTTGACCATAGGTGAGGGTAGGAACTTAAATTGACCGGTAAATTGACAGCTCAGCTCCCTCTTCAACACAACAGACCGGTACAACGTCCGCATCACTGCAGAGGCAGCTCCGATCCGTCTGTCAATCTCTTGCTCCATTCTCCCCTCATTCATGAATGAGACCTCGAGATACTTAAACTCCTCCACTTGAGGCAGGAGCTTGTCCCCAACCCAGAGGTTAGGGGGTTTTCCGGCTGAGAACCATGGACTCGGACTTGGAGGTACTGATTCTCATTGCAGCCGCCTCACACTCAGTAGCAAACTGTCCCAGCAAGGCCTGTAGGTCATTGGTCAATGAAGCCAACAGGACAACATCATCTGCAAACAGCAGAGATGAGAGCCTGTGGTCACCGAGCATGACACGCTCTGATCCTTGGCTGTGCCTAGATATCCTGTCCATAAAAATTATGAACAGGATCGGTGACGAAGGGCAGCCCTGACGGAGTCCACCTTTCCCTGGAAACTCCAATGAGAACCAAACTCTTGCAACGGTCGTATAGGGACTGGATAGCCAGGCCTGAGGAAGGGGCTTGATGGCTAGCGCCTGGTGGCCGAGTTTCTGCCCATGGGACCCTGCTGGGCTCAGCCCAAAGGAGTTACATGGGTCCACCCTCCAGTAGGCTCACCACCTGCAGGAGAGACCATCGGGGTCCGGTGCTATGCAAACTAGGCGACAGGCGAAGGCAGAGACCTTGTGGTCTAATCCCCGGCTTTCAAAACTGACAGTAAAATAGCTGATTTCAAATTGTTTTGAGATCTTTTTAATCCTTCACCAGACTTATAAGATGCTAAAATCTTTTTAGACCCTGCCGGTTAAAGACCCCTTTGGGCGAAGGCCAAAAGGGTATATGGTATGGGGCGGTCTGTCCATCCATCTGCCTGTCCACCTGCCCTACTTCTGTGAAATCAGCTCCTCCTACAGTTTTGTTCCGATTGTTTTGAAACATGGTACCAGGTTTTAATATACACTGATGATGGGCATATTGCAATTTGTCTCGAATTGGATGATTTTACAGGGGTTATAGGCCCTGACATGATGTGCTATTTCACCTCAGTTCATAGACAGTAACTGTCTTGTGAAATCAACTCCTTATGGTTTTGTTCCAAATGTTTTGAAATTTGGTACCAGGGTTTGATATACACTGATGCTGTGCATATTGCTATTTGACTCTGATTGGCAGATTTTTTGCAGGAATTCTAGACCTTGAGGTCAAGGTTAGAGGTCAGGTTTTCCCTAAATCTTATAAACACAATAACTATTGAAAGAAATGATGTAGGCTTTTCAAATTCATACCATAGTAGTATCTAAGACAAATCTTGAATGGCTTACACCCTGGCTCTAGTATGGGTTTGGGGTCAAAAGGTCAAAGTTAATATTCCGTTTGTACGATTACTATAGAATGAGTAAAGCTAGGATTGTTGAGAGTGTGGGAAATGATGAGGCTGGTTTATGAGCAGACGAAGCTTTATTACCACTCTCACATCATCCATACACAGAAAGTACTGAATCAGTCAAGCCAGGTTCTCCTTATAACTTCAACAGATCATCTCACATCTGCATGACATTTCACATCACACTGCATGACATCTAACCCCACAATACATCCCCCTTAAACCCCCAGCTCCCTCTTCCTGCCAACTCCCCATGATGTCCTCGCCTATCATTGTCTTATGTTTAATCACTGCCTCCTGACTGAGACGCTGTCTGCAGATAACTTCACAATATGCATTTCCACATCTCCCCCCCCCCCCCCAGACAGAGTTTCAGTCACTACGTGTTTTGGGCTTCAGTCTCCTCCCATATCTGCTGTAACTGGGGTCTCTGTGCCGGCGGGGGGCTGCTGGATGTGAGTCTGACTGCGGGTGGGCCAAGGCGAAGGGGGGGGGGGACTTCGCTCTGCCCATGTGGCTGTTCTGGTGAATCGTTTGCCTGGGGAGTTCTCCGTGGGGGTCTTCCACGCCGGGGGGCCCGGGCCAGCAACACTTGCTCGTCAGCCACTACAAAGGCGGGCTTAAGTCTGTCTATGCATATTTTCTCTCGACGCCCCCCCCAAGTCTAGCAAAAAATGCTTGTCCCCTGTTTCCAGCACTCTGAACCCATCATAGGGCGGGCGCAATGGCGGGCGGTGAGCGTCGAGCCTGATGAACACGAACTCTGCGTTCTTCAAGGTTTTTGACACAAAAGCGCGTGGAAAACAGTGGTGGGCCAGGCCCGACAGCGTGCCTGTGTCTGCACTACGCTGCAAACCTGCAAACATGTAGGTTTAGGGCGCTCGCGCACGCAGTGACCGGCAGCCGATGGCTTGTCACCAGACTGCAAACCAAATCTACCTATGGGTACAAATAAGTAACCAAAAAAAACCAAAAAAAAAACGCTGAGACGGGCAGCTGTCCGGCGCGGGATTATCTGGCAAAAATTCCCCAGGCAGCCGCAATGGCTGAGAAAAAAACAGCTCAGCCGGGGAAGCCTCCAAATCCTCTTTTGGTGTGGAACGCAACCCCAATAAAACCCACGGCATCCGGTCAACCCAATTTGCATCCGTCAACGAAGCCCTGAGTGCTGCTTTGAGTGACCTGTGAAAACGCTCGCATAACCCATTTGCCTGTGGGTTGTATGCGGTTGTGCAATGAATTACAACACCCAGGCTGCGGGCCATCGCGGACCAAAGTTCGGAAACAAACTGAGGGCCCCTATCAGACGTGATGTCTGACGGGACTCCAAAACGCGCCACCCATGTTGTCAAAAAAGCGCGTGCCACGTCCGCGGACGTGGTTGCCGCCAGCGGGACTGCTTCTGGCCAGCGTGTGGTGCGGTCCACCACTGTCAGAAGGTGCGTGCACCCCTGCGATGGTGGGAGGCGGCCCATGAGGTCCACGTGAACATGGTTGAATCTTATAGCCGGTATATTAAACGGCTCCAAGGGAGCCTTCGTGTCTTTGTACACTTTGGCTCGTTGGCACGCTACGCAGGCTGCCGCCCACTCCTTCACTTGTTTGCGCAGGCCTGGCCACACAAATTTCGCTCCCACCATTTTGACTGACCCGCGCACTCCTGGGTGCGCCAAAGCATGAACTGACTCAAACACGCGGCGGCACCACGCGACCGGGACCACCAGGCGCGGGCGTCCCGTGGAGATGTTGCAGATTGGGGGGGGCTGCCGCTTTGCAGTACTCTGCTCTCCAGCCTTAACCCTGTTGGTCCAGACTGGAGCGTGCGCACATCCGTATCGCCAATCTGCTCCGTGGCCATGGCTGTATAATCTATCCCTACGCAGACCGGGGCCACAACCGCGCGCGAGAGGCAGTCCGCCACCACATTCAGTTTACCCGACACATGCTGAATATCGGTAGTAAACTCCGAGATCGCGGCCAGTTGTCTCTGCTGCCGGCCCGACCATGGTTCCGAAACCTTGGCCATCGTGAACGTCAGCGGCTTGTGGTCCAAGAACGCGGTGAAGCTGCGCTCTTCCAGCCAGAACTGGAAGTGGCGTATGGCCAGGAGAGCCAGCAACTCTCTGTCAAACGCGCTGTATTTCCACTAACTGTTGCGCAAAGCCCTGCTGGAAAAAGCGAGCGGCTGCCAAGAACCGGCGACACGTTGCTCCACGACGGACCCTATGGCCACGTCCGAGGCGTCGGTAGTGAGTGCTATCCGGGCCGCCGGGTCTGGGTGCGCCAACAGTGCGGCGTTTGCCAGAGCTGCTTTCACCTCAGAGAACGCCTGCTCTCACTCCGGAGTCCATTCGACTCCATCCGCAGGTTTCCATCTCTTGAGCGCGGCGTACAATGGCTGCATGAGTTGAGCTGCGTGGGGGAGGAAACGGTTATAAAAGTTAACCATCCCCAAAAATTCCTGCAGCGCCCTGACCGTCTGAGGCCAGGGAAAGTTTGCCACTGCGTGCACTTTGTCGGGCAAGGGTATCGCTCCCTCCGGTGAGACGCGGTGCCCCAAAAAAATCAATTCCCGTCACGCCGAGCTGGCACTTCACCGGGTTGATTAGTAACCCGTGCTCCTCCAACGTCTGGAAAACCGTCCTGAGGTGGGTTACGTGTTCGTCTTCGGACGCACTGGCTACCAGGATATCATCCAGGTAGACGAACACAAACGGGAGATCGCACAGCACCGCGTCCATCATGCGCTGGAACGTCTGTGCCGCTCCTTTTAATCCGAATGGCATGCGTGGAAACTCGAATAAGTCGAACGGAGTTATTACCGCTGTTTTGGGTATATCCTCCGTGCGCACTGGGACCTGGTGGTAACCGCGGACCAGGTCGATTTTAGAAAAAATACGTGCTCCGACGAGGTGAACGGAAAAATCCTGAATGTGGGGAATCGGGTAGCGGTCGTGTGCTGTGGCGTTATTCAACCTGCGGAAATCGCCACACGGTCGCCACGACCCCTCAGCCTTAGGGACCATGTGTAGCAGGGATGCCCATGGGCTGTTCGATCGCCTGATGATGCCCAACCTTTCCAGGTTGGCAAACTCCTCGCGTGCTATGGCCAGTTTAGCTGCGTCCAAGCGCCGAGGTCGTGCGAAAACAGGCAGCCCGGTGGTGGTGATAAAATGCTCCACCCCATGTTTAGCGATGGCCGCTGAAAACGTCAGGACCGTGAGTGCTGGGAACTGAGTGAGCAGTGTGTGGAACTCACCGCCTGGAGCTGTGACGTTGGCTTGTGTTACTGGCCCGGCCCCTCGAGCTGTACAGGGGAGAGAGTCAAAAGACAGTGCATTAACCAGGCGCATGTCAGCAACATCAACTAGTAAACCATGCGCACACAGAAAATCAGCTCCCAGGATTGGGAAACTCAGAGCTGCTATGACAAAAGTCTACTCGTATGTACGGCCGTGTAGAGATAAAGCCAATGTCCTCCCACCAAAGGTCTTAATGTCCGAGCTGTTTACTGCTACCAGTCCGGGGCCGCTGGGTCCTGCCAGCCGGTCGGCGTAGGTCGGCAGGATGATGCTCTTCTGGGCTCCGGTGTCTATGAGGAAGCGTCTCCCCGAGCACGAGTCAGTCACGTAGAGCAGCTTGTTCTCTTCACCGGCGGTCGCAGCTGCTACCGACTGCCGGCCTTGGTGTTTCCCGAGCGCTTGAATTGGCACGGTGGTCCACATCTGCGTGTGTTCTCTCCGAAGCGGCGGTGGTAGAAGCAGAGCGTGTCTCTCTGGCGCTCCTTGGCCCCCGCTGCCGCTACCGTCGGTGACTCCTCGCCTCCTCTGGTTGTCTCGCTGGGTTCCGACGCCGCTGCGTTCACCGTGAGCGCTCTGGTGGTGAGGATGATCCGGTCTGCCTCCTGGGCTAGCGCACGGTAGTCACACGCGGCCAGCAACGGCGAATTGGCCAGGACCGCTCTCGCCTCTGTTGGAAGGTTCCGGAGGAAAAGGTGGGCAAACAGAAAATGCCCGTTGTCCGTGCCCATTAACGCCAACATCTTCTCCATCAGATCGACAACCAAACCATCTCCTAACTCGAAACGCCTCAGGAGCCTCTCTGCTCTCTCACAGTCCGAGAGCGTGTAGCGCCGAATCAGCGCAGCTTTGAGAGCCTCATATCTGCCGTGGGCTGGGGGCTGGGGGCTGGTCGAGCAGGCTTGCTACCTGCTGAGCTGTGCGAGTGTCCAGCGCTGCAACCACATGGAAAAACTTGGTATCGTCTGCCATTATTCCCCGGACGGCAAGCTGGGCCTCAGTGTGGTGGAACCAAGAGCGTGGGTTGTGCTGCCAAAAGTCCGGTAGCTTGACTGCAACAGCGCACACGTTGCTGGGGGTTTCCGTCCAAGCCGTCTGTGTGATGCTTGCCGCGTTGCTGGGGCTTCCCGTCCGGGCCGACTCCGGGGTTCTTGCCTCGTGTTCCATAATACGTCTCAGGTCACCAGTGTGGAGAGTGTGGGAAATGATGAGGCTGGTTTACGAGCAGACGAAGCTTTATTACCACTCTCACATCATCCATACACAGAAAGTACTGAATCAATCAAGCCAGGTTCTCCTTACAACTTCAACAGATCATCTCACATCTGCATGACATTTCACATCACACTGCATGACATCTAACCCCACAATACATCCCCCTTAAACCCCCAGCTCCCTCTTCCTGCCAACTCCCCATGATGTCCTCGCCTATCATTCTTTTATTTTTAATCACTGCCTCCTGACTGAGACGCTGTCTGCAGATAACTTCACAATATGCATTTCCACAGGATCACCAAACTTGGTACGCATGTTCACTCTGAGACCCTGATCTCTGACTGTGGATTTGGGGTCAAAAGGTCAGAGGTCAAGGTTAACATTTGATTTTCACTATTGCTGTACAAGTAAAGCTAGGGTCACCAAACTTTGTACACCAGTTCAACCTGTGACCTTGAAGTGTTGCTATAGTTTTGGCATCGCATGACCAAAGGTCAGCGTCAAAATACCAAATAAACCATATCTCAACAACAAAGAAAGCTAGGATCACCAAACTTGGTACACAAGTTCACCTTGGGATCCTGACCTCTTACTGTGGGTTTGGGGTTAAAAGGTTAAAGGTCAAGGTTAGTATTTCCTATGCCCTCTTACAATAGATGGAGTAAAGCTTTTTAGGGTCACCAAACTTGGTACACAGGTTCACCTTGGGATCCTCACCTACAGCTATGGGTTGTATAAAAACAAATTTGTTGTATGATGATGCATACCCATGCATGCCCATAGAAACCAAGTGTAAGCAAACATTTCTGCATGCCTGCCTGTGATCTTTGACGTGGTTACCATGGCGAAACCTGCCTTTGATCTTTGACGTCACCACTCGTTCAGTGATGCCTGCCTTTGATCTTTGATGATGTCATAGCAAGTCCTATGATCTTTGACGATGTCATAGCAAGTCCTTTGATCGTGACACACACACAAACAGACCAGAGATTTCTTGAATTAAGATTAAGAATAATTAAGATTAATAGATCCAGTCCAAGGACAGATAAAAGAACTCCTTATACAAAGATATAGAGTGATGATAATCAAGTCAGTGGTGGTAATGCACCTGTAAGCTGGTTGCCAACCGCCAATCAAATCTAAAAGAAGAAGAATTAATAGATAGATTCATGGGAGATAGGTTTGTGTGTAAGAAGGCGTGAAGGAAGAAGACATAATGCACCTGTAAGCTGGTTGCCAACTGCCAATCAAATCTAAAAGAAGACGATGATAGGTTCGTAATAATTTGGTTCTGCCTCAATAATTATATAGAAAAAGCTGAAAACTGCTCTCTTTCAGTAACATATTGGGATCGTCAAAGAAAACTGGGGGGGAATATTGCACTCGCCTCAGAGTGTTCTTGCTTCCAAAGGCCTTATAAAGCTCTTTCAATCTCACCATGGTATTCATTCTCACTTCAGCAGTCAGAAGCACACCAAACTAAATGTCTGATTTTTAAATGGGACAAGCCTCCTTCAAAATGCAGAGTAATGATGTTCTAATCATGTGCACCTGATGTGATACACCTGTGTGATTTTACCCATTTTAAGCAGGAATAAATGTGGGGATGTCCTAATTTATTCCTCATCATTTTTGAGAAGTGTATTTTACAGAAATTTTTAACAAGCGCACTCTGAGGTGAGTGCAGTATCCCCCGCCTCCATTTTCTTTGAAGATCCCAGTACTTACTGACGGAGAGCAGTTTTCAACTTCTGAATGTAATTACTGTGGCAGAACCAAATTATGATAAACCCATCATCCACGAATATACAACAATGTATACAACCCATAGTTGTAGGTCAGGATCCCAAGGTGAACCTGTGTAGCAAGTATGGTGACCCTAGAGACCTTTACACGTTCTGTAGTAAGAGATCATAGGGAGTGCCACCTTGACCTTTGACCTTTTGACCCCAAACCTGTAGTCAGAGATTATGGTCTCAGAGTGACCCTGTGTACCACGTTTGGTGACCCTAGCTCTCTTTGTTGTTGAGATAAACTTTATAAGGTATTTTGATGTTGACCTTTGACCTTGCGATCCCAAAACCACAGTCACACTTCAGGATTCCAAGGTGAACCTGTGCACCAAGTTTGGTGGCCCTAGCTTTACTTGTTTTATAGTAATAGTGCAAATGGAATGCTAACCTTGACTTTTTGACCCCAAACCCATAGTCAAGAGATGAGGATTCCAAGGTGAACTTGTGTACCAGGTTTGGTGGCCCTAGCTTTATGCGTTGTACAGTAATAAGGCATAAGGAATGTTAACCTTGACCTTTGATCTTTTGACCCCAAACCCATAGTCAGAGGTCAGGATCCCAAGGTGACCCTGTATACCAGGTTTGGTGGCCCTAGCTTTACTCTTTTATAGTAATAGTAAATTTAGCATTTAGCATTTACCATAGTGCAACTGCAATGTTAACTTTGATCTTTGACCCCAAACCCATAGTTAGGTGAGGGTGTAAGTCATCCAAGATGTGTATTAGATACACCTACTGTATCAATTTGAAAAGCCTACATCAGTTCTTTCAGTAGTTATTGTGTTTAGAAGATTTACAGAAAAATATGACCTCTGACCTTTGACCTCAAGGTCATCCAATGAGAGGGAAATTACAATATGCACATCATCAGAGTATCTCAGACCATAGTACTAAGTTTCAAAACTGTAGGAGGAGTTGATTTCACAAGACAGTTACTGTCTATGAAGTGAGGTGAAACAGGAAGTCATAGGTCAGGGGCTCCAATTCCCACAAAAATCATTCAATCAGAACCAAATTGCAATATGCACATCCTCCGTGTATATCAAACCATGGTACAAAGTTTCAAAACAATCAGACCAAAACTGTAGGAGTTGATTTCACAAAATTGGGACAGACGGACTGACTGACCCATAACATAATCACCCTTCGGTCTTTGTCCAAAGGGCTTTTCAACCCCTTTGGGCTTCGACCGGTGGGGGATAAAAAGTATTTTCTTCAGTTTTAATTGTTTAGTTATATTACTTGAATCTCCTAGTATTGTTAAAATTGATATTAAATATCCATATGTCCAAATATGTAAAAAAAAAACAAAAAAACATAGGCTTTCATAGGGTGTCCTAATTTTGTCACATGACTGTAAGTGACTTTGCATGGCTGTTAGTGCCAGATGGGCTGCTCTGAGAAACACTGATCTACTGAGATTTTCACACACAACCATCTCTAGGGTTTACAGAGAATTGTCCGTAAAGGAGAAGATATCCAGTGAACAGCAGATCTGTGATGCCTTGTTGATGCCAGAAGTCAGAGGAAAACAGTCAAACTGGCTCAAGCTGACAAAAGATAACAGGAACTCAAATAACCACTCATTACAACTGAGTTGTACAGAAGAGCATCTCTGAAGGCACAACACACTGACCATTGAAGCAGATAGGCTACAGCAGCAGAATACCTCAGCTGGTACCACACCTGTCCACTAAGAACAGGAAACTGATGTTACAATTTGCAGAGGGTCACCAGAACTGGACAGTAGGAGACTGGAAAATATTGTCTGGTTTGAATCAGAATAGGAGAATTGTCTGAATGCATGCATGCATGGAGCATCATAGATGTGCAGCCAGCAAATCTGCAGCAACTGTGTGATGTTAGCATATCAGTATGGCCTAGTATCTCTGAGGAATGTTTGCATCAGGTTGTTTGTTCTATGCCATGAAGAATTGGCAATTCTGAAGGCAGTGAGATTCCAATGCAGTAATAGCAAGCTGTACTTATTAAAGTGGCCAGTGAGTGTATGTTGTACATAATTTAACCTAATGAAGACAAACAACTTCAAGATTCAAAGCCTTTATTATCATGTGCACAGTTAAGAAATGCAACATTTCCTGAGTAATGAAATTCTTACTCTGCTTTCCGAACAAATGCCAAGGTAACAGGTACACAACATACTAAAAAGGTAATAACACACCTAATACTAATGGATACTAATAACACACTATACACACAGTTAGGCAATTAGGACACCTTGCCTAACTTGCCTTCAGATTAATTTTGTTGATGGAGAAGTTGATCTGAGGTTGATACTGCATCTGTCTGAATTGTTCTTCCAGATGAGAATATTCCAGGCTTGGCTATAGAGTTGGTGCAACTGGGCCTTATCAGTGAGGTGAGTGTGTTCTACATTTTTGAATACATTTTTGTTTGTGTGTGTCTGGCATTCTGGGGGACTGTGCCATTTCTGGTTGGTGATAATTATCAAGGTCTTAAATGCCTCTGCTTTGCTTTGTTTCTTATTGTGTTGGAATTCTTTTTCTTTTTTCTAAATGAATCCCAAGTTTTACCATCTTTTAAAAAGAAATTAATGGCATTATGTTTTATCGTGAATTGTTTAAAATGTGCTACTCTCCACAGGTGGACCAAAACAAAGTGGCATCTCTACTAGAAGAAACTTACAACCAAGTTCCTCGCTAGCAAGGGCTCCTCTGACCACTTCACGGTCACATTAGAAGTACATTCTAAATGCTGTGACATGTTATTTCTGTTTCATCACATATGGTACTATCCTTTCCTATTGTTTTTAGTGCTTTTTTCCTCCCAAAACAAGATGGTAATGAGACCAAAGAAGCTTTTGAACGTGATGGACTAATGCACAATAAAAGCACACATAATAAAGCCAGGCAAAGTTCAAATAAACCATTATTTAAATATTTTCTACAGTTACATTGGTTAAGTTTAGTTGAATGGTAGACTTCATTGATACTTAAAGCAGCACTTGATCACAACATAGATTTAATAATTTACAGCTTTATGATGAAATGTACTTTCTTCTCAAGAGCATGGTTGTATTTCATGGTGAAATGTTTACATTGAGAATGCTCTGGTCCGTTACGATCACACCTGTTGACAGTCAGCAAAACTGTTGCTCATGCTAAGGAATGAAGGGATGAACTCTGCCAATCCCTTTTCAAAACGTTCATCTCATTTGGCTCTGTTTGCTTTATAGAAAACATTCCAAGGAACTGGATTGCAGATGCTTTCTCAGATTTGACTTTGCTGATGAAAAGTATAAAAGGCATTGGACATGGAACAAAATGTTAAATATTTATTACATTTTACACTGGTGAAAGTCATTTTGCCATTTTTTTCTGGAAGATTTCCCCTCCATTACTAAGAGGTACTGTACACTCCATGTAACTGAGTCAAGAGTTTTTCTTTTTTTTTTTTTTTCTTTGATTTGCTGTTGGGTAATCTGTCTTAAAAGTATTTTTCTTTTTTGTTTGTTTGTTTAATGTTTTAACCATTTGCTGCTTGTTTAGTTAACACTTCAAATTCATTTATATGAAATATGTAATAAACTTTCCTGTAAAATGTGGATTTCACAATTTTCTTTTTATACCAGTGTGTATTTTGTACATGTTAATTACTTGCTTCCCTCCCTCATTTCCCCTTTATTTACTGTGGTTTTATGAAAAGACCACATTTAGTTTTAAAACTGTTAACTTTTCTATTGCTTTTGTTTACTTATTTGGCAAAACTGGGACCTGCTAGACTAACATTGTCTTGCAGACACTTGATTAAGACCTTTTTCCACCCTACCAACCTTTAAAACTTTATTGGTAATAAGATGCTGATTAATAAGATTGATTGTGGCCTTTTTGTGACTTTCTGGCTCATAATTCTGTAAACTGTTGGCATGCCTTGTTGTCATCATACAAATCACCATCTTTAACAGGCAGTAAGAGTGCAGAGAAAATAACAGCTTTCATGTAATAACTTCTCTTGGCTTTTAGGCTGTGTCTTCTAATCTAGTGCTTGATCTGCTCATTAGTTGAATGCTGTAGTTTGAGATTTCATATTGAATCTGTTACTGAAGAATATGTTCACTTTACCTGTAACGTCAGAAATAGTCCACCTCTTCATTGCTGAAGTGTTTTCATTTACAGAAATTAAGGGTACAGATGCTTGACATTTTGTTGTTAATGTACAGTTCCTCTTGTTGCTTTGTTTATATTTTTCCCCTGTGAAATTGTCTTTGAGAGCTATTAGGACTTAGTACTTGCTAAAAGATGTATGCAGTAAAACTAAAGCTTTACACTCATCCTCCATCTCTCCTTACTTTGTACAATCCTTTCCTTCCATTTTGCTGGTGGTGAACCCATAATTAAATTATTGTTTGGAGTGGGCAGTGTAAGCATGTTACTCTGGGATCCCATCTTTTGTTTGTATTTGGAAATACCTATATTTTGTACATGGCATATGTGTGGGTATGTTTTTTTCAGTGACTTAAGATAAGATAAGATAAGATAAGCCTTTATTAGTCCCACAACGGGGAAATTCCAGGATTGCAACAGCACAGGGATAGCAACACTCAGAGCAACAATCAGAAGGCAAGAAAAAACAAGCAAGCAAGAGCAGCTAATATACATATGTACATATTACTATAAAATATATATATACACACACACAGACACACAGTGCAGAGCATTGTAGCTGGATGGAATAAATATATGAATATATGAACACACAGTGCAGAGCATTGTAGCTAGATGGAATAAATATGTAAATATATAAACACCCACAGTACGGAGCATTGCAGCTAGGTGGAATAAATATGCAAGTATATAAACACACACAGTGCGGAGCAATGTAGCTAGATGGAATAATATGTAGATATATAAAAACAGTGCGGAGCATTGTAGCTAGATGGAATAAATATATAGATATATAAATATAAACACACCCAGTGCAGAGCATTGTAGCTAGATGGAATAAATATGTAAATATATAAACACACACAGTGCAGAGCATTGTTGCTAGGTGGGATGAAACAGCATAACCGTCTATTTAGTTATCCTACATGGTATGATTATGTGCTCATACATATTCTCACCCTCCATAGCGACCGGTATGTTCCTAGTTGTATGCCGGAGAAGACCATTGTGTAAGTCTATTGCATCTTTTGCATTCAAAAAAAAAAAAAAACTATTAGTTTGTTACGTCTTTTTGCTATCTCTGCGAGCAGCCCTGCTTAGGTTGTACAGTCTGACAGCCGTTGGTAGGAAGGACCTACGAAACCTCTCGGTTGTGCACCTGGGATGATGTAGTCTGCTGCTAAATGAGCTCCTCAGTGCATCCAGTATGTCCTGCATAGGGTGGAACTCGGACTCCAGCAGAGATGACAGTTTAGCCACCGTCCTTCTCTCTCCTATCTCCTCCATCGGATCAAGGCGTTGCCCCAGGACAGAGCTAGCTTTCTTAATCAGTTTGTTCAGTCTCTTCCTATCGGCTGCAGTAATGCCACTGCCCCAGCAGACCACTCCAAAAGTGATGGCTGATGCCACCACCGTGTCATAGAATGACTTCAGCAGCGCCCCTTGTACACCAAAAGACCTGAGTCTCCTCAGCAGGAACAGCCTGCGCTGTCCCTTCTTGTAGAGTGCGTCAGTATTGTGTGACCAGTCTAGTTTATTGTTCAGATGAATACCCAGGTACTTGTAGGATGTCACCATCTCGATGTCTGTTCCCTGTATATTTACTGGTGCTGTGAGGGGCTGCCCATGCCTGCGGCAGTCCACCACCAGCTCCTTAGTTTTCCTCGCGTTGATCTGGAGGCAGTTCCGATGGCACCAGTCCACAAAGTCCTGGATAAGCCCTCTGTACTCAGCTTCATCTCCGCTGGAGATGACTGGCTTTTCTATTAAATAAAAGTGTGAACAACTTTACTTGAATTTTGATTTCAGCTGTTTTCATTCTGAGACAAATACGTAATTTGTAAGACTAATACAAGAAAAAACTGTTATGAATAAACTGGAGCAGCTGATGCCTGTGCGCTCCTCAACCGTCTCGCGAGCTGTAGGTGTTTCGCAGGTGAGTGGCGTGACGTCATCAGGAAGTGGACAAAGGACGTCCGTGTGGGTTTTTGCTTTCTGGCTCTGCGCCGTTGAAATAATTGCTCAAAAAGTTGCGGAAGTTTTCTAAGGAAGGCGCCTTTGTAAGCAGAAGGATGTGCACTTTTGGTGAGTGTTTCTCCACTTTTATAGCGTTTTCACAAAGTAATGCACCGGTACCTGGTTGCCAATCAAATGTAAAAGAAGAAGTAAATGCCTCAGGCTTTATTTCTCCTGCCCACTGGCGAGTAATGACCACAGGCCTTCAGTCGTTAATCTTTGCACGTAAAATGTGGTTCGTGTGCAGTACCGTAACGATTCGCGCAGAGAGGGAATAAACAAAACACGACACAAGAAAATATGAGTAATTTAAAATTTGGAAGTATGGCTGCACTGCTTTCTGGAGGCTCCGACGTTACATGAAATTGTAGAACAATGAGAAGTACCTGTTAATTATTAATTCGAGCGTTGTTTTTAACATTGATGATAAGAGGTCTGTACTGAAAATGCATTCTATGATCGATCGATACCCATTATTGTCGTTATTGTGGCGGCACGAAATAATATGCGGCGAACTGGTAGTTTTTCAGGGAGTTTATTATCCTTCATCCCGCCATCATAGAACTCACTGCAGCCCTGTGCAGGCGGGCTGGAGCGGCTCCTCAGGCTCTCGTGAGGAGACACAGAATGCGTGTCGTCAGAAGCAGTGGTCAGAGAGAGAGAGAGTTACAGAGCAATGCAGTTTTTTATACCCCACTACAGACAATACATGAAAGGCATGTTATCATCAAAGAAACTGCAGGAAGGCATGGGACATTTGCATTTGAGTACAGAGCAGGAAGTCATACATAACAATAGGAAGATTACTGGCCGGAATTCGCCTCTGCTCCGGAGCTGTAGGACAAAAGAGGTTACAAGGCACATCTACATATTGTTATCAGTCCATAGATCACACTGCTGTGTTAATTGCTCCCGCTGAGCGCTCTGCTTGTCCGTGGCTGTTGTGGGGGTTACCCATACACTCCCCCCCCCAGAGGGCTCAGCGGGGAGCTGAGGCCTCGATAGTCCGGCTTTGGTAGCGAGCTGCGGGGAAGGCTCGCTGCAGGCGGCGGTGGAGGGAGGGGGGGTGGGCGTAGCGAGTGCCGGCCCGGGATGGCGAAATTGTCTGGGCCGCGCAAAAATTGCCTGTGGATCCATGATGTTGAGGGGCTGTCCCGTTGAATGTGCGGAGGTCCACAGCAGCTGTAAGAAGAAAAATTTGTCTCTGACTCCTCTCGCGGCCATGAAGAGAAAAAAAAAAAGGAGCTGCAGCTGTGAGGGACTTGGCGTGTTGACTTTAGGTGCGCGCGCAGCCCTAAAGTCCTCGGGGAAAGCTGACGGCTGAATTCCCTTGTGCGCCGTGGCTGAGACCATTAGAAAATCCTGTGAGCGAGCTGCGTGCGTGCTTCAGGTGTGTGAGCAGCCCTGAAGGTTCTGTGTGCAGCGGCGAAGGACGATGGCGGTCTGTGTGGAGCCGGTATTGTCCCCGTGCGTGGTTGCACTGTCCTCATAACCCCCCAGAGTGCGTGCGGGGTTCGGTGCATGGCAGGTCCGCTGTAGAGGCGAGTCAGGGTCAGGGAGCTTGCTGGAGATCAGTGTCGTCGGCGCCGATGGTCATCCCTGTAAGCTGTTGCTGTAGTTAGTGCCGGGTCATGGTGCGTTCAGGTCCACGCTTTGCGTTCTCCGTCGGCCCTGGAGGTCGCCGTCGTGGAGAGAGGACGAGGTGCGTGCGCTCTCGTGTGAAGGAGCTGTGAGAGCGGCCGGTCCCAGCGTGGATGTGCAGATCTCAGGCATGCAGATCTCACCAGAAGCTTCCTGCAGCTTTCCCCGGTCGTGGGGTGATCTCCGGAGTGTTTCGCCTGGTGGTGGCTCTGCGTCGAGGTCTCCCCTGTAGCAGAAGGGGCCAGGGCAGATCATTTGCGTCAGGCTGCTGCGTTTCGCTTGTCGTCGGGAGGTCACCGCCGGGGCTGCGTCGTTCGTAGTCAGCGTGTTCTTTCACGGGGTCACCAATGTGGCGGCATGGAATAATACAGCGGCGAACGAGAGTTTTGAGGGATTTTATTATCATTCATCCCGCCATCATAGAACTCACTCCAGCCCTGTGCAGGCGGGCTGGAGCAGGTCCTCAGGCTCTCGTGAGGAGACACAGAATGCGTGTCATCAGAAGCAGTGGTCAGAGAGAGAGAAAGAGTTACAGAGCAATGCAGTTTTTATACCCCACTGCAGACAATACATGAAAGGCATGTTATCATCAAAGAAACTGCAGGAAGGCATGGGACATTTGCATTTGAGTACAGAGCAGGAAGTCATACATAACAATAGGAAGATTACTGGCTGGAATTCGCCTCTGCTCCGGAGCTGTAGGACAAAAGAGGTTACAAGGCACATCTACATATTGTTATCAGTCCATAGATCACACTGCTATGTTAATTGCTCCCGCTGAGCGCTCTGCTTGTCCGTGGCTGTTGTGGGGGTTACCCATAGTTATGACCGATATTCGAAATTGTTATAATTGGTAGGAGTCAGAATTTTGAGTAGCCACATCTTAATTTCAAGATCGTGTTCGGTGTTGCTCATTAAAAAAAACATTGTTATAACTGAAAACGTGTCAATCTTTTGTAATGGTTTGCATTGTCTGTGCTCAAGATCATCTTCTTTTAGATTTGATTAGCGGTTGGCAACCAGCTTACAGGTGCATTACCGCCATGTACTTCACATCCACACTATCCTGTGCTCAGGATTAATTCATGATCACTCTATAAAAAAATCTGTGTGTCTGACTGTTGTGTGTATATATATTTTTAGTTATTGCAGTTAGGATTTGAAGAGACAATTTCTCTCATTATTTATAGAACATGATGTAATAACAACTAGCATTTAAAATTGGTACTGCAGTCCATTTGAGTCCAACATTTAAGGCTCGGTCCCTATTCCCTTCACCTGAGTTGCCAATGCTGAGGACAAGACAGAGTACACATGCAGGAATTATAGTACTGAAATGCCACAATTACTCCTAAACAGTACATTTTTCTTTTTTTTAGGTATGCTAGAAATTATGTCTGACCAGACATCAGTGTCACTACCGATACGGTAGCGACACCTTGCAATACATTAATATGTTCAAGGCATTCTATTGCAACACTCTAAGCGTGGTTTGTGTAAGTGACGATCTGACTGACTGATTCAAGGTGATATCCAAGCGCCATCTGTTGTGTTGGGTTTTGGGGGACCTGTTATTGTGTGACACGGGTGGTGGCTCCAACTTTCTGGTTCCGCTGCCACCCGGGGTATAAGAGGGCTGTGAGGGAGAGGGGCGGTCTCTTGGCCTCCTCTCCGCCTGACGGATGCACATGTAATGTGAGAAGGAATCACAAATAAATCTGTGTCAAGTTCAACACTCAGTCTCGTCCTTGGCTTCAATTATCGACATAACATTTGGCGACGAGGGTAAAGGGTTTGGACGCAGCTGTTACGTTAATTCGGCTGTTTTTGGAGCTTCCCGGTGAGCCACCCATCCCTTGGACGAGGTGGTTCGCCGCTTTTCAAACATACTTGGTAGCACTGGACCTTGGAAGACTGGAGAAGTTGAGGGCACAAGCACTGTTGGTTCATAATTTAGGAATGGAGGGTCAACATATTTTTTAGCCCATTTTGATGTGCGAGAAGTGAATAGCTTTGAGGAAGAGATGGTCCTGACCAGTTTGGCAGAACATACTAGTTGTACCTCCTTGGCATACCAGGTCGAAGGCTCCCTTACCTACTCGGGCGACCTGACATTGTCCCCGGGCCATCGTAATTTAGCTCAGGCAGTTGAGAGGCGGCAGACAAGCTATCACGGGAGCTCGGTGAGAGAGCGCCACATCGCCGGTTTGAACCACAGTGGATGGCGCAGGCAGTGGACCCGGACAGTGACAATGGTGTGGAAGATGGAGAAGACTACGCTGATACTGTCAGGTTGACAGGGATGAGAATCCTCCGCGGATCCGAGGAAGTCCTCGGATTTGATCATGTCTAGGGTCATTCTCGTGAATCGTCTAAATTCGAGGAGAAATTTTTTTATTTTTTTTTGTGGGGGGGGGGGGTTGTCTGTTATGACGTAGGGTGGGGGGCGGGCGAGTCCGTATTTTTCGATTGGCTGCTCAAATTCACCGCGCAGAGCGCGCTACCCAGCGAGATCAGTAGTGTAATGTAACAAGGCCACTGATTGGCTGATACTTATTGAAGCAACCAATCGACACTCGCTCATGCTGCGTTCAAAACAATCGATGGACACGGTTAAATTCAGATGCCAGTCAAAGTTCATCACAGTCGGCCTCGATTACAGCAATTAGTGATCGGAAGACACATTCTGAAGTAAGATTTTTTTCTCGTTATAAGTAATGTACTTGAGAATTTTCGCGTAATGAATTTGTTATGAAATAGCATGTGTAAGTTGTGACGTCATGCCTGTTTTGAAACACTATTGATAATTTGAAACACTAATTAAACATCTTTTAGGTTTTACTTACTTTCTTAGATTATCTTTCAAATATTAAAATATACTAATATGCAACTTTTTTATATTCCTAGTAACACTAACAAATGCACACATTAATAAATCAAAATGCTTGCAGAATGTTAGTATATTTTAATAAATGGGTGATGGACTTGGTGACTGGAATTTTTGTTATATTTATATAATTTATTTTACTTGGTTAAATTATTTTGTCTGTTCTAGAACTATGTAAATGTAACTTCTGTGTCAGTTCTAGGGGCGGCTGTGGCACAGGTGTAGTGTGACCGACTAATGATTGGAGGGTCTGGGTGTCGATTCCCACTCTGTCTGAAGCCTGCATGTCAAAGTGTCCTTGAGCAAGACACTGAACCCCCAGTTGCTCCTGGTGGCCAGGCTAGCGCCTGTGTGTGTATGGCAGCTCTGCCACCATCAGTGTGTGAATGGGTGGATAGCAGGATCTGTAAAGCGCTTTGGTCATCCAGAGATGAGAAAAAGCGCTTATAAGTGAAGGCCATTTACCATTCTAAACATATTAAATAGTAGTAAAATATAATTTAGTATTATTACATCAACATACCATTCAGATGTCATAAATTTACACATGTGATGCAGCAGCAGATTAAAAAGGTAAACTATAAATGCATTTGTACTTACTTCTAACTTTAAATATAAGACCACATTTGAGCATTCTAAAACACCAGATTTTGTTAGCAACGCCCCCCAGACCCCCCACCAAGGCTCCGCCTTGGATCCGGCTTGGGGGACGCAGGCCTAACTAAGACCCCCAGCTTAGTTTCCTCTTTTTTTTCCCAAACCCCATTCTCATCCCTGGGTTGAGGTCTGCCCTGGGATCGCCCAATTGTTTGGGCTGTGGGTCCACGAAGCACCGTTTCAAGGCCAGAGAGTGTCCGGCAAGAGGGAAACGCTGCGGCAAGTGCGGACTCTTGCATCATTTCGCCAGGGCATGTTACAGGTTTGAGCGAGGGGATCCGAGATGTAAGGAGGACCCCCCCACTCCCACTCCCATGGTTATTCACACTGTATCCCCAAGTACCAACGGCCGTTCCTACTGTATGGTGGAACTGAACAGGATAACAGTGCCATTGCTGATTGACACGGGAGCGGTGAGATCCGTGTTAAACTGGACAACCGTGAGGAGTTTTTTCCCACAGTATCGTGTTAGAGGTGATTCAGTGTCGCTGTGTGGTTATGGTGAAGGAAGATTGGCCACGGTGGGGTCAGTGTAACTGGACGCGCTAGGTACAAGTCGGTGGAGGTGTGCAGCCTGAAGTTCATCATGACGGCCCATGGAGAGAACATAATGGGATGTAATTTGTTTTATGGCTTGGGCTTCACCATCGCAAGCAGCGCTGGACAAGAGTGGTTGGGTTGTGGTTTGTTGGGACCAGCCACTCCCGCGGTCGATGGATGGATGCTGCTGTGGGACAAACTTTTGCCTAGTAATCTGGACAATGAGCAGGACCAACTCCACCCAGGGCCATCGCGGGAGGGTTCCGGTGCCAGTGCCCAAGTAAACCTAGCTGAGGGAACTGGGCGGCATGGTGGGACACCCGTGACGGTGGGTGGCGCAGAGTGGCTGGCTCCTTCTGCTCCTGGAGTTCGGCTGGAAGGGACCGGAGAGCAGGGGGTCACAACGGTGACACCAGCAGCGAAAATGAAAGCGAGCGGGGCAGGAGCGGCTGGCACGGTGAAACGACGTGCCAAACAGAGACACTGGAAGCTGAGTAGGGCCCCTCTGGGGGTCGTGGATGTGGTCCGACCCAGGGAGGAAGCCCGGTCGAGAGGTGTTCGGGTCAAACGTCGGCGAGAAGATGACCAGGGGCGGCTGCATGTCGTAGCTGTTGGGGGGGGGGGGGGATGCCTACCTCCAGCTATCTGATGGCTCGTGGAGGCATCCTAATGAGCTGCGGCACGTCCGCGAGAAGAAGGTGGTGTTTGGACTTGAATGTGGGTCATCCCCGGGAGTGAAGAAGAGGAGGCGCATCGGAGTGGAATCATCTGACGGTTACCCGGGGGGTGGTTCCTCTCCTGGGGCAAACTGACGGTTGGACAGTATGTGTAATGCATGGTGATGGAAAGGGAACAACCAATGTGTTATTTAGTTCTGTTAATGGGGGATTATTTTGTGTTTTCTATTATTTTTTTAGTAACATGGCAGAATAAGCCGTCTTGCCGTGTGGGGGTGGGACAGTAGTCCACTTGGCCTCCCCTAGTTTTAGTTGTTTTGACTAACTTTTGAGTGACTGTAATAGTCCCCTTTTAGGTATTTCCATTTAGTTTTCTTAGTGCATGATTCGGGTTCTAAATTGGGGAGGGTCTCGATTGTATGCGTGTGTTTTGGACCTTTTTTTGAAGGGGGGGAAGTGTTGTGTTGGGTTTTGGGGGACCTGTTATTGTGTGACACGGGTGGTGGCTCCACCTTTCGCGGTTCCGCCACCACCCGGGGTGTAAGAGGGCTGTGAGGGAGAGGGGCAGTCTCTTGGCCTTCTCTTTGCCTGACGGATGCACATGTAATGTGAGGAGTCACAAATAAATCTGTGTCCAGTTCAACACTCAGTCTCGTCCTTGGCTTCCATTATTGACATAACACCATCGATCTTAATATCATACTCAACCTGGAGTCATGGAGCAGGCCACTGCATTGAAATCACTCACAAGCAGCTTCCTGCTCAGAAACTGGAGAGCTCCAGGTACCCTGCCATTTTCATCACTGACCTGTATTATGCAGACGACATTGCCGTCATCAATAGCTCACCCCTGGGCCTCCAAGAGTCCACCTCCCTGATATCTGATGCTGGCAGGAAAGCTGGACTAAAGATCAGTGCTGGCAATACCAAAACCATGCTTATCGGGCAGTTCCACAATCTGCGCCTGTACCATTTTTTGGAAATGTTAGACATGGTACACGAAGGAGAGGTTCTAGAACAAGTGAACTTTTTTCGATACCTTGGTTCTACCATCTCTAGCGATGGCTCTCTTGACAAAGAGATAAATATTTGAATTGGTGTAGTGTCCAGTGCATTTAACTCGCTCAACCGTCTATGGAGCAACAAAGGAGTATCGCTTGGCACGAAGATCAAAATTTACGAGTGCGGAGTTATACCCCCTCTTCTCTATGGTTGTGCTACTTGGGCCTTGAAACAATGACAGCAGCAGTGACTTGATGCGTTGCATCACTCATGCCTGCTGAAAATCTTAAAGGTCTGGTGGGAAGAATGTGTCTCCAACTGTGAGATAAGAAGCAGAGCAGGTTGCTGTAGCCTAGCCATTCCCATCAGATACTCCCAGATGTCGTACTATGGTCATATAGCACGAATGCCTAGCGAGAGGCACCCAAGATTCCTGCTAGATTGGATCCCCACTCATGGAAACAGAGGTGTCGGCCGACCTAGGAATAACCTCATAAAGACCTACAAGGATGACTTAGAGGGGTTTCTTGTGCTCACTCCAGCCCAGGCTCTATTATGAGCTCAAGATCACTCCAGCTGGCACCATCTCTTGAAAGCTGCCAAAATTCACGTGTTAGATCATGAGTAGGCAGACCTATCTCAGGATGGGTAAAGACCTGACCAAGTTCAAGTTCAAAGAAATTATGTCTGGGTCTGTTCTCTTGCTTGTCTTCCTGACTGTAGCATAACACATTTCTCCAACAGAAGTTTGCACATCTCTTATCTGATAATGGGGTTGAAATGTGATTTTAATGATTTTTTTTTTGTCTGATTGTGACCTTTGTGAATTGAAGCATCTGTGCTATAAAGTTATGGTTGGAAAAATCAGTTTTTCAGTTTAAATGTTTATTTAATCTCTGGTGACACCACAGGGTTATTTTTTTTAATATTTTACACATTTTGTCCCCAAGTGTATTTTTTTCTATACTTTATTAATTCCCAGAGAAAAATTACAGTTATGCATATCTCACATAACTAAAGTCCTTTAAAAGAAGCAGCAAAAAGTCATTAAGTAAAGAATACATATTTACTGTTATTACCCAATCAGCCAAGATGCAAAAGTATGTCCACATATTGGCTGATTTTCCTTGATGAGTCTCAATTTTGCCTTACTTCACAAAAAGAAATTAAAGCCATACCGTTTAAGATTGTTTTTACCTTAAAAATATTGTTTCCAAAATCATTTTGACGGTACATCAGCCAGGTGAATGTCACATCCACCATAGCCTGAGTGGACCTGCAACACCTACATTTGCATTATATAACTCCTGTGTTCCTGGTAGCAGCACAAAAAACAACAACAAACTAGAAAAGCACTCATAGAGCGCATACCTCCGCCAAGGCTCCTTCCGTTTGTCATGGATCACCTCCAAAATGTAATGGGCTTGTGTGTAGGCCTATCGCCACTTGTGGTGAAAATTGCATCCAAGTCTGTCCATTAGTGTTGGAGTTTTGTGGCTGACACACTGTGAGAAGAGCCTTGGCTGAGGTATGCATTCCCAGATCATCCCCAAAATGTAATGGGTTCCTCTCTAGGCCAAGAACCACCTCTGGTGAAACAGACAGACAAATGCCAGTAAAAGCATTACCTCCTTGGCGGAGGTAATAAACTCAAGTGTTGCTGTTGTGTCCATCTCCTCCATCTCCAAACTCCCAGGCTGCGGGCGTTGCAATTCATCGCACAACCGCGTACAACCCACAGGCCAATGGGTTATGTGAGCGTTTTCATAGATCACTGAAAGCAGCACTCAGGGGTTCACTGACGGATGCAAATTGGGTAGACAGGTTGGCGTGGGTTTTATTGGGGTTGCACTCCATGCCAAAAGAGGATTTGGAAGCTTCCCTGGCAGAGAGCTCGTTTTTGCGCAGCCCCTATGGCTGCCCGGGGAATTTCTGCCAAATAATCCCCCGCCGGACAGCTGCCCGTCTCAACTTTTGCAGCGTAGCGGAAACACAAGCACGCTGCCGGGCCCGGCCCACCACTGTTTTCCGCGTGCTTTTGTGCCTAAAACTTTGAAGAACGCGGAGTTCGTGTTCATCAGACACGACGACCAGCGCCCTCCATTGCGCCTGCACACGTGTTGAAAATGGCCCTATCTGACAATGTTAAAGAATCCTTTAAAAAATTCCTGGATCCAGACGGTGATCCGGATCATCCCCAAAATTTAATCAGTTCTTCCTTGTACCATTTCCAACAACGCCTGAAAGTTTCATCGAAATCCATCCAAAACTTTTTGAGTTATCTTGCTAACCAACAGACAGACAAACAAACCCCGGCAAAAACATTACCTCCTGCAGCCTGCGGCCTGGCAGAGGTAAAAAACCTTGACATGTTTTGCAGCCCAAGTCCCATTAGCCAATCATAAGGGACAACTTTAGCCACCAACCAACAAAGCACCGTCTGATTAGCTATTGGGACAAAGGCCGTAAAGCAGGCCAGTTGTAGTCTTTACCCACCAGGAACGAGAAAGTCACTAGAAATGCGAATCTTCAGTGGTCTCACAAGTCTATTTGATTAGATTTCAGGCCTTAACAATTTGAACGCAAAACGAATCATGATGCATCTCCATGTTGCATCTTCAATTTTTAATTTTTTTCTGTTATGCCTTTTTTAGACGTATTTATTTTTGTGTTTTATAAAAGGAATGGATCGAGTTATAAATAAATTTCCTTTTGTTTTACTACATGACTACTTTTTTAGTTGACAGGAACTCAACAAGAGCTGGCCCTGCACCTGGTCCCCTCCCCTGTCATGTCCCTACCACAGGGGCAGGAACCACCAGTCTCCGGAGGACTAGTGGAGCAGCTTAGAGCAATATTTTGTTGAGATGTGGACATTCTGGACAAAAGCGTCCATTTTTTTCTGCTTGACTACAATACCCTAAGCTTTCGTTTTTTGATAGGAACCACTTTCATAACCAGCTGGATGGTGGCCATCTTGGATTTCACAATGGCTACTCACTTGAAACACCTACAGTCATGTGAAAAAATTTGGACACCCCTTTAAATATTCAGTTCTTTATTAATAAATGTTCACATATCTATGTCTAACCTTTTTGTTTTTATTTAAACTATTAGGGCTAATGGAAGAAGCCCGAGAATTAAAATTAACAATTAAGGAAAAAGACAAAAAAAATTGCAGACTTGGAGCAACGCGTCGAGGATCTTGAACAATGTTCTCGTATGGATGATCTAATTATAAGTGGACTAGACATTAAATATCAATCATATGCTCATGCTACAGCAGGAATGAGAGGTGAGGAGGCTCCCCTGAGTGAATCAGTCTCCCTGGAAAACCAGGTGCTTCAGTTCCTTGAAAGTAGAAATATAAAGGTTGAAGCAAATGCAATTTCAGCCTTTCATGCTTTACCCAGAAAGGATAATAAAACAAAGAAATCAATTGTGATGCGGTTTGTGAACAGAAGGGTAAAGAATGACATACTGAGGCAGGCCAGAAAGCTACGGGGAACAGAAGTTTACCTAAATGAACATTTAATAAAGACTAATGCTGAAATAGCACGGGAAGCACGGATGCTGAAAAGACAAAATAAGATACAGGCAACATGGACAAGAAATTGTAGAGTTTGGATCAAACTAAATGGAACACCTGAGGAAGCGAAGACCATAATAATCAGAGATCTTACTGACTTAGATAAATATAGATGAACACTGATTTAAAGGAAATAAGAGACTATGATAATCCATATCCACACACACACGGCAAGAATAGTTCTTTTGTGACATACCATGTCAATGTACTTTAAAAAAAAAAAAAAAACTAAACAAAACAAACAAAAAAACTCATTGACTGACTTGAGTAGACATCAATTATCCCCCAGTTGGAGGAAGTCATTGACACAGTAGGTGGGAAATTCAAACTCTGAAAATATAGCCATTATGCTGAACAGTAAACTACAAGAGATGGAGATAATGATATTGATCCTGATAACACCTTTTCAATAATATTCATAATCATTGGAATATTACTCTGAAAAGCATTCAAAAGTCAAGTGCAACTAGATGGTAAACTCTCAGTAATACACTTCAACAGCAGATGTCTTACAAAAACTTCCACAGGTTCAGGACTATTTAAAAACAGCTAGACAGAAATTTACAGCTATCGCAGTCTCTGAAACTTGTCTTAATGAAGAGCAGGCTCCCCTGATGGCAATAGAGGGATATCAGATGTTTCATATTAACAGATCTCAAAAAAAGGGTGGTGGTGTTGCACTGTATATTGATGACCTGTATAGGTGTAAGCTTGTAAATGGAATGTCCTTTGCACTACCAGGGATTTTGGAATGTGTTACTGTTGAGATTGACCAAGATAAAACAAAAAATCTAATTATAAGTTGTATATGTAGAATGCCGGGAACTTGCATTGAGACATTCAGAGGTAAGTTAGTCGAGCTGTACAATAATATTACTAGTAAGAAAATGGTTGTGACTTCCGGTTATGGCGGCCGCCTAGAAGGACACGTATCACTCTGCTCTGCCCTTGGAAATAAAAATTCGGCAAATAACTCTCTCATTTGGAACAGAACTTTTCCCAGCGTTTGGGTGAGGATATGCCGGTGAAGACTAAGGCTGGGAAATCAGGAGGGGGAAAAATTGAATCGCCGAAGCAGTCCAAATTAACGGACTTTAAAGTTTGTGGCGCAGTAGAAAAAGCTGCGGATATGGCGGATGAAACTAGCGGTGGTGCGGTAACTGCTGCTGCTAACGATGGCGACACAGGTGCAGTGCTGGCTGCCATTAGCTCAATGAGAGCAGACTTTTCCGCTAAACTTGATGGGATTATGGCAGCGTTGGATGCAATGAGAAAGGAGTTGGGTGACTGCGTGGAACGAGTGACGCAGGCGGAGCTTCGTGTCTCAAGTGCGGAGGATGAAATTAGCGGACTTCAAATAAAGGTGCGCACTTTGGAAAAAAAAAATAAAGATCTGGAAAATAGCGTTCTGGACTTGGAATCTCGGTCCAGAAGGAACAACCTGAGGCTGGTGGGTTTACCGGAGGGAGCCGAAGGTCGGGATTCATGCTCCTTTTTGGAGGGGTGGATCCCGGAGGCGCTGAACAACGCGGAGCTAAAATCATCAGTCGTCTTGGAAAGCTCCCACCGAATTGGCCCACCGAGAGGTAACAAGGCAGCACCGAGGACGCTAATTATGAAGTTTCTCAGCTACAGAGACAGGATGACGATCTCCAACGCGGTGCGGGCCAAAGGAGAAATTAAATACCAAGATCAGCAGGTGCGGTTCTACCCAGATCTGGCCTCAGGAATCCAACAATTAAGGAAGCAGTTTGACCCCATCCGCAAAGAACTGCGCAACCTTGAGATTCGTCATGGAGTGATTCACCCTGCAAGACTTCTGGTCACATATGAGGGCAGAACACGCATCTTCAAGACCCCCGAGGAGGCGCAGGAGCTCATCAAGAAGATCCAGGAAGAGACTGGTGGGAGCTAAGCATGAACAGAATATAGGGTAGAATATTTGAGCATTTAACTGATTAGAAGCATATAACAAGATTACAAAATATAGAATGTATTACATAAAAAAAAGTACAAAAAAGTACAAAATTGCTAAAAAAAAATTTGGAGTTAAATTGGAAAATTACAGAAGAGAGTTAATGTTACGTTATTAAAAGCAGTAGAGTTAGGGTGATTGGGAGGATGAAGAAGGAGTGGCTTTGGCTGTTCCTCGTGGGTGTGGAACGGTCGATGGCTATATCGGGAGACGAAATATCTCTTTTGCTTTTGGGGGGATTGCCACAAATGTGGGAAGGGGGAATTTGTTTGTGTGTAGTTTGTAGGGTGAATGTTCAACCACTCTTTTTTTTGCTTTTCTGTTTGAGCATGTTTACACTGCAAGGTAATCCCAAACTCCCTATTGATTATAAATCAAAGCGTTAATCTTAATTTAACTTCATGGAATTGCAGAGGTCTACAAAATTTAAAAAAACTTAAACAAGTTATGAATAAAATAAAAGACATGGGTTCAAAAATTGTGTTTTTACAAGAAACTCATCTAATAGAGCAAGATGTAAAAAGAATTAGGAGTAGATGGCAAGGAAATGTTTTCACCTCATCATTTTCATCCCGAGCCAGGGGAGTTATGACTCTCATGCATAAATCAGTCCCATTTCAAGTGAAAAATGTAATTGGAGACAAATTTGGAAGATATGTAATCATTCAAGGATCTTTGCTATTAGAAAACATAAATATGGTGAACTTATATGGTCCAATATAGATGATCAAAAGTTCTTTGCCAATTATTTCTTATCTTATCATCACTTACAGGGCAACACTATAATAGCAGGGGATTTTTACTTGTACATTGAATCCCAGTATAGATAGATCAACAGGACAGGACTGTACGCACAATGGATGTAGGATGACCATTAATCATTTTATGAAAGAATTGAAATTGATAGATATATGGAGAGACTGACGCCACAAGTTAAAGCATACTCTTGTTATTCCAATACCTACAAGGACATTCTCACGTATAGATTATTTTTTGATCTCACAGAATTAAGGTCCAAGATTCAAAACTGTTTTTATGATAACATCGTGATCTCTGATCATGCACCCTGCTGTCTAATGTATGTAGATAAGAAATTGACAAAGGAACCAGGTAGATGGCATTTCAGCATAATGGCTTCAGGATGAGGAATTTGTAAGTATATAGAAAAACCAGATGAGTTCTTTGATATCAATACTACACAAACATCAGCCTGTGTAAAGTGGGAGGCTTTCAAAGCTTTTATTAGGGGACATATTATTAGTTATACAGGTACAAATCTAAGAAGACTCGAGAGGAGAGAGTTCAATTGGAACATAAAATAAAAATTCTTCAAGAAAGAGTATATGCAGGAAGCGATCCAAGGTTGGAGAACGAATTACTGATTTTGAGAGCTGAATATGACAAAAATCAGCGAATAGAGCTGCCTCGAGTCTTCTAAGATTGAAACAATCTTTTTATGAACAAGAGGTGAAAAATCAGGAAGTTATTGGCATGGGCAGATTAAACAATTAGAATCTAAAACACCAATTACCAGTATTATAAGTAACGGACAGGTAGTTATAGATCTTCAGAAATTAATAGAGCCTTTAGAGTTACTATGAAAAATTATATGATACCAAAATGAATCTATCTATACCGTGTATTCCAAATGAAAATAGGAGATACTGGAGTCTAAAATTAGTCAAGAGAAGTTGGGACTAGCCATTGATAATATGAAAATCGGAAAAAAGTGCAGGACCAGATGGTCTTCCAGTTGACTTTATAAAAAATTTAAGAATAAATTAACAAAACCTTTTTTGGAATGGTTTTAGAAGCATTCAAAATAGTAATTTACCATCATATATGAATAATGCCTTAAATTATACTGTTGCCAAAACCAGGTAAGCCCTCTAATAAATGTGAAAAATATGAGACCAATAAGCCTATTAAATGCCCGACCTTAAGATAATTTGTAAAATTTTAGCAAGACGAATACAAGAAATTTTACCAAATATTATTAATCGAGATCAGAATGGCTTTATAAAGGGAAGGACAAGGCTTCCATAATGTAAGAAGACCTATTTATTATTATTTATTCTAATAAAGAAGCACCGGATAACAGCTCTCTTATCACTGATGCCGAAAAAAGCCTTTGATAGGTTGATGCGCCTTTCTTTTTGAAGTCTTACAAAGGTTTTGGACTTGGAAATAATTTTATAAAATGGTGTTCAGATAATATATAATATGCTACTGCAGAAATTCTAACAAATAACAATATTTCAAAATCAATAAAAATCAATAGAGGATGTCGACAAGGCTGTCCACTTTCACCTTTACTGTTTACTATGGCAATTGAACTTTAGCGATGGCGATACGTCTACAGTCACAAATATATGGAAGTAAAGTTGGACCACAGAACATAAATCTCCCTGTATGCCGATGACATAATTTGTTTATGTCGATCTTAAAAAATCAATTCCGACCTTGTTGAATTAATAAAGAATTTCGGGGAAATATCACAGGATATAAAATAAATAAAACTAAATCTTCAATATTAATGCTAAATGAGACCCAGAGAAATTACCCAGCCCCTGAGGTAAATCAAATTCAATGTTGTAAATCAGTTCAAATATTTAGGAATCCCAAATTGTGCCTAAGCTAGAATCAGTCGCCAGTGTCAAACTATGAAGCCTTAATGACAGATATTGATGAGTTACTTCAGAGATGGATGTCACTACCAATGTCGATGATCGGGAGAATCAATATACTTAAAAGTAATATTTTACCTAAAATACTTTATTTATTTCAATACATCCCTTATCACCACCTTTAGATCTATTCTCAAGAATTAAAAAAAAGTTAGTGGAATTATTATGGAACAACAGGAGGGCTAGATTACGTCTGTCTTTATTATATTTACCATTGATCGTGGAGGTCTGAAATGTCCAAATTTTTATGTTGTATTATTGGTCGGCACAACTGAGGTCTATGACATATTATTTTTCATCAAATGATCTCCCCTCACTGGACTGAAATGGAATCATACAATTTACCTTTACCTCTTCCATATTCATATACTCAGATTCGGCAAAAAAATTACAAAACAAGTTAAAATCCATTTGTAAAGCATATGATCAAAATATGGTGTGAAGCTAAAAACTATTTAAAAGAACCACAGCTATTGTCACAATTTAGTCCATATGGGGTAATCAATATTTTAAAACCAGGGAGAGCGGACGCTGTATTTAAAGTATGGAATTTAAAAAGGGATACAAAAGATTCAGGATTTATATTTGCCATGTGCAGAAAACATAATGTCTTTTGAAGAGTTGAGGATCAAATTTAATCTCAATAGAACACATTTTTTTAATATCTTCAACTTAGAAACTTTATTCGATCAAATCAAATACAGCTCTCACTCGACCTATCTATTCATCCTTGGAAAAAATGTTGATGAAAGATAGTAAAAGAAAGGGTATATTTCAGAGTTTTATACTCATTGACACTATTTTCAAGTGAAAATTCACTGAAAAGATTAAACTACTGGAAAGAAGATCTGCAAATTGAAATTCCAGAGGACAATGGGAATTGGCTTGTACAGACGCTCAAACCAAATCAATAAATGTACGCTTAATTGATACACTTCAAATGGTTAATGCGGATGTATGTTACACCGGAGGAGTTAAATAGATATAACAAAAAAATATACCAGATACGTGCACAAAATGTATGGAAAGTAAAAGGAACTCTATTTCATTGTGTATGGGAATGTAGATTAATAAGAATGTTTTGGGAAGAGGTGAGGGTAACAATTGAAAAAATAATCTCAAAACAAATCATATTGACTCCTAAACTGTTTTTGTTGGGTCTGTACCCAGAAAAGCATAATTTTATTAAAAGTGAAAGAACATTCATAGACCTCAGTTTGCTTAATGCCAAAAAATGTATTGCACTATTATGGAAAAAGACTTATAGACCAGATGTGACTCAGTGGTTAAGACAGATGTTAACAAACCTTCCATAGAAAGAATAACAAATACTACTGAAATCAAAGGAAATTGTGTTTGAGAATATATGGAGACCTTTTATTGATTATGTAAAAAATTTAAACATAACTCTTGAAGAAGAAGATGAATGATATGTGCGGACCTTGTAAATTCCAAACTGGTGAATATAATATGTATACTTATGTGTTGGATTGTCTAGACTAAACAGAGGAGCATTGTTGAAGATTTGATTTTGTTGGTGGTTGTTGGTGTTTTTTTAGTGCATTTTTTTTTTTCGTACTTTAGTGTTAGTGTTTGATTGTTTGTATCATGTTTGTTTAAAAAAAAAAAAGGTTCAAAAAAGATATTGTGGGAAAAAAAAAAGAAAATGGTTGTAATTTGTGGAGATTTCAATATTGATTTACTAAATCCATTTTCAACAAAATGTAATTACAGAGTTCATGAATTATCTGTACAGTATTGAGTCTATATCCCACAATACACATCCAGTAGAATCACAGTTCACACTGCTACACTTATTGACAACCTGTTTGTTAATATTATTGATAAGAAAATAGAAAAGTGGATTGATAAATTGATAAATGATATAAGTGACCATTTGCCAGTCTTTAGCATTTATCCATGGCCACACGGGGGCCAATACAGGAAAAAAATGTAAAATCTTTCAGATACAAATCACAAAATGCAATCAATTCTTTTAAGAAGACTCGCTGAAGCAAGACTGGACAAAAGTCTATGTATCGGATGTAAATGAAGCCTATGACACATTTATAAACATTGTAACCACTCTATGAAAAAAATTGTCCATTAGTAAAGAAAAAGCTTAAACAGAAATTTGTCGATAAGTCATGGTTAACCAAAGGATTACAAAAAGGCGTGTAAAAAGAAAAATTCATTATATAAAGCTTTTCTAAAGAAAAGGACAAAAGAAGCAGAGCAGCGGTATAAAACATACAAAAACAAGTTAACATGTATAATGAGATGTAGTAAAAGAGACTATTACAGTAAAGAACTGGAGAAAAACAGAGACAATATTAAAAATACAGGACAATACTTAACAATATTCTTGGAAATAAAAACAGAAATACAAGCTACCCAGCCAATTTTTCAAAAAATAATAAAATGACTCAGAGTGTGAATGCAGTTTCACCTGCAGATGAATTTAATAACTTTTTTCTTAACATTGGTCCTAATTTGGCTCAAGAAATACCATTACGGCACCTGCGGGTGATACAATAAGCAAAAACCACTGCTATAAAAGACTCCATTTTCATAAAGAATACGACGAGAGAGAGGTCATTGAAATGGTTAAATCGTTTTAAAGTAAAACATCTACGGACTGTGATGGTATTGACATGCTCTTAGTCAAAACTATTATTGAAGCTTAGTGAACCCACTGAAGTATATTTGAACCTGTCTCTCCAAACAGGTATATTTTCCAATGCAATGAAAATGGCTAAAGTAATTCGATATACAAGACGGGTGACAGAGGGGAGCTTTCAAACTATAGACCAATTTCACTATTGCCGCAATTTTCCAAGATACTTGAAAAAATATTCTGTGAGAGAACTGACAACCTTCATAATTAAGAATAATTTATTGTGCGAGGCAGCAATATGGGTTCCAGACACAAGAGGACAACTGCATTTGCTCTAATGGAATTTATAGAAAAAATATCAAACTGCCGTATGAAATAAAGAAGTACTCAGTTGGGGTATCTCCTGGATCTTAAAAAAGCATTAGATACAGTGGATCATATTTATTATTAAAGAAACTACAAATTGTGGATATTAGGGGGGTAGCACTGTCCTGGTTATGTAGTTACTTAAGAATAGACATCAGTATGTACAGTATGTGTTGGAAACAAAACTCACAGTTACTGAAGGTTACTTGTGGAGTCCCCACAGGGTTCAGTTTTGGGGGGCAAACTGTTATTCAATATGTATATAAATGATATATGTAATGTTTCGGAAAAATGGATTTAATATTGTTGCCGATGACACTAATCTATTATGCAGTGGAAGCAATTTGGAACAACTTTTGGATACACTCGGAAAGGAATTAGGAAAGCTTAACTGTGGTTTTGATTCAAACAAATTAACACTCAATTTAAGTAAGACAAAATTTATAGTTTTTAACAACCATCACAACAACTTAGTATCTAAGCTCAGTGTAAATGGTGTAGCGATTGAAAGGGGTATCCAAAACTAAATTTCTTGGGAGTAATAATTGATAATAAACTGTGTTGGAAGTCACATATTAATTATATTATATTAGACACGGTGGTGGCATCAGCCATCACTTTTGGAGTGGTCTGCTGGGGCAGTGGCATTACGGCAGCCGATAGGAAGAGACTGAACAAACTGATCAAGAAAGATAGCTCTGTCCTGGGGCAGCGCCTTGACCCAGTGGAGGGGAGATAGGAGAGAGAAGGACGGTGGCTAAACTGTCATCTCTGCTGGAGTCCGAGTTCCACCCTATGCAGGACATACTGATGCACTGAGGAGGCTCATTTAGCAGCAGACTACATCATCCTAGGTGCACAGCCGAGAGGTTTAGCAGGTCCTTCCTACCTACAGCTGTCAGACTGTACAACCTAAGCAGGGGCTGCTCGCAGAGATAGCAAAAGACGTGACAGCTAATAGTTTTGAATGCAAAGATGCAATAGACTATACAATGGTCCCCTCCGGCATACAACTAGGAAAATAACCGGTCGCTATGGAGGGTGAGAATATGTATGGGTACATAATCATACCATGTAGGAAAACTAAGTAGAACGGTTGTGCTGTTTCATCCATCTAGCAACAATGCTCCGCACTGTGTGTGTTATATATTTACATATTTATTCCATCTAGCTACAGTGCTCCGCACTGTGTGTGTTTATATATTTACATATTTATTCCATCTAGCTACAATGCTCCGTACTGTGTGTGTTTATATATCTACATATTTATTCCATCTAGCTACAATGCTCCGCACTGTGTGTTTATATACTCATATATTTATTTCCATCCAGCTACTATGCTCCGCACTGTGTGTCATATATATATATATATATATACAGTATATATATCTATATATATATATATTTATATGTACATATGTATACTTGCTGCTCTTGTTTCTTTTTTTTTTTCTCTTGCATTGTGATTGTTGCTCTGAGTGTTGCTATCCCTGTGCTGTTGCAATCCTGGAATTTTCCCATTGTGGGACTAATAAAGGCTTATCTTATCTTATATTAAAGATAAAATATCTAAATCAATTGCAATACTACACAGAGTGAAATATTTGCTGAATCAACCCACACTATATACTTTGTATCATTTATTAATACTCCCATACATGACATATTGTACTGAAGTATGGGGGAAATACATATAAAACAAACATATATCCAGTCTTTATGCTTCAGAAGAGAGCTATTAGAATAACCGTCTTCCGGTTCCGGCACCACACGAGTTGGCTGCCTTTTGCAACTGCCTTTTTTTTTATCTTCCTTTCTTCTTTCTACACCTTTCACTCTATATATATATCTATACATATCACGGACACACAGATCGCCCCAAAGGTCCCCCGAGTCGGCGAGCGGAGCCTTTGTTTACAGCAGGAGACGATACAGCAGGGAAGAGCTAGCTAGCACTCAACCGCCACCTGATGCTAACGGAGAAACTCGACATACCGGGGAACTGAAGGCAAAAAACGACGTGGGTGCCAGGCTGGAGTTTAGGCGGCGTGCAAGAAATATAAGACAGAATAATAAAGAGCAATGGCAAGAACCAAGCAGACCGCCCGTAAATCTACTGGAGGAAAAGCCCCCAGGAAGCAGTTGGCACCGAGGGCTGCTCAGAAAAGCGCTCCGGCCACCGGCGGAGTGAAGAAGCCTCACCGTTACAGGCCCGGTACCGTGGCTCTGAGAGAGATCCGTCGCTACCAGAAATCCACGGAGCTGCTCATCCCGTAAGCTGCCCTTCCAGCGCCTGGTGAGGGAGATCGCTCAGGACTTCAAGACCGACCTGCGCTTCCAGAGCTCCGCCGTCATGGCTCTGCAGGAGACCAGCGAGGCCTACCTGGTGGGTCTCTTCGTGGACACCAATCTGTGTGCCATCCACGCCAAGAGGGTCACCATCATGCCCAAAGACATCCAGCTGGCCCGCCGCATCCGCGGAAAGAGAGCTTAGACTTTCTGCTGCACATCACCAACCACAATGCTCCGCACTGTGTGTCTATATATATATATATATTTATAGTAATATTTACATATGTATACTAGCTGCTCTTGTTTTTCTTGCCTTCTGATTATTGCTCTGAGTATTGCTATCCCTGTGCTGTTGCAATCCTGGAATTTCCCCATTGTGGGACTAATAAAGGCTTTTCTTATCTTATCTTAATAAACAAAGCTGCTTACAGGGAACAACAAACCCACTTTTCTTAAATTAAAAGCTCTCAAGTTGAAAGATCTGGTTGACTTTTAAAACTGCAGTAATTATGTTTAAAGTGAAGAATCTATCACTGCCCGCAAAATACCCAAAAGTTGTTCCAAATAAGGGAGGAAACAATATTATTTCAGAGGAACATGTATATTTTAAAAACCTTTAGTGAGAACTACCACCAAGCAACACTGTGTTTCAGTGCAAGGAGTCAGATTATGGAACGATTTTGGACCTGAATTAAAATCATGTACAACGCTTGGACAATTAAACAAAAACTAAAGGAAGAAAATACTCCAAACATATATACCAAGATGACATGTAAACTCACATAAGGATTGTCATATCCAGCCTGTGTTGTGTTGTTGCTTAGTTTTTTTTGTCACATTTTGTCTTAGCTATGTTCCGAATTGTAATCGCTCTTGTTTTGTTTTTCTTTTGAATTCTTGGATGGAATATGGGTGGGCAATGTAAGCTGCGGCTTCAGCCATCACCCATTTCTGAAAACTTATGTTGAACTCTATAATCAGGGTGTATTGTTTAATTGGACCTTGTTGGATTTTTTTTCTTTTTCCCCTTTGTTATATTATTCTGTTTCTTTTATCTTTACTTTTAATCTATCCGAAATAAAGATTCATTCATTCATTATTTGCATTTTTTTTTTTTTATTTTGGCCCTTTTAAGTGAGAATTAATGTGGGAGTGTCCTAAAAAAGAGGGGGGGGGGTGTCCTAATTTATTCCTCACTATTTGTTTAGAATTACATTTTACAGAAACTTGAAAAAAAAATTATTTTTAATTCCTTTAGTTGTATTACATGAATCTCCCAGTAGTTTTCACTTGATATTAAATATCCATATGTCCAAATATGTAAAAAAAAAAAACAACACACACGCAGGCTTATACAGGGTGTTCTAATTTTTTCATATGACTGTACTTTCAAAAATTGGATCGTAGAATTCATTTTGCCCATTATCTGTTGCCCAATTTACATCTCCTGTGTTATGAAAATGTGATTAAATAAAAGAACCCAGTCTGGGCAAATAAAGCTGACTTTGTGCTACATCATTAGTAACTGCTGATAGATTTAACCTAACCTGTTTTCACCAGAAAAAAGAAGAGAAAGAAAAGAAAACTTATGTCTGTAAACTGGAATAACACAGAGAGAGTGGTGTCCTGCTTGGAACACGAACTTTATTACAACAACACTCTAGCAGCTACAGACTCTGGTGAGAAGGTTGGAGCGCTATGGAGCTAAGGGAGCAAAAGAGGCAAGAGACCCTAGATGGCCGACCTCACCTTATATGAGCTTGGCATGATGACATCACAAACTGCTGCCTTCATCACGCCGATGCCATCCAAAGCTGTGGTTCCTTATACCACAAAAACTAATTAGAAAAAAGTCTTAAGGAGAAAAAATTTCTCAAATTTACATGAACTATCCGAATCGGTAGAAAAAGGTCAGAAATTTACCAGAAGGAAAGCTGTAAATTCAGAGAAAAATTTGGATCCCTGCTGGAACGGGTTTGGCCCGCGGGCCATATGTTGAGCACCCCTGAAGCAACTCATTAAAAATACATATTTAGAGGTAATCGCACCTTCTTGCTCTAAAAAATAATCATGTTTAACCACAATAGGAGCTGATGTGGGGGGGGGGGGCACAGGGATTAGCTAATCACCTCAGGGGTAGTTCTGGTAGTCTGATTGCTGAGAGTGGGGACAGGTGTGTTCTGTTCACTGTTTTTCCAGACTGGCTGCAAAATGAGCTCTCCGTGGGCGGAGTCTGGCTCCACTTTGCACTTAGTACAAGAGAAGCCGCCACCCACCACGGCATTTCTTCCCACCGGGCTGAGCAGGATGGGAGACCAACCTGTGGAGTAGACTGTCCGTGGCTTCTCCAGACTCCGTCCACGGAGACAGTAAACCAATGACACACACTGTGTGCAGATAGTGCTTATGGGAGTTGTAGTTTCGTAGTCTCATGTTGCAATAGGTTTATTATTTTAGATGCCGTTTGAGAAAACTAACAGCCTGCCAAAGTGGCTAGTGGGAATGGTTGTCTTTCTGGCCATTGCTGTCAACCCTGTTGGTATTCATCTTGACTTAAATTATGCACTTGAACCTTTTTACCTTTCTGTTTGCAAATATATTTTCAATTTCATTGTTTCTACAATCAGCATCTGTATTTAAAGACGCAGTCCGGTAGCTATAAATCTCCTATCCATCCATCCATCTTCTTCCGCTTAATCCTTTTCGGGTCGCGGGGGGGCTGGAGCCTATCCCAGCATCTTTGGGTGAAAGGCAGGGTACACCCTGGACAGATCACCAGTCCATCGCAGGGCTAACACAGAGAGACAGACAACCATTCACTCTCACAGTCATACCTAAGGACAATTTAGAATCCCCAGTTTGTTGCCCAATTAACCTAACTTGCATGTTTTTGGCCTGTGGGAGGAAACCGAGGAGAAGTCCAGAGTAAACCCACGCAGACACGGGGAGACCATGCAAAACTCCACACAGATCACTGTTGGTCGGGGGCTGGGATCGAACCCAGGATCCCCCCGGCCAAGGGTGAGTTGCTGTGCTGCCGCAGTGCTAACCACTCGCCACCGTGTGCTGCCCCTGCTTTACCGGCCGAGTGTTTGAGAAAACGTGCGTCACGGGCCGGGGACCGCCAGCTGCCAGAACCGGATCGCCGGAGCGGTATCGGTCCTATATAAAAATAAATCTTGCATTGTCTAAAATGGTAGCTTATGCCCTTTTTTTCTACAACAAAGCCTTTCATTGTCTTACAGTTTTGTGTCAAAATCTTTTTTACCCCCCCCACACACACACACCAGAATCAGTGAATAGGCCCAACCCACATAACACAAGGCTAATAGTGGCTAGCGCTACATTTAAACGGCATAAATCCTGTGATTAAAAAGACTTACCAGTTGAAGGACATGCACAGTGGCCAGGATAATGACTGAAACTGCATTGGTCCTTAAAAGCAGTTTAATGATAAAGCCCATCTTAATTTGGTCAAGCTTACAAAGCAGCTGTGGCAGCACAGTAAGAAGAAGGTCATGGGATCGATTCCACCCCGACCATCGTGGGTTCCATCCCACCCCCCCTGACCATCAGTGACCCTTCTGTGTGGCGTTTTCATGTTATCCCCGTTGTCTGTGTGGGTTTACCCCAGGTACTCCGGTTTCCTCCCACAGGCCAAAAACATGCAACTTAGGTTAACTGGAGATTCTAAAGTGGCCCTAGTGTGAATGTTTGAAATTTATGGATCTGGTGAAATTAAAAACTTTACAAACAGTTTATAAAGCACGAAATAATTTACTCCCTGGTAATATACAGAAATTGTTTCTGGAGCGAGAGGGAGAGCATGATTTGAAAGGAAGATTTAATTTAAAAGTTCCTTGTTTTCGCACTACGCAGAAAAGTTTGTGCATTTCAGTTTGTGGGGTGATTTTGTGGAATGGTTGAGGACATTAAACAGTAACAATGCCATACAGTTAAGAAAAAGTATAAAAATATTATTCTTCAAAGGAAACTGTCTTAACCCTGATTTCCATGGTGCTGGGGAGTCTACAACTGACCTCAGCAAGGGGATTATCAGGGGTAGGATACCTGGAGGTGTGGCTATCCTCTGGTGAAAGAAGCTGGACTCCTTGATTAAAAGTAGTCCGACTTGGTGTAGATTGGTGTATTGGTGTGCAGTTTAATTGTAATGATAAGGAATTCCTTATTATCAATGTATATACGCCATTTGAGTGTCAACAGAATGAGGATGAATATTTAAATAAGCTTGCTTTTATTAATTCTTATATGCAAGACTATAATAATACTTGTATTTTTATTATGGGGGATTTGAATGCAGACATATCTGACACTGACTCCTTATTTGCAAAACATATGTATCATTTTTGTTATGAGAATAACTTAATTTTGTCAAGTAAGGTGTTAATTACTAACACCTTATTATGGATTATTAAATCAGGATTATTAAAAATCCTCTCGGCGCCACACCAGTCGGCTGCCTTTTGCAACAGCGGCTCGATTCCGAGTTTTTTTTCCCTTCCTCTCTCTTTTGATCACTTTTTTTTTTTCACCCCACTTATATCACGGACACACAAATCATCCCAAATGTCTCCTGAGCCGGTGGACCGGAGCCACTGTTTATAGCAGGATACAATTAACAGGGAAGAGCTGCTAGCATTTAACCGCCACCCGGTCCCACTGGAAAAACTCGACATACCGAGAGAACTGAGGCGAAAACGCCGCGGCTGCCGGGCTGGAGTAAGGCGGAGGACAAAAAATATAAGGTACAGACCCTCCCTTCCATCTGTTGTCATGGGAAATGTACGGTCGATACTGGGAAAGTTAGATGAGCTAGCGGCTATCTCCCGTTATGATAGCACTTACCGGGAGTGCTCTCTCCTTTTGTTTACTGAGACGTGGCTAACTGAACTAGCAGCAGATGCTAACATTGAGCTGGAGGGTTTTCACACGATACGAGCTGACCGAACACCAGAGAGTGGCAAAACTAGGGGCGGTGGAGTGATCATGTATGTTAACAACAACTGGTGCAGACCGGGACATATCACTGTTAAACAACGACACTGCAGCAAAGACATTGAGTTGCTAGCTGTTAGCATGAGGCCTACATATCTCCCGAGAGAACACTCACACGTGATCTGCATTGTTGTTTATGCAAATCCGACGGCGAACGCTGGGACAGCGCGTGACGTCATCCATTCAGTAACCAGCAGGCTGCAGACAGAACACCCAGATGCTCTTCTCCTCATCTCAGGCGATTTCAACCACGTTTCACTGTCTCCCATTCTGCCCACTTTCACCCAGTATGTCACATGCCACACTAGAGACAATAAAACACTGGATTTGTTCTAAGCAAACACTAAGGAGGCGTACACCTCATCACAACTCCCCCCACTTGGGAGATCGGATCACAACTTGGTTCATCTCCGACCGGTGTACAAACCCCTAGTGCACAGACAACCTCCGGCCATGCACACTGTGGAGTTATGGTCTGAGGAGACAATGGACACTCTAAAGGACTGTTTTGAAGCCACTGCCTGGAAGCAGCTCTGCGATCCACATGGTGAGGACATCGATGGCCTCATTCACACCTTCACGGGCTACCTCAGCTTCTGTGTGGACAAATCCGTTCCCACCAAGACCATACGGCGTCACTCAAACAACAAACCCTGGATCAACCCTGAGATAAAAACACTTCTGAGAGAGAAGAAGAGGATCTTCAGGTCGGGGAACAGGGAGATGCTGAAGTCCGTACAGAGGGAGCTGAGGAGAAAGATCAGAGAAGGCAAGGACAGCTTCAGGAAGAAGATGGAGGACAAGCTGCAACAGAGCGACATCAGCGGGGTCTGGAGAAACCTCAAAAACCATCTCGGGGCTCCAGAATACCTCCCCCCCAGGCCACGGGGGGCAGGGAGTGGGCGAACAACCTGAATCTGTTTTTCAATAGATTTGACCAACCGCCCTCCCCCCTGTCTGCACAACAACCACTGCTGCCTCTAAGAAATCAAGTCCTGCTCCCCACTCCCCACTCCACCGACACCCCCCCCACTCCCAACACACAGCCCCCCATCCTGACCCTGACCAAGACCCAGGTGAGGACGGAGCTGAGGAAGATCAAGGCGAGGAAGGCGTCGGGACCGGACGGCATCAGCGCAAAGCTCCTCAAGTCCTGTGCAGACCAGCTGTGTGGGATTGTGACGTATATCTTCAACATGAGCCTGAAACTGGGGAGGGTACCACAGCTGTGGAAAACATCTTGTGTGGTACCTGTACCAAAAACTTCCCACCCCAAAGACCTGAACAGCTTCAGACCGGTGGCCTTGACGTCCCACTTGATGAAGACCCTGGAGAGACTGCTCCTTGCTCATCTCCGCCCCCTGGTGGAACCAGCGATGGATCCACTCCAGTTCGCCTACCAGCATGGCATTGGGGTGGAGGATGCGGTGATCTTCCTCCTTCACCGTTCTCTGTCCCACCTGGAGAAGCCCGGGAATATGGTGAGGATCATGTTCTTTGACTTCTCCAGTGCTTTCAACACCATCCAACCGATGATCCTGAAGGACAAGCTGCTGCGCGCAGGGGTGGACCAGCACCTGTCATCATGGATCCTGGACTACCTCACGAACCGGCCTCAGTTTGTGAGAACCCGGGACTGTGTTTCCGACACGATCATCAGTAGCACGGGGGCCCCCCAGGGAACGGTGCTGGCTCCCTTCTTGTTCACTCTTTATACTGCGGACTTCTCACACAACACAACACATTGCCATCTACAGAAGTTCTCTGATGACTCTGCGATCGTTGGTCTCATCTCCAGCGGAGATGAAGCTGAGTACAGAGGGCTTATCCAGGACTTTGTGGACTGGTGCCATCGGAACTGCCTCCAGATCAACGCGAGGAAAACTAAGGAGCTGGTGGTGGACTGCCGCAGGCATGGGCAGCCCCTCACAGCACCAGTAAATATACAGGGAACAGACATCGAGATGGTGACATCCTACAAGTACCTGGGTATTCATCTGAACAATAAACTAGACTGGTCACACAATACTGACGCACTCTACAAGAAGGGACAGCGCAGGCTGTTCCTGCTGAGGAGACTCAGGTCTTTTGGTGTACAAGGGGCGCTGCTGAAGTCATTCTATGACACGGTGGTGCATCAGCCATCACTTTTGGAGTGGTCTGCTGGGGCAGTGGCATTACTGCAGCCGATAGGAAGAGACTGAACAAACTGATTAAGAAAGCTAGCTCTGTCCTGGGGCAACGCCTTGATCCGATGGAGGAGATAGGAGAGAGAAGGACGGTGGCTAAACTGTCATCTCTGCTGGAGTCCGAGTTCCACCCTATGCAGGACATACTGGATGCACTGAGGAGCTCATTTAGCAGCAGACTACATCATCCCAGGTGCACAACCGAGAGGTTTCGTAGGTCCTTCCTACCAACGGCTGTCAGACTGTACAACCTAAGCAGGGCTGCTCGCAGAGATAGCAAAAAGACGTAACAAACTAATAGTTTTTTTTTGTTTGTTTTTTTTTTGAATGCAAAAGATGCAATAGACTTACACAATGGTCCTCTCCGGCATACAACTAGGAACATACCGGTCGCTATGGAGGGTGAGAATATGTATGGGCACATAATCATACCATGTAGGATAACTAAACAGACGGTTATGCTGTTTCATCCCACCTAGCAACAATGCTCTGCACTGTGTGTGTTTATATATTTACATATTTATTCCATCTAGCTACAATGCTCTGCACTGGGTGTGTTTATATTATATATCTATATATTTATTCAATCTAGCTACAATGCTCCGCACTGTGTTTTTATATATCTACATATTATTCCATCTAGCTACATTGCTCCGCACTGTGTGTGTTTATATACTTGCATATTTATTCCACCTAGCTGCAATGCTCCATACTGTGGGTGTTTATATATTTACATATTTATTCCATCTAGCTACAATGCTCTGCACTGTGTGTTCATATATTCATATATTTATTCCATCCAGCTACAATGCTCTGCACTGTGTGTCTGTGTGTGTGTGTGTGTGTGTGTGTGTATATATATTTTATAGTAATATGTACATATGTATATTAGCTGCTCTTGCTTGCTTGTTTTTTCTTGCCTTCTGATTGTTGCTCTGAGTGTTGCTATCCCTGTGCTGTTGCAATCCTGGAATTTCCCCGTTGTGGGACTAATAAAGGCTTATCTTATCTTATCTTATCTTAATGCCTTCTGATAGTTATACCTATATAAGTGAGGCTTGGCACACTACGTCCTGGCTAGACCATTGCATCAGCACTGGTGATGCACATGCCTCTTTGGGTGGCATAAGTATTTATTGTGGGTTAGCAATGTCTGATCATATACCATTTGAGATGATAATTAATCTTGACTGTCTACCTGCACTTTGTCAAAATGTCAGTCAGGATGAGGTGGGAAAATTAGACTGGGACACTCTTTCTAAGGAAGAAATTGTAGAATACTGTGTCCGTACAGATAAATCCTTGAGTAAAATATGTCTTCCTAGAGATGCTGTAATGTGCAACGATGTGAACTGTAGCATTGTCGAGCATAAGAAAGACCTTTGTAGTTTGTACAATGCTATAGTTTTCCAAATCAAACAATTCCTTTCCAAATCAAACTTTCAGTTTGGATGCGGTTACTCTTTCTCTTAATAGCTCTGTGAGGAACCTTGGAGTTATTTTTGATCAGGATTTGTCCTTCAATTCACATATTAATTTGTTTCTAAGACTGCCTTCTATCATTTGCGTAATATTGCCAAGATTAGGAGCATCTTGTCTCAGAGTGATGCTGAGAAACTGATCCACGCTTTTGTTAGCTCGAGATTAGATTATTGTAATTCTTTATTATCAGGCTGTCCTAAAACATCTTTAAAAAGTCTTCAGCTGATCCAAAATGCTGCAGCAAGAGTTTTAACAGGTACTAGAAAGAGAGATCATATCTCTCCGGTTCTGGCCTCCCTTCATTGGCTTCCCATAGAGTTTAGAATTAAGTTTAAAATCCTTCTTCTTACTTACAAAGCTCTAAACAATCAGGCTCCTTTTTATTTAAAAGATCTGATACTACCGTATTATCCTAACAGAGCACTATGCTCCCAAAATGCAGGATTACTTGTAATACCTAGAATCTCCAAAAGTACAATGGGAGGCAGAGCCTTCAGTTATCAAGCTCCTCTCCTGTGGAATCAGCTGCCAATCTGGATTCGGGAGTCAGACTCGATCTCTGTTTTTAAGAATAGGGCTAAAACCTACCTTTTTGATATAGCCTACAATTAGGGAGGGATCATGTGTTTCTGAACCCTCCCTTAGTTATGCTGCTAATAGGTTTAGTCAGCCGGGGGACCTCCAGTAATGCACTGGGCCTCACTCCTTTCCTCACTCTCTATGAAATTTTTTTTTTTTTTTTTTTTTTGCTGGTCATTAACATCTGTTTGTTCTCTCCCATAGATTGAGTCCCCATCGTGCTGTTTGCTCTCTACATGTCTGTTCTTTTCTTCTTCTCTATCCCCTCACCCTCCAGCCAGTCGCAGCAGATGACTGCCCCTCCCTGAGCCTGGTTCTGCTGGAGGTTTCTTCCTGTTAAAAGGGAGTTTTTCCTCTCCACCGTCGCCAAGTGCTTGCTCACAGGGGATCGCCTGATTGCTGGGGTCTTTCTGCAACTGTGGGGGTTCCCCCCCTACACTTGATAGTGCTATGAGATGACTGTTGTTGTGAAATGGCGCTATATAAATAAAGTTGAATTGAATTGAATTGAACTCCCTATATAAGGACAGTAAGCCTTATAGGAAGACACGTAAAACACATAATGTTAGACCTGGCTGGAATGAGGCCGTAGCGGTGCCTTATTCTGAAGCTCGGGAAGCATATAAAGCATGGGTGGTGGCTGGGAGACCCAGACAAGGGCCAGAATTTGAGATGAAGAAATGTACAAATGCAAAGTTTAAGTATGCTATTCGTCATATTTCTAAAAATGAGCAGCTAATGAGAAGTAATTCCTTGGCCAAGAAATTGTTAGATAAGAATGTCACAGATTTTTGGAAGGAGCTTAGACGGATTAGTAATAGTCAAACGTCTTTGCCCTGTACCATGGAAGGCATTTCAGGTACAGAAAATATTGTGGATTTATGGCGGCAAAGGATGAAACTTATAAGGTAGGGAAAGTAGAAAGGGACAATTCGCTCCTGATTAACACTTATGCAGTGACCAAAGCCATTAGAGAGTTATCAGATAACAAAGCGAGTGGTTTAGACTGTATTTCTGCTGAGCATCTTAAATATGCTAGCTCAAGAATTGCTCCTCTTCTTGCAATCTGTTTCACCAGCTTCATGATTCATGGGATGTTACCAGAATCATTATTGTCTGTTGTGTTGGTACCAGTCATTAAAGATAAAGCTGGCAAGCTGTATAGCCTGGACAATTACAGGCCCATAGCCATAGCCAATATAATATCTAAAGTACTGGAAAGAATCCTGTTTGAAAAATTAAAGTAGAACTGAACTCACCTTTTTGCCAAAAAAGTAGAATAGCAGATTAATTCCTTATTACCTGTTGTATTTTTCAACACATAAAAGAAATTTTTAGGCCGTGCGATGGCCAAGCTATAAGCCGATAAACTTTTGCCTCTGGCTGGCAGTGCCAAACAAACCGGAAGTAGTGCAGACGACGCTGCGTGACGTCACGAGTGTGACCCTTATCAAAACAACAATGGCAGATGATAACAGTTCCAGCAGTCAAGAACACCGGAGTTTTCAGAGTGAAGAGGCATTCAGGATCGGTGACAAGACAGAGGAGGATGCAGGAGTGTCAAGTGAACAGGAAGAGAGCGAGGGAGGCATCGAACCGTACAGATTAGAGCCAGAATTTTCGGGGGATTCCGGCACCGACTCAGACCGCAGCAGTGATGGGGAGGAGAGTCGCTTATTGAATACAGAATGGTGAGTCTTTACTTTGGCATGTTTGGGGTGTCAGGATAAGGAAAATTAACAATAAAAAAGAAAGGGGGAAAAAAAAACCATCAGCATTTTTCCAACTTATTACAGTGATCCCTCACTTATCGCGTTTAATGGGGACCAGAACCGACCGCGAAAAGTGAAAAACCGCGAAGTAGCGTCACCCCCCCCCCCCCCAAGGGCGTCACAAGCACTATTTTGCACAAAAAGGCACAAGAGAACAGCGAAAAGTGCCACTAAGCAACACGAGCGATAAAGAACAATGAATGCGGTCTTCCTTCGCTGGGTATAGGCACTTGGCAGGGAGCGAAGCTGGGTAAAACGTCTCGGCCAATCAGCTTGCGAGGTAAAACGTCTCGGCCAGTCAGCTTGCGAGATTCCCGAGCGGTGAAGAGGGGGGCGGAGAGGAGTGGAGCGGTGGTCAGAGAGGTAGATTTTGAGTTGTGCAGGCTCTCCGTGTTGATACCTGATGTTCTAATGTAGAAGGCAGGGAGACTACATTAGAACATCAGGTATCGAGGACTTCCGGTCTGGACGCCATGGTGATAGCAACCTAACGCTGAAACTCCCAGACTCAATCCAAGGAAAACATCCTCAAAATCAGACCTAACGGATTTTTGGAAGATTAAAAATCAAAAGACAATAACACCATGCCTAACCACAAGCAGAAGAAACTGACATTCCCCAGGTCAGGACGCACAGCGGCTGCAGAATCTGAACCAGAGGACCTCCGTTCAGAAGACGAGGACCTGGGCCTAGCTAACAAAAGGATTAGCTTGAAATCGCTATTTGACGAAATACGACGATTTCGGGCCGAATTTCTTGAATTCAGAGAGGATCTAAAAAGGGCGAACAGCAGAATGGACCAGGCCGAAAACCGAATCTTGGAAGCTGAAGAAAGAGTAAAAGTGCTTGAAGATTCTGTGCTGGATTTACACAGAAAACAGTCATGGCTGGAGGCTAAGCTAACCGACCAAGAAGGAAGACAGAGACGAGATAACATCAGAATTCACGGTCTGAAAGAAGGAGCTGAAGATGGTTTCAACACAGTGGCGGAATGCGTGGAATCCTTATTGAGAGAGAAGTTGGATATTCCACAAACCACCGATTTGAAGATGGAAAAAGCCCATCGTACATTAGCCGCAAAGCCAGCCCCGGAAGCGCCCCCATGTTCTGTGGTGGTAAGATTCGCCAATTTCAAAATAAAACAAGAGGTTGTAAGACGGGCTTGGCAGAAAAAAGGATTTATGCATCATGAGAGAAAAGTCTTCGTGGAGCACGATTACGCCCCTGAGGTTCTTAAAAAACGACGGGAATATAACGACGCCAAAAAGGTTTTACGGGAACAGAATCTACGCTTTCAGACGCCATTTCCGGCGAAGCTAAGGGTCTTTTACGGTGAAGAGTCATGTCTCTATAATTCAGCGGAAGAAGCAACAACTGACATGGCAAGAAGAGGACTCCCGGTAACGGTGTTTAAACCCGCAGCGGATCTGAGCGAGAAGATCAGAGCTCAAACGTGGTCCACTCAGAGACCTTCAAAATCCACGGGCCAGCAGCGGGAAACCCAGCCCCAGAGCTACAAAGATAAGCTTTCCAGTTCCAGGAAGGAATAGCGACCTTTTTGTTTTGTTTTTTTTTTCTTTTCAGTCACTCTGCACTTCCACCCCCCCTCCTACAAGGTAACAAACATTAAAGGAGATGCAGAATCAGCATGTGGTAAAACCTTTCATGGAGCAGTTATAGCATTAGAAACAAATGCCTTCTTAATTTAAAGGGGAAAAAAAAAAATCATGTTAAAATAGAAATGTTACAATGACCCACATGTTCTCTCCATACTAACAAATACTGTATTAGAGTGAATGTTTGCTGTGATGGGGGTGGGAGGGTGCACACAATCTCATAGGGTATAGGCATAAAAAAAAAAAAAAAAATCATTACAAATTCGGATTGGGATCTGAAATTCACGTTAAAAACATGGGACAACTTACAGGGGTAAGAGAGGGCCCTCAACACGTAACAGAGTTTGAGGAATTTCCCTCAGAGCCTACACTCCATCAGGGCTCTTACAGGGTCTTTAAAGAGACCCCAGCTCAGGAAGTTTTTTTGACAGTTTTTTGTTTTAAAGTCTCGTACACTATGTTCTTAATGTTTTTTATGTTCTTAATGTTCTTTCAGTTTCTGAGTAGCAAAAAAGAGGGCCACCACACTGTTATACTAAATAAGAAAATACAATGGAGAAACAGGGTGTAACCAAAATAGCCTCATATAATGTAAAAGGGATCCTGAATCCAGTTAAAAGATCCAAGATTCTACGCAAAATGAAAAAAGACAAAGCAGAAATAATATTTTTACAAGAAACCCACCTAACAGACGTGGAACACACTAAACTCAATAGACAAGGGTTTAAAATGATCTCTTCATCTTCATATAAATCAGGGAGGAGGAGGGGAGTAGCGACATTGATATCAACCAAAATTACACTTGAAAAAAAATCAGAACACAAAGATAAAGAAGGGAGGTACAGTTTGGTAACTGGGCGGCTAGAGGGAGAAGATATCACCCTGCTGAATGTATATGCACCACCAGGGGCTAAATGGAAATTTTATAAAAATGTATTCGACCTAATGATAACTAAAGCCCAAGGTTTAGTGATATGTGGTGGAGACTTCAATCTAAGACTGAATCCATACTGGGATGCGACAGGTAATTCTTCACATCAAAATAACACCCAAAGTAAGAATACTCGGATGCTACTAAAAGAAATGGGAATCTGTGACGTATGGAGGGAATTCAACCCCAATGTAAAAGATTATACTTTTTATTCAACGCCACATTCATCTTACTCAAGGATGGATTACTTTTTTATGTTTAATAGAGACATTGGAAGAGTAAAAACATGTAAAATAGGACTGATGGATCTCTCCGACCACAGTCCGATCTATATGGACTTAAACATCCAAAAATACACAAATAATACATTTTCCTGGAGGTTGAATTCAAGTGTCCTGAAAGGACCACTGAAAGATGACTTGGAATCAGATATTCTCAGATATTTGGAAGAAAACGATAATGGAGAAGTATCTCCTTTAATACTGTGGGATGCGTGCAAAGCTGTAATAAGGGGAAAAATTATTGCAAAACTGGCAACCCAAAAGAAACTGAGACAAGAAAACTAATCACACTAGAGTTAGAACTCAAGAACCTAGAAAAAGAACACAAAGACAACACTCATTCTAATGGCTCGCTCAAGATTAAAGAAATTAAAAATCAAATAAATGAGATCTACACAATAGAAATCCAGAAGAAACTTACATTTCTGAAACAAAAACACTATGAAGCAGGCAGTAAATCGGCAAAATTACTAGCCTATAAATTGAGGAAACAACAAACGGAAAGAGCAATCTACAAAATCAGAGACCCAGTATCAAAGGAAATAAAATTCAGAATTCAGGATATTCTTAAAAGCTTCGAGAATTACTACAAGAACTTATACTCCCACAAAAAACATAAAAACGCATCCGAGACATTACTAAACACATTAAACCTTCCCCAACTTACGGATTCACAAAATAAAACCCTACTGTCAGAAATACAACCTAAAGAATTGGAAAAAGCAATTATGAAACTTAAAGCTAACAAATCCCCAGGAGCAGATGGCTATACAGCAGAATGGTACAAAACCTTTAAACAGCAACTATCTCCTCTCCGCCTGAAAACATTTAACTACGTCCTCCACACAGGGGAAATCCCCCCCCCCCTCCTGGAGAGAAGGGGTCATTGCAGTTATACCTAAACCTGAAAAGGATAAACTAGAATGCTCCAACTACAGACCAATCAGTGTATTAAATCAGGACTATAAGCTTTTTACCACTATCCTTGCCAAAAGGTTAGAAAACATACTGACAGACTTAATTCACTTAGACCAAACAGGTTTTATAAGACAGAGACAGACACAAGACAACATTCGACGCACTTTACACATAATTCATCATATAAAAAAATATAACTTAAATGCAGTCATATTGGGATTAGATGCTGAAAAAGCATTCGATTCGGTTGACTGGTCTTTCCTATATAGAATCTTATCCAGTTTCAATTTTCATAACTTCATTAGAACTATACAGGCATTATATAAAAAACCAACAGCTAAAATAAGGATTAACGGTAATTTATCATCATCTTTTGAGCTGGAAAGAGGATGTCGTCAAGGCTGCCCCCTGTCTCCACTGCTCTTTGCAATCTTCATAGAACCTCTGAGCCAATGGATAAGACAAAATCAAGAAATTCAAGGTATTACACTTGGTCAGAAGGAACATAAAATAGCACTCTTTGCTGATGACATTTTAATATACCTAGGGCAGCCAGACACTTCTCTACCAGAACTAATCTCAGTTTTTTCAGACTATGGAGATTTATCAGGGTACAAATTAAACATGCATAAAACCCAAGTCTTAACATTCAACTATGACCCAAATCATTTTTCACTAAATGAACTCAAAACTAACTGGGAGTTGGAATCTATGAAATATCTGGGGGTCAATATCCTGAAACAACTCGACAAAATTATAACACTAAACTATGATCCACTGGTGACTAAAATAAAATCTGACCTAGCAAGATGGAATATGATACCATTCTTAGGTACTGCACAAAGAATTGAAGCAGTCAAAATGAAGATACCTCCACGTCTTCTATACCTTTTCCAAACAATACCGGTAGAACCTCCCAAAAAAATGTGGCAGGAGCTGGACAGAAGGATCTCAAGATTCATATGGCAGGGTAAGAGACCTAGAATCAGATATAGAACCCTACAGCTAAACAAAGACAAAGGTGGGCTCGCGCTGCCAAATATCAGGGACTATTTTATAGCTGCACAAATTAAAACTTTAGTAGAGATATGTAACCCAGTCTACACTGCACAATGGAAGGAGATGGAATGCCAAATAACAAGTGACATCCCCCTACAGGCGATAATTGGGAACAATGCCTTAACTAAACTCTTGAATAACACCAACCCGTGGATAGAGACCCCGCTAAAAATTTGGTTTAAGATAGTCAGAGAGAATCAAGCTAAAGAGCCCTATCGACTTCTGCAATGGATTGCCTATGATCAAGACTTTACCCCCAATAAAACAGACACTAGATTTAAAGAGTGGAAAGAGAAAGGGCTGATAAAATATTACGATTTTTTTAAGGGGCAAACTTTAAGAAGTTTTGAAGATTTGAAAAAACAAGGTCTAATAAATCAAGATCTTTACAGGTTCTTTCAGCTTAGACACCACATAAACAATATACTTAAAAAGGAGGATTTGGAAAGGGCCCAGTCAGGTGTTCTGAAGGTCTTCTTAATGGCATATAAAGGGATCCCAGGGATCAGATACATTTCTAAAATATACCAAGGTCTTCAAGACTTAAAAGGAGACAACACATCATATATAAAAGAGAGATGGGGAAAAAGAGGGGAATTTCACTTTACAATTGGAAATATGGGAAAAGCTAAATAAACAGCAATGGAAAAGTACCTCTTCCCTGCAGTGGAGAGAATTTGGATGGAAAAATTTGGTAAGATTTTTCAGAACACCTGCACAAAACAAATTTACCCATAAGGGGTTGAACTGTTAGCGCTTGTGTGGTGAAAAGACTGCAAATCATTTTCATGTGTTTTGGTCATGCCCAGTTATCCACCAATATTGGACCAACGTACAGACAATATTGGGGAAAATATTCAAAATAACAGTTCCCTTTTCTTTTGTAACTTTGTATTTGGGTTTACTACCGGACTCACTGGAAAGACGAGGAGATAAATACTTATTCAATGTTTTAATATTGGCAAGTAAAAAAGCCCTAACTAAAAAATGGATGCTGAAGGACTGTCCTACACCTGAAGATTGGATTAACGTGATTCAAGACATTTACTCGATGGAAAAGTTGACATTCGCACTGAGACAGGACATGGATGGGTTCATGAACTTTTGGCAACCCTGGATCGCATATGTGTCTTCCATTAGATCTAATCTTTGACAAATACCATTTCAATAATGGTCCCGCTCTTTGTTCCAACACTACTCAGATGCTCTTTTACTTTTAATTACTTAATTTTCTGTTTGTTTGTTTGTTTTTTGCTGTTCTGTTTGTTTGTTTATTTGTTTGTTTGTTTGTTTTTTGTTTTTATTTAATTCTCCTTAATTTCACTTTTTCTTTCACTTTAAAAAAAAAAGGGGGGGGTGTTGTAATAACTATCCTACCAATGTTGTCAAATAGCAAAAAATAAGGGAACATGTGATGAAAATGTAAACAATGCAATGCTGTAATGACCTGTATACCCTTTACAAAAACTTAAATAAAAAAAAAAGAACATCAGGTATCAACACGGAGAGCCCGCACAACTCAAAATCCACCTCTCTGACCACCGCTCCACTCCTCTCCGCCCACCTCTTCACCGCTCGGGAATCTCGCAAGCTGATTGGCCAAGACGTTTTACCTCGCAAGCTGATTGGCCGAGACGTTTTACCCAGCAAAGGAAGACCGCATTCATTGTTCTTTATCGCTCGTGTTGCTTAGTGGCACTTTTCGCTGTTCTCTTGTGCCTTTTTGTGCAAAATAGTGCTTGTGACGCCCTTGGGGGGGGGGGGGGTGACGCTACTTCGCGGTTTTTCACTTTTTGCGGTCGGTTCTGGTCCCCATTAAACGCGATAAGTGAGGGATCACTGTATATCTAGAAATGCATCGCTTCCCGGTCGCTTTTCCTCCCCCTTTCTTTTCTTTCGTCGCCATGACAGCTTTCCTTGGCCACTGAACAGATCTTCCCAGGTGTTGGAAGTGTTTTGTAGTCGACTATCACGACAAAATGCACCAAAAACAACCAGTGTTGACGTGCTCGCAATGGTAAACATGGAGGACTGTGTCACACTCGTGACGTCACGCGGAACTCCGGCTGCACTTCGGCGGATTTGTCTGATTTTTCAGGGCGGGAAATTCAAAATCGCGATTTTCTCCAAGATTCCGGGATTTGTGGAGGGGGTGCCAATGATAAATTATCTTTATAATTGTATGTACTATCACCCAGTGCCGTTCAATGCCGTTCAGTTCAGTTCTACTTTAAATGTATTCATCAAATCTACTGATCATCAGTTTGGATTTAAACCCTATCATGGAACAGATCTGTGCATATATGCTTTAAAAGAAATTATAAGTAAGTATAGAAATCAAAATTCATCAGTTTTTTTGTGTTTTATTGATGCCTCTAAGGTGTTTGATCACGTTAATCACAGGATATTGTTTAGGAAAATGATTGACAGGGGGGTTCCCAAGTACTTAGTACGTATCCTGATTTACTGGTACGCACATCAGAAGATGCTGGTGAAATGGGGGAAGAGTCATTCATCCCCATTTGGTGTGAGCAGTGGTGTCAGACAGGGCAGTATATTGTCCCCTATTCTATTTAATCTTTATATGGATGAGTTGTCAAAACAACTGAATGCCTGTAAAACTGGGTGTTTAATAGGGAATAAGTTAGTGAATCATTTTATGTATGCTGATGATCTAGTTATTCTCAGTCCAAGTAGTGCTGGTCTTCAGGAGTTATTAAGAGTGTGTACTACTTATGGAGATGAAAATGACATAAAATATAATACAAATAAGAGTTGTGTGCTGATTTGCCGCACTAGAGAAGATTTGTTAATGAAATTCCCTGTCTTCGATTTGGCAGCCAGGGAATTAATTGTCAGGGATAAAATTAAATATCTGGGACATTTTATTAATGATAGAATGACTGATGATGATGATATTTTCAGACAACGCTGCAAAATCTACATGCAAGCAAGTATTCTTGCACGCAGGTTTGGCTTTTGTTCAGATGAGGTGAAGCTGGTTCTTTTTAAAACCTATTGTACACCTTTACACACTGCTCATTTATGGATAAATTATAGGAAACAAAGTATGCAGAAATTACAGGTTGCTTACAATGATGCTTTAAGAATTTTACTTAAAAAGCCTCGATGGTGCAGTGCTTCCGAGTTATTTGTCTCATCACGTGTAAATACACTGCATGCAGTAATAAGGAATCTTATGTATAAATTCATCTGTCGGCTTGATGTATCTAGAAATGAAATCATTCAAGTCATGTCTAGCATTAAGCTCAGTTCTATTTGCTGTCAGTCACAGTTTAGAAGGCACTGGTACAGTAGTCTTTTTAAGTCTTTTTAAAGTCTGTACTGTTTTTGTACTTCTTTTAGTAGTTGTTTCTTATTGTTTTGTAACTTTTGATTGTTTTTGTTAACTGTTTCAACTGTCTTGTTTATTTTATTTTATTTTGTTTTATTTTTGTTGGCCCATGAGTCTGGAATAAAGTTTTTGATTGATTGATTGATATAGACTTGAGGAAGGGAATTGTTTTGCTCCCTAATGGGAAAGAAATTATATACATTGTTCTTCATGTGTTTTTAATTGTTTTGTTTTGTTTTTTCCTCATTCTGGATAGGTGGCAGCTTGTTTTCATTTAAGTATTAAGTACTTACAGTATTGAGGGGTAGGACTTGAAAAGCTTTTGTTTCTTCCTGCTCTTTTTCGGGCACCCAATGAAAGGGTTTCGTCACTTTGCATTGTGTTTTTGTATCTTTTGGTGTATTTGTTGAATGTGTGTGAATGGTGAAGGGATTAGCGCTGTACCATGGATGCCCTGAATTTCCCTCTGGGAATTAATAAAGTATACAAATACAAAAAAAAAAAAATAAATAAAATACAAAAGTGCTAACTGGCCAGAGGCTAGCTTCAGTTTGGCCAGAGAGTCCTGATTGGCTCAACACTACTCATGTGCCAGTGGCTGTACATATGTACGTCACCAAAAACAGTCCATTTCAACTCACCTTTTTTCAGGGGGTGGGGCTTAGGTGAAACTTTAAAGCAAAAAAAAAAAACAGACACATGGGACATTTGAGTGATTTTACTCTTGATATGTCTTGTAAGTCATAAAAAACATGTTACAGACATGTTAAGAAAAAAAAATAGATTTTTGGCAGTGTGTCACTTTAAAGTATCTGTCAAGCCATAACATATTGAATGTGTAGCTATGTTTTGTTTTTGCTGTGTATAAACCCTGATGTAACTAACCTGTATTAATTACACTTTCCCCCAAAATCATATTGATATGTTTTTTTTGTATCTTCTGTCATCCAGATAAGAACAAAGGGCCAAGGAGGCTAATGCAAAAAGGACTTACTCTCATTCTCATTGGTCATATTAATTTCATCCTTGGAGCTATTGTCCATGGCAGTGTCCTTCGCCACATTTCCAAACCAGACCGGCAAATTACAACAGAGTATACTGTTGCCAACATCATCTCTGTCACCTCAGGGCTATTGGTGAGTCAAGGACTTTGTGTGTGTGTGTGTGTGTGTGTGTGTGTGTGTGTGTGTGTGTGTGTGTGTGTGTGTGTGTGTGTGTGTGTGTGTGTGTGTGCGTGCCTTTGTTTTTGTGTTTTAAACTCAACTCACTTGTTTTAAGCAGGAAACTGTGCTCCAAGATCTGATAACAAACTACAGTTCTCTCAGTGGTTTTCTTTCTGTTGGAGGACCTGCAAGCCTAGACTTAAATCTTGGCATTAATTTGCATCTTTTATATCAGTGGTGTGTTGTGTGTTTTTCTCAGCAATCAAGACCGAACTTGCCTATTATAAGGTTACCAAGGAGCTGGTTCTTCAAACCAGTCAGTTGTCCCTTCAGGGCAGTAATCATTTACTCCAACATTTGTTGGGAATGAGATGGCCTTAAATTTCACTTTTCCTTAAAATGTCCCCCAACCAGGATATTTGTGGGTATTAAAGTACCACAGAAAAAGCTGATGTTACAAATGGAAGTAAATGTATTATTCATATGAAATGGAGTACTCATGTTGTTGTCTTACTGATCACTGTGTTACAGTCTGCTTAGTTTATCATTTCCAGAAGGAGGCTCATTGTGATTTGTCTGTTAGCAGGATAACACACAACTACAGCAACAGATTGTAATTAAATTTTCATCAGAGGGGGCTCTTAAGCCAAAGGTGAATCCATTAGATTTGGGGGCAGATTCAGACCACTATGCATATTCTGGATCATTTTGTGAGACAGGGCTTCTCTTTTTAATATAGATTTTTGTTAATATCATGAAAAATAATGTGTAAATCAACTTGAAAATACACTAAAATAGAAAACGTATGATGGTCTGTTAGTTGACATATTTTAGTCCTATTTTAATAGCTGGACAACTACTGTAGCCATGGCAGAGGTATGTGGTCTCTGGGGATTTTCTTGTTTAGTCTTAAGTCTTCTTAGCCTGGCATCCCTCCCTTCCCCCCAAAACATCATAATACATATGTCACCATTTTATGGTGATCTAAAAAAGTGTTATTTGATTTTTGCAGAACATTGCCTCTGGGATTATTGCCATTGTGGTATCAAGGAATCTTAATGTGTTTAAACTGGTAAGAATTTGACTTCATTTATTGATACAATCACTTATTGTAAATCACTTTGTGTTTCTCAACTTCCCTTTATTGATTGTGTGTTTTCAGCAAGTAGGGCTCATGATTTCATCACTCCTAAATGCCCTGCTTTCGGCGGCATGCTGCGTTGGGCTCCTGTTGGCCATTACTGTCACAATAGCTGACAATGGGGAGCGTTTGATGTTAGGCTGCAATGACACACAAGTGCCCATCAATGCCCGGTCACCTGTCAGCGCTCAATGTCCATTTGACACTACACGGATCTATGCAAGTCGAAAATCTTTTTCCTCTGTTTCAACCTTACTTGTTCTTAACACAAAAATGAAGTTAGTCAGTTTTATAAGAAAGTGTTCCCCTATTTCATGTTACCTCCTCTTCATCACTTCCTTTCTGTCAGGACACCACCTTAGCTCTGTGGATTCCTTGTGCTGTGCTGTCGGCAGCTGAGGCCGGACTGTCAGTGTGGTGCTTCTTTGTTGGACTGGCTCTCAGAGGGTTGACACCCTGCGGGAACAGCTACATCAAAGACCAGGTGTGTGTGCGTCTGTGGGGCAGGTGGATGTACTTTGAGGGATATAAAAGGGCTGTGTGTCTGGCTGACTCAGACATACACTTGGTCTGGTGGAAACACTAAACTTAATCATGCTAATCAACTCCTTATTTTGCTGTTCTCTAATTCAAAAGATCCTACTGACCCTCCTCCTTGCTGTCATATGTCATGTCAGCATGGCATCATGCCTCATTGTTTTTTTTGTTTTTTTTATTCTCTCCTAGTTGAAAGAAGAGGCTGAGCGTTCTCCCCACAGCCGACACCTGATTGAACAACAATTAATACCGGAAGTATAACTGAATAACAGCAGCTAAACTGTTTAATCCCAGAAGGCATGATTGCCTGTGTATGAAGGTTGACGCATTTCCCTTACAGCGAGTTAAATGAGCATCACAGTTGTGTTCTTGTATAGGAAAGGAACTTATCCAGTGTGTTTCTACATAATGAAGCCAATCAATTGCAAATTATTTGCTAATGACTTGGTAACCTGTATGAAAGCTAGAGTGTCTCTGCTGGATGGGCTAGGTTCATTATTTACCATGCTAAGCACACCTTGCAATATGAAGGGAAAATATGAGAAAAATGGTGGTTTTATTTAGATTAGGTATATTTTAACTTATATGAACTCATATCAGCCAAATCTGTTTTAAACACTGTTTTAGATATTTTGCCATTTGTGCAGATTCCAAACCACTCCACTGCACCATAGTATAAGAATAGAAAAAATATACAACTTCAGTGCTCAAAAATGAAGTGATTGCTGCCTGTGCACACTGGTTGATTGCATTGTTTAAGGATGTAAACTGTTGTGTTTGGATTTGCTATACTAATAAATGTAAAAACATTTACAGTTCTCTAATATAAAGGCACTGTATTTGTCTAGATATTGAAACAAACGCTTACTGTAGTAAATATGTACAATTAGTGTCCATTGATGGCTTCTATACTAGTTGTACTGAATTTTTTTTAAACATGCCAAAGATGCATCTGTGCTGTTTTATGTTTTTGGAGGTGTTATTTTGTTCTAGTGACTGATTTGTGTGTGTTGTCATGTATGTCAGTTTTTATGCTGGGAAACTACAGGGCCTATAAATGACTTTTATTAAATTACTGGTGTATTTTTTGCTTTTATTTTGTCCATTATTACTTTAAGTAATAAAACAGAAGTATGAAGATGTCTAGAAAACACACTCAAAATGGTGTAATTAAAACTGGTGTGTGCTACACCAAAGCCATGTGGCTTGAGTCTGTGTGTGCTTTTGGGTTAAGTGGGGTCATATCTGGGAGTAGTGTCAGTGTGGGGGGCCAGCAGCCTATAAGCCTACAAGTAACCCATCTGGGCTCAGTGACAGATAAGATCAGATCAGCCATGAAACGCTTAATCTAGTGCCCTGCTCAGTTGTCTGGAAGGGAATCATAGCACACAGGACTAATCCTGAATATGAGGGATAAATGTTGACTGACACAATCACAACAGTTCTGCATGTAAACACAGGAGCATCAGTTTGAAACCACATGAAAAAAAAATGGGTTTGCTATATTCTGTTGCAAAGTTCGGAAAAAAGATATAAAAGATGTTTATGAGGGAAAAAGTAAATTTGAGAGAAATATATTTCACGATTAAAACCTTTGCAAATCTGTGATAAGTTGCAAATTCAAACTAAGGGGAAAAAAGCAAGGAAAAATGTTATAAGTTCACAAGAATTCGTGGATTTGAAAAAATAGCAAATTCACAAGAGAAAAAATTTTGAAGCGAATATAATGCAATGCTAATTTACGATTTAAAAAATTTTACAAATGTAAAAAGTTTCAGAGAAATTTGTGGAAAAAACATTAAAAATGCAATTTTTCATAGAGTAAAGTCACAAATTTACATAGAAACAAAATTAAACATTTACAAGAGAAGTTTGCAAACTTACAAGAAAAAAATGTGAAGTTTTAAGAGAAAAAGCTAATTTTATCAATGCTGATGGGCCATATCAATGTATATCATCTCATTTTAGTCTATTTTTTGTGGGTCTGTGCAGGTCAGGGGTGGACTAAAGGATCGAGTCATGACAATTGACTTTTGGAAAACTATATAGCTACATGGCTGATAGATAATTTTGTGAAGCCTTATTTTTGTTTTTGTTTTTTTCTTGTACAGTCTTGTCCACTTTATGTTTGAATTGTATCTTTAATACAGTATATGGGGAGTTTTCTCCGAGTTTAATGTGATTTTTCCAATCTGCGATAAATTAGTTGCTAGGCCACTTTTATTCCACATGTTATGGTTGTACATAATAGACATGTGCATGCAGCCTACCAATTCTGCAGCTGTACACAGGCGCCACCATCCACAATCACAATTCATAGGAGCCCACACGCGGAGTCCCGTGGGGACGACTTTGTCGCGTCTGCGCGGTCCCGGTGTTTCCGCGGTCCCGACGCATCGGCGGGCGGCACGCTGCAGCAGCAACCAGCTGCAAACAACGAAGAAGTGCTGCAGTTAGCGGCGCCGAGGACGGGTAGTCATTCTGGTGGGGCTGTCTCGGAGGGGTGATTCGGGTGACACAGCGCTGCTTCATTTGGGTTATGTAGTGTAAATTTTCAGGCAGGGTGGAGGTGCGATTGTGCGTTTAAAGGGATGGGCGCGCTGCTGGTGCGGCTGCTCCGCCGAAGACGCCGCGGTGACAAACGGATTGATAGGCGTTGATCCTGATGTGTACCCGTGTGTTTCTCAGCTTCGGCGCAGAGATGCCACATTGAAGGCTACCTTTCAAGGTTTGTTTTTGTTTGTGTTTATCACCTTGTAACGTTGCCCCACCGGTTACACAGGTGTTCTCTTTAATTAGTTTTTTTTTGGGGGGGGGGGTTTAAATGCTAGCTAGCGTTCGCTGTTAACGATGGTTTATGAAGGTTGCAGGCTAGCTCGTGTCTGACGGTCGGCTGATAACACTTAAAATGTTGGGTGCAAGCACCCTGCTTTTTCACCAATTTATTGCTCATGGTTATTATTAAAGTTTACAGTGTGTCGTGTGTGTGAAACATCGCAGGTGAGCGCTACCGCTGTCGGTGAACCTCACACAGACCTGAGAACTGGGGGAGTGTCCGAGTATCCGCAGGTGTACGCTCACGTTACCGGGTGTAGTTTTCGAGGGCGGCCTCGCTGACACGGATGATGCTGATGATTTATTCAGCGACAAGTCAGGGCAATTTCTCAAGTAATGCAAACACGCAGTTCATCACAGTCTTGATTTAAATTGATGTATCTGTAAGATTGGTGTAAAAAGACATTTTAATCCTTAATCTTGTGCTTGTATAGAGAAGGGTGTGGCTGGTCAGAGACAATGCCAGACACAGTAAACTTCAAGAAAGCGCACTCTTCTCTTTTAACCATTGAGCCTTTCTTTGTGTTTTACACCCTGCAGAACCTGCCTGAAGGGATTTTTGTCTTGCGGACAAAACATCATTTCTGGAGGCTAATGACACATTATGGGCTCAGCAGCTCTTTGAAAAGCAAGTGAAAAAGAAAGAGATTGTCCGGAAACCCCAAGAAGAGCTTCAGCAGAGGGATGATGGTGGAACTGTTACCTCAGGGATTTGTGGATGGAACATGTTTATGACCAGTGGAGCACCAGGAGGTGGAGAGAGAGCATATAGATGGGAAATTATTCAGGTATTGCATCTGAAGGCATTCTGGGACACAAGAAATGACTGGCAAATCTGACTTGACAAAGAGCGGACATATCCAGAATCTGCAGATAAATTAGGACTTTGTGGATTTCTCTTTGATTCATATGGATTTAATGCTTTTGCTTCGAAATGGAACACTTTATTTGCTTCTCCTGTCAACTATGAAGTGCATGTCTGATGTAAACATGATATCAGTCTGAGACATTGTACAGAAATGTCTAGGATGAAAACACCTGTTAGAAGGGGGTGTATTAGAGAGAGACTTCCAAAAACTATGATGATCAACTGCAGACAAAGAAATCTAGTCCGTTATGTCTTCATCCAGCTCTTCTTACTCCTCTTCTACCTGGTGACAAAAGCTTATGCCATTCACATGGAGGCCATAGAGAGCCACAGTGAATTTAGCTGTGAGCCCATCAGACTGAGAATGTGCCAGGATCTGCCTTATAACTCCACCTTCATGCCCAATCTCCTGAACCACTACGACCAGCAAACAGCCGCACTGGCAATGGAGGTAGGTTGTTCTGTGTGTGTGTGTGTGTGTGTCTCACAGTAAAAATTAAAATTTAAGAGCTACTGACTTGGGTGTGGGAATACATATCATTTTTTAAGCTCCATTCATTTAAAATGCACACTGATGAAAGAAACATTGTTTACAGAAATGAAACAGATCTTTGTCTTGTTGAAAAGGTGTGTAAATGGGAAATGACTGCAAACCAACAACTAGCAGTTTCACATCTTAGTGTGATGTCATGCACCTGCTGAGAACAAAAGGATTGCACAAAGTCAGTGTTAGAGGTAGTATCATCATAGATTAGGTGTAATTATATCTGATATGTAAACTACCACACCGAGTATTGTCCCCAGTTTCTGATACATTGCAGCTTTGCAAAAAATGCCCACCCAGCCATGTTGTTAATTACCTAGAGTCAGATGGCTGCAAACCAAGCTTGTAAGTCAAAATGTCAAATATTTGCCATGGACTAGGGGTATGTTGGCAAATTATACTGTATATGAGGCCTTTTAACCAACATCGATTTTGCATTAGCTAATTGAGCCAGAGTTCTGCAAATTAAAGCAGGGAAGTCTCTGGTCAAATAACCAGATAAGACTCATATATATACTCTGTGTGTGTGTGTGTGTGTGTGTGTGTGTGTGTGTGTGTGTGTGTGTGTGTGTGTGTGTGTGGTGGACCACTCCCAGTTACACGGGGTGAGACTGGACATCCTGGCAGATAAGCACACTGTTGCAAGGTTTGTGGTGGACTTTTGCCAGATGGTGCATCGTGACATGCACTACACAAAGAGCAGAGATAAACAAACCTATCATCTGGTCAGATACTGAAGTCAGTTTGTCTTGGCCTATCCTTGCCACTGATAATACCTTTATCTGCCCAGAATGTGCCGCTAGTCCAGCAAAACCTAGCGGTACTCAAATATTTTGCAAGCAGTTTCATGAAATGGTCAGTCAGAAAGCAACTCATAGCGGCTCGGACGTCGCCCGGGTTAACAAGGTCAGGAGTTCCTGGCAGTGGAAGGTGAAGGACAGCTGCATGGAGGAATCTGATCAGACCTAAATGAAACAGTCATTGTCGTCCCTGACAGACTGCTATGATATATAATATAAAGTAAAAGCTGGTAATACCAAAATGCTACCAGTACATCTCTAAATCTAAACTTTGAATACGTTATTATAGTCCTACTTTGAATACGGGGGGGGGGGGCTGAAAAGTTTATAGGCTGACTAAGAGTTATGCTACAGCAACGAAACTAGTCATGCATTAAATTCAACCTTTTCTGATACTAACTGCATTGTTTCTTTGCAGATACACTGACATTGGAGACTGTTGAGAAAATAATCCACATTTCGTCAGATTTGACGACTGCATCATGGTCAGCCTATGAACTTTTCAGCCCCCCGTACATTATTATAGTCATATACAGTAATATACCAGTACATATGAATAGCAGTACAAAAACTCAGTCATTCAGAGGTTTATAAATTTCTTTTGTCATTGCGGGTAACGAGCTTAGAGAGACGCTTTGTTTAAATATGAAAATTAATGGACTGCGCTTTGAAAACATTGCATCAAAAGTCAAAATCTCAAAAGAGTGACACTCTTTGACACAGGTATTAGATATCAAAGTGTTAACAGGAGCAGCAAAACACTTGACGAAGGGTGGTAGTTGAGGTTTGCCTTCCCAGTGTTACATCTCCATTTTATCACTACATGGTACTGTTCCGTCACAATATAGATTCATGTGCACTGACAGTCGGGGAGCAGATGTATAATCTTCAGACTTCACTATATTGTAATATTATGTAAAAACCCCAAATTTTTTTATGTTGTGTAGGCCAGATCAGTAGCAGGATGGGGAAAAATTGTTTCATGAGGTGTTCATTTGATTGATAATTAAGGAAAAATTGCATTAGATTTGAGAGAGAGAGAGAGAGAGTGGGAAAGGTGCTTTGTTACACACAGAGTAACAGTAGATGCATACAGTCCACCTATATCATATTACCTCTGTATCACGTTACCACTCTATGCTATTTCTTTGTGACAACAGATGTGTTGCACTTTATTTGGGCATGTTAGTAATTTTTTTTTTTTTTTTTTTTTTTGGGGGGGGGGAGGTAAATGACCATAGAACAGCTACTATTTTCTTTTGTCATTTAAATCAAACAAAACCAGACTGTATCCTTGCATTAAAGACGTAGTCTGCCTGAATATGTCAAGATGTTGTTATAAACAAATCCTTCTGTGATTCTGTTTCAGGTTTTTCTAGCATGTTGTGGAGCTGCATTGCAACTGTGATTTTAGGTTTGTAGAACACAGAAGGGTAATGGATCAGAGTTGAATTAAATCTGCCTCCAGCTGTTCAGAGTTAATATATTTAATTACCCCTGTTTAAAAGCAGATGAATGTGGAATAGGTCTATCACAGCTGTGGTATTTTCATGTTTAAACTTTGGAGTATTTTATTTGCAGTTTATGTCGAGTAGATATTTTCATGTAAGAAACCCAAGTAATGCCAACCAAAAGATCAAGTAGAAGCTATGTTTTTCAGTTTTAATATTTTATAGCAGAAATTGATTTTTTTTTACTTCATATCAAATGTGCTGTGCATGTGAATGTTTGGATTAGTACTGGCAGACACATGCTTTTCCCTCATGAATATAAAAGCGTGAGGAAAACCCAACTAGATCTCAGCAATAGTGGTACAAATAACAGTTTCCACCCCATTAGAAACATACCATTTATATTAAAAATGAAAGCACCAAGGTGTTAATGCCTCGGTGCCAGAGCCTTGGCAGAGGTATGCGTTCTCAGATCAGCACCAAAATGTTATGGGTTCCTGTCTAGCCCAAGGACCACCTCTGGTAAAAATTTCATCCAAATCCATCCAGTAGTTTCGGAGTACACACATACGCAGTGAAAATAATCTCACATGCCCGTACTGTCGACAGCAGCCAAGAGCCACCAAACTGATTTGAGCAGCTGCAATCCAAACACAAAAGAAGAGCACAGTGGCAGACATTTTAAATGGTGGAAGCGATGGAGGTACGTGAATACAATGACAATCAAGACAAACAGGAGCTTTTGCTGTTTAGTGGCAGAGGAAGAAAACACGGGCAAAAAGACGGACATTTGTTCACCCAGTATTGGCGGATTGTTCAGTACTTCCCTCTGGTGAGAGTTTCGGGGTACATGCGCAGTTCACTGTGACCATTGCGAGGAATTTTTAACGAGTTTTACCTTGTCCTTCCTCTGCAAAACTAAACAGCAAAACCAGTGTGAAAACAATCAGTGTGATGAATAAATAGTGTAGTTGCTGAATACGTTTTTTTTTTTTTTTTAACCAGTTACCGTATTTTATAACAGTTCAGCTCCATGCGCTGTAAAAAAAAAAAAAAGTGCTGTGTTGTGCAGTAAAAAAGTCGCACTGCTGCCTCTAGTGGCCTGGCATAGTTGGTACAATACATTTTTTTTTCCCGGCTGCATTGACTGTACAGGTGAGTTAAATTTATATTTATTTCAAATACAAAGCCTTATCTCGGAATTTTAGCAAATTAAAAGTTGAGAAAATATGGCGATGCAATGATACAAGCCTTTAGTTACACTTAATTTTGACCAGGTGAGCTGAAACAGACAGGCAGACAGAAACACACACACACACACACATTGTGGACAGAGCCACACACAGACATTGAGCAATTACTGTATGCCTCCGTTTTCACCAAGGTATAACAACAAAAAAGTACCATTTATACTACAAAGCCTTCACTCCAACACCACTTGTTACTGTGCATGTGCCAGATAGCATGACGTTTTCACTGCACATGCATGAAACGACACCCATTTTAAAAGTGCTATATCCTATACAGTTGGTGGGAGAGAGATGGTGAACAGTATACAAAACTGAGCGTTGTCACTTAACAAGCCCAGGTTTGTGTCCAATATTATCCTTGTCTCACTTCCGTGATTGCTTTTTTTAGGTTAAGTTTAGGCACTTACTCCACTAATGGTTAAGGTTTAGGGAAAAGGTTAGGTTTAGGCGCACACTTCACTAATGGTTAGGATTAGGGAAAGCAGCAGATTTGGCACTCAGACTTAACACTTGCACGCTCTGTGTTTCTCCAAGTTGCAAAAGCGTGTTATTTACACTGCTTTTTTGTGTGAGAGGGCTGGGAAAAATTGCTTGGGTTTTTTTTGTTTGTTTTTTGATTGACAGGATTTTCTTTTTTTAATTCGGCTAGTTTTTTTTTTAACTGCAGGCCAACACTCCTACATTTATTAATTACTCAGCACATTAAAAACCATGCAAAAATGTTCAAATCAAGTCAACTCCCCAGCATCATGCCAAAACACGCTGTGTTAAAGACTGTAAGAAGCATCTGTTGTTGAACTTGATTTGACCCAGATGAGAAGGAGCCAAGTAATTGACACCCTCAGTCCCTCCAGTCATGGCAGAGACAGCTTTCTGAAGATGGTTGAGCAGCAACATGAGCTCTGGTAGTTTTCTGCTCTGCTCTGTTTTGACCAGGCATGGTAGTTAGCATTATTGCAGCCAATGCCTGGCTAACTTGTGTATGTGCATGCATATGTGTATTCAAATATATGCAGTGTGCATTTGTTTGCGTTTTTGTGGACAGTCTACAGATTTCTATTGGGGTTTTTTTAGGAAATACAATAGGCATCTGCTATATGAGATTGTTCTGTGTAATTTTTTTTGTATAATATTGAAAAAGACACTGGTATTGACATTAGTTTAATAATCTTTTAAAATAAGGCTGTTTCTGTTGTTTCAGTGGTATAATCTCCAGTGGTGACAGCTGGAAAAGAGAGCAGACAATTGCAGTACAAGACAATACAAGATATCCATGTACCTTCTGTCATAGCAACTTTCTTTTTTCTCTCAAAGAAGTCCACTAGGATATGAAATTCTTTTTCTATTAATCTTAAATGATGATCAGGTGAACATTCTCAAAGCAGCTGTTTCAACAGCTGGGTAATTTTTTTTTCTTCTTCTAAGAAAGTGGAGGATCAGTTATGCAAAATAAGCTTTCCTTTCAGTGGCAAAGAACTCTCCACTGAGTTGTGTGGAATTCTGTTTGAAGATTCTTATGCTTAGTGGGATTTTCTTTCCTGAAAACTACACAGTGAATGGCACTGATATGGAAGAAAATAGTTTTGACTCTAGAATCTTGAACTGACTGAGAAGAGAACAGCAGTAACACTCATCCATTCATCTTCTTCCGCTTAATCCTTTTTGGGTCGCGGGGGGGCTGGAGCCTATCCCAGCATCTTTGGGCAAGAGGCAGGGTACACCCTGGACAGATCGCCAGTCCATCGCAGGGCCAACACAGAGAGACAGACAACCATTCACTCTCACAGTCATACATGTGCCTGGCAATTGATACTATACCTCCGGTCTACAACAATGTCGGCACCTCACTTTGAATTGCAGTTTAGAGATTTTCTTTTGTAACTTAATATAGAAAAATAACTTCTGTTAAATTGGCATGAAACATTTAAGATACCTTAGCAAAACAGGAGTCCTTATCAGCAGCTGTTAAAGTCTCTTTTTTTTTGGGGGGGGGGGGGGTCAGCTTGCATGATTATTAATGTTTGTGCCATCTCTGTAGCAAAGCTTTTATTTTGCTTCTTTCTTGTTAAATGCTGCCTTTTATTGTCTGCCAGGTTTCTTCAAATCATAGCTTTGGATTTGTAAATATTTTATACTGTACTTTGAGGAATGTTGTTATGTCCTCACTGAGCACTGGTGCTGAAAACATCTTTTTTTTTAAATGTCAAGCTAAGCCAAAAAGGGATTATTCATGTGCGTGTGTGTGCATGTGTAATTAACATAGGCAGTGTCATTATGACAAGCTTGACATACCAAGCAGTATCTTTCCTATAATGGCTGAGCCTGGCTAGGGGGTAATGGTACTCTAGTATTTTCTGGTTGTGGATGTGTGAGAGAATGACAGGACAGGTTAACAGTGCCAGCTGTCATCTCTCACTAGTGTTAACTAACTGCTAATCCCCCTCTCGGTTCCACAATGATGACATTGATTCGTGGAGACCATCAACCACACCATCTGCCATAATAGTCAATTAAACCTTAGTGAAATGGGTGAGAAAGACTGAAATAGGAGGAGACAGTGAAAGATGAGTCTATGAGGGGAGTTTTTGTGTCAACTGAAAATATATATAGAGTATTTTGTTTTTTTCAGAATGTAATCTGTGGTTGCATATTTGTGTCTCAGGAATTCAATCTGTATTATCCATCTGCCAAGGCATGATATGATTCCCAAAGGATGTTAGATACAGAGATTAAGAAGTATGACATCATTGGGATTGAGTATCAACAATAACAGAAACTGATCGCATACCTTCAACAGAATGTCAGTTTAGTTTTTTCATTCATTAATGTTCTTTCCTTATAGTTACTGATCGATGACAAACTGAATGGGGGGGACCATTAAGTATCTCAGTAAGTGTGGTAATTTTGTAATCCACTGACTAGGAGTGATCCCTCAGGACAGCTGTATTGATTTGCTGTAACCCCTCCATTTATGAGGGACCCAAACCATACTTTAAAATGCCCCTGTTCAGCATTACAGTTATCACTAAATCCCCTTCTGTAGGGTCATGGGTTAAAGTTTCTCTGAATAACATATTGTCTTATGAGTCCTAAAAATGGCTACATGAATAACTTGAGAATACAAATGCTATAATTAAAAACAGTAAGCAGCAAAAGCATCAGATTTATGTTGATGTAAAAAGAGGGTGGTTTGTTGTGTGGGCTTCAAAGAAAACACTAGGCCATTATGAACCAGATCCTTTTGTTACACATTTAAAAAATTAATGAGTATGCTTTGTGTAAGAATTGTGCTTGTGGCTCATAGAACTGCTTGATCAGTTTCTTTCGAGTTGAAATAAAGATAGAAGTCTTCAGTCTAAACTCTTGCGTGATTTAGGTGAGCAGAAAAGGATATTGTTTACTCTCAATATTCTTAACTATTAAAGTTATGTCATTGCCATGCTTCAACATACAGTATAACAACAAAATTTATTCTATTCAAAGCTTAAAGCTGATTTGTGTTCAGGCTGTATAGAATAAAAGAAAAAAAAATCCTGTGCTGACACTATAACTGACTTTGTATATATGGACCCTTCTGGCCCATTCTGGTGTGAAAGACATTAGAGCCTCTAATGATCAGCTCAGAGGGGCTCATTTGGGCTACAGTAGAGTACACTGTTTAACAAAGATGGTCAATCACTTGGATTCTCTGACCATAACAAAATTGGCTTTGGAGCAAAAATCCAGTTTAAGCAGAAAATTGGTGAAGGCTTTTATGTCATCATATGATTGCAGTTTATCAATATTCACCTTTTGTTCTTAAATATATGAACAATTGCTGATGGTTTAATGACCTAACAATAAAAGGGATTGCCCCTCATTTCCCCGCTTCCCCTACTGCAGTCCTCACACTGAGAACAGGCAGTTTTCAGGGTTATTTAGACAGTTACCCTAGGGTCTGCATCAATTTTACTCTTAAAATGTAAAGGGCACTTAGTTAAACACTACAAACACTGTAGGTGCATTCTGATCACCCAATATTGTACTTCGCACTGGACTGCAAAGGGTATTCCACCATATTAAGTGAGATTCCAAACCAAAGGGAGTGAAAAATGTTCAGTTTAAAGGGAACTGAGAACTCTGTAGGGACAAGTGAACAACCATACAACACTTCACCGGAAGTTGACAAGATTACCCATTAGTCAATTCACCTCGGATATGAGTAAAACAAACTGTTACTAATGTTATTAACAAGCTAAACTAATGTTGGTTACTGTTTATATCAATTGATAGTGAAAAAATATATTTATATGAAGATTTTATTTAAGAAGTATACACTAATCACAAAAAGTTAGGGATATTTGGCTTTCGGGTGAAATTTATAGAAAATGTAAAAGGTTCACGCTACAGTGATATTATATCATGAAAGTATGGCATTTAAGTAGAAGCATGCAATGGTGATTTCCACATCTCAAACAATTTATTGAAACAAAAGTCAACAACAGTGGTGGGTATACCACAATAAAAAATGTCAATGTCTCAATAACTTGTCATGTGCCCTTGAGCATCTGTTACAACTTGACAACGGCGTCTCATGCTGTTCACAAGTCGACTTATCTGCTGAGGCATGGCATTCTGCTTTTCTTGAAGGGTGGCCCTCAGCTCATTGAGGTTGTGGGGTCCAGGGTTACAAGCCTCTACACAACGACTCAGCTGATCCCATAGGTTTTCTATGGGATTCAGGTCTGGAGAAAGTGCAGGCCACTCCATTTGAGGTACCCCAGCCTCCAGCAGCTATTCCCTAATGATGCAACCTTGATGAACTGGAGCATTGTCATCCATGAAGATGAAATTCAGCCTGTGTTCATGCAGAGGCACAGTGACTGGATTAATGATGTTATTCAGGTAGTATTGGCTTATCACTGTAACATTCACAAGGTGTAGGACAGTTCTTGATTGACTAGACACACCTGCCCAGTCTGTAACACCACCACCACAAAAGGTTTGTCTGGTGACAACCATGGCTGATGCATAGCGCTCTCCTTGACGTCTCCAACATTGTTGGCGGCCACCATTTCTGCTCAGCGTGAATCGACTTTCATCAGAGAACAGCACTGAGGCCACACGATCCCTTGTCAAGCATAAATTGCTTCCTGGCCCATGCAAGCCAATGATCAAGCCACCTGTGCCTGGTGGTGTGGTCAGGTACCCTTGCAGGTCGTCTAGCACGCAGACCACGCTGATGTGAACGCTTTCAAATGGTCCAACGTGACACTTGGGCGCCTCTCACCTCCCTTAAATGTGTTAAATGTGTTAAATGTCTTAAATGAGCACAGAAATCTCATACACATGAATTTACAATCAAAAAGATCTTTTGTAAAACCTTGCTGTATTGTGAGGTGTTATTGTTTTATTTATTGATTTTTATTTTTTTTTTAATATATGAATTTGGAGGTATAGAAATGAATTGTATATGTTTTCTTGATTGAAATTGTGATTTTCTTTGCTTTTATCATACAGTCAGAATAACTGAAATGCTGTGAACTGTGGTTAAGGAAGCATAGGTTTTGGTTTTTGAGTTGGAGTGGTAGAGGGTCCTAAAAAGAACAGGAGCCAGAGTGGGATGAAGGGTTAAAGTAGAAAATGTGTGAGGCAGTAGAGCAGAAAGAGAATGTCAGAGACTAAATGAAGGGAAATGCTGATGGAGTGACAGCCTGTGGAAAGCCTTTAGACTGTACCGTCTCCGGTGTTTGTGTTTCTCTCACCATGGGGTGCTGTCTTTCAAAATAAGTCTGCTCTGTTTCAGAAGGGCCACGCTGGGGCCACCAGGTCCCCACAACAGTGTGCCAAATCTGGAGAATTGGAGACTTAAGTGTGGTCTTTTGTGATTTTTCTCTTTCCTACTTTGTTTTTCTTTTTAGTTTGTGTGCCCGTGACTCCCCTCCACACACACCAAAAGTTTTTTAATAGGTTATTGTGGGATTTTGGTGTGTGTGTGCATGCACGTTCAGGCATCTGAAGAGTCCGATTACCCTATTCACCCTGCAGGAGACAGACAGGTCCTCATTCAGTTAAAAGTTCCTTTTTGTTTCAATTGAACTTTTGATTATCTTGCTTATTCTGAAAGTCTATTGAAGCTGCCAAACCAAATGAAGCAATCATTTATTTATGCATGGAACAAAGACACGGTCTGGCCCTGTTTTTTGGCAGACTGCTCCGATCTAGTACATAGCTGCCCTGCTGCTTATCCAAGCTCACAGTTCTTTGTAAAGGGAGATTTGAGGAGAGATTTTCCCATTGCTCAAACACTGCTTTGTGTAGCCTGCTGTAAATATAGTGGTTCATTTTTTTCATGAAAATTACAAAGCAGCGATAGCAGAATTCCCAAAACTAATGTCATGGTGTGAGGGTTATGCAGTATGTGACTGAAACCATTTGAGACCTCTTATTGTAGATCCTTTGGGTTAAATTATGACTAATTGTCTAATTCCAGTGTATGTTAGATCTAGAGATATGCTGATTATCAACCCTGACTTGTTCATGTTGACATGGGTGATATTTTTTCTAATAATATTTAACATAGTGCTAAACAATACACTAAATATAAGCATGGATTAGTTTTCAAATATATCCATTATTATACAGGTGCATCTCAATAAATTGTCATTGAAAAGTTGATTTATCTCATTAATTCAGTTCAAAAACTGAAACTCGTATAGATTCATGATGGTAAATGGCATTCCCTTATACAGTGCTTTTTGCTCATCTCTGGATGACCAAAGCACTTTACAGATCCTGCTATCCACACATTCACACACTGATGGTGGTGGAGCTGCCATGCACCAGCGCTGGCCTGACCCACCAGGAGCGACTGGAGGTTCAGTGTCTTGCTCAAGGACACTTCGACACGCAGACTGCAGAGAGAGCAGGAATTGAACCACTGACCCTCCGATTAGTAGTCTGCTACAGTACACCTGCGCCACAGCCCCCCATCACACACAGAGTGATATATTTCAAGTGTTTATTTCTTTTAATTTTGATGATTATGATTTACAGCTAATGAAAACCAAAAATTCAGTTTCTCAAAAAAATAGAATATTACATGAGCTCAATTTTTTATTATTATTTTTTTTAAAGGTTTTTAACAGAAATATTGGCCAACTGAAAAGTATGTCCATGTACACACTTGGTCAGCGGCTCCATTTGCATGAATTACTGCATCATTGCAGTGTGGCATGGAAGCGATCAGCCTGTGGTACTGCTGAGGTGTTAATGGAAGCCCAGGTTGCTTTGATAGTGACCTTCAGCTTGTCTGCATGAAGTGTTCTAAAAATTTCCTGGTAGACAGCTGCGCTGACTTTGGACTTGATAAAACACAGTGGACCAACACTAGCAGATGACATGGCTCTTCAAATTATCACTGACTTTGGAAACTTCTCACTGGACCTCAAGAAAGTTGAATTCTGTGCCTCTCCACTCATCCTCCAGGCTCTGGGACCTTGATTTCCAAATCTGTTGGTATTGGTCCACAGTGTTTTATCAAGTCCAGAGTCAGTGCAGCCGTCTACCAGGGAATTTTAGAGCACTTCATGTTTCCCTCTGCTGACAAGCTTTATGGAGATACTGGTTTCATTTTCCACCAGGACTTGGTGCCTGCCCACACTGACAAAAGTACCAAAACCTGGTTTAATGATCACGGTGTCACTGTTCTTGATTGGCCAGCAAGCTCTCCTGACCTAAACCCCACTGAGAATCTATGGAGTATTGTCAGGAGGAAGATGAGAGACACCAGATCCAACAATGCAGACTAGCTGAAGGGCACTATCAAAGCAACCTGGGCTTCCATAACACCTCAGCAGTACCACAGGCTGATCACCTCCATGCCACACTGCATTGATGCAGTAGTTCATGCAAACAGAGTCCCAACCAAGTACTGAGTGTGTACAGTGGTGTGAAAAAGTGTTTGCCCCCTTCCTGATTTCTCATTTTTTTGTATGTTTGTCACACTTAAATGTTTCAGATCATCAAACAAATTTAAATATTAGACAAAGATAACACAAGTAAACACAAAATGCAGTTTTTAAATGAAGGTGTTTATTATTAAGAGGGGAAAAAAAATCAAACCTACATGGCCCTGTGTGAAAAAGTGATTGCCCCCTAAACCTAATAATTGGTTGGGCCACCTTTAGCAACAACAACTGCAATCAAGCGTTTGCGATAACTGGCAATGAGTTTTTTACAGCACTGTGGAGGAATTTTGGCCCACTTATCTTTGCAGAATTGTTGCAATTCAGCCACACTGGAGGGTTTTCGAGCATGAACTGCCTTTTAAGGTCATGCCACAGCATCTCAATCGGTTTTAGGTCAGGACTTTGACTAGGCCACTCCAAAGCTTGAGGTCATGAACAGATGGCCAGACATTCTCCTTCAGGATTTTTTGGTAGACAGCAGAATTCATGGTTCCATTTACCACAGCAAGTCTTCCAGGTCCTGAAGCCGCAAAACAGCCCCAGACCATCACACTACCACCATCATATTTTACTGTTGGTATGATTTTCCTTTTCTGAAATGCTGTTACTTTTACACCAGATGTATTGGGACACACACTTTCCAAAAAGTTCAACTTTTGTCTCGTCAGTCCGCAGAGTATTTTCCCAAAAGTCTTGGGGATCATCAAGATGTTTTCTGGCAAAATTGAGATGAGCCTTTGTTCTTTTTGCTCAGCAATGGTTTTCATCATGGAACTCTGCCATGCAGGCCATTTTTGCTCAGTCTCTTTCTTATGGTGGAGTCATGATCACTGACCTTAATTGAGGCAAGTGAGGCCTGCAGTTCTTTGGATGTTGTTGTGGCGTCTTTTGTGACCTCTTGGATGAGTCATCGCTGCGCTCTTGGGGTAATTTTGGTCTGCCGGCCACTCCTGGGAAGGTTCACCACTGTTCCATATTTTCGCCATTTGTGGATAATGGTTCTCGATGTGGTTCGCTGGAGTCCCAAAGCTTTAGAAATGGCTTTATAACCTTTTCCAGACTGATAGATCTCAGATACTTTTTCTTATTTGTTCCTGAATTTCTTTGGATTGCAGCATGATGTCTAGCTTTTGAGGATCTTTTGGTCTACTTCACTTTGTCAGGCAGGTCCTATTTAAGTGATTTCTTGATTGAGAACAGTTGTGGCAGTAATCCAGCCTGGGTGTGGCTAGAGAAATTAAACTCAGCTTTCCAAAGATGTGATAAACCAGTTAATTTATTTTTTAATTGGGGGGGGGTCACTTTTTCACACACGGCCATGGGGTTTGGATTTTTTTTTACCCTTAATAATAAACATCTTCCTTTAAAAACTGCATTTTGTGTTTACTTGTGTTATGTTTGTATAATATTTAAATTTGTTTGAACTGAAACATTTAAGTGTGACAAACATACAAAAAAGGGAAATCAGGAAGGGGGCACTTGTTCACACCACTACATATGGACATACTTTTCAGTCAGCCAACATTTCTTTAAAAATCAGTTTCTTTAATGATCTTATGTAATAGTCAAATTTTTTGAGAAACTGAATTTCGGGGTTTCATTAGATGTAAGCCATAATCATTAAAATTAAAAGAAACACTTGAAAATATCACTCTGTCTGTAATGGACTACATAGTTTCACTTTTTGAACTGAATTACTAAAATAAATTTACTTTTCGATGATATTGTAATTTATTGAGATGCACCCGTACACCATTACAGTTTTTATTTTTAAATCAGAGGGCCACTTTTTTTTTTTTTAAATCATGCTGTCTTTTGTGACATTTTTAATGTGCAGCCTAATTTAGCATATCTACCTCTCTTTTACTCATCAATTACCGGCACATTGTTGGTGCAAATTCATGCATGGTGAAGATGATTTAAAAATCTGTTTACTACTGTCATTTCACTTGGAGGATGAATACCAGGTGATTATATTCCCACCACCAACAAAGGTGGTGGGAGAGCTGTCACTACACTAATGCAAGCTGCATATAAAAAAAGGGAAACCTTTCCATGAGTTTGTAAACCCATTAGCTCATTTTTGCTCTTATTTGTCACAAAGTATTTATACTATTTTTTACCTCTTCCAAGGAGGTTGTTTTCTAAAGGGGGGGAGGGGATCGATGCATATCAATTCAGAAGCCCAGTATCATGATACTTTATTAAAAATTGATAATAAATGTTACAAACTAGGGATGGGAATTGATAAGATTTTAGCAATATCAATGGCATTGTGGATTTGCTTATCAGTCAGATTCTTTATCAATTCCCTCATCAATTCTTGATCAGGTTTATCTGTGTGTGTGGGGGGGGGGGGGGCAGGCCCTTACAGGATTTCAGCATCAATGCAGGGGTTTTATTATTTTTCCGGCTTTAAACAATGTTTCTTTTCCTAATAAGATATAATATCAAATATATAAGACTGTAAACATGCTAGACAAATGGGCATTTATGTCTTGTAACATTTGTAATGTTTAAATGCTGAAAAGCAATATAAATAAGAGCAGTATAAATGGAATACTGAAATGATTAGAAACAGCTGTACAGTTATTAGTCACAAAAATATACATGCTGTGCTTGGGTGTAATTTTTGCATGTTTTTTTTTTAAATATATATGCACAGTATATACACCCACGCATACATAAAATACTCAATTGTATATTAACATACTGGTAAAACCTCAAGACTGCTCAGTCTGGGAAGGAGTCTAGTTCAGTATTAATCTGTAAAATATGTCACACGTACCACCTACTGAAACTCCAGCTGCAGTACAGTCATGAATGGATGCAAACCTTTCACTATAAACTTAGTTACAGCTCCGTGTGCAGCAACTGTCAATACTTGCTACCTGTTGCTGTCATCGTCTAAAAAGAATGAGATCATATTTAAATATAAGACTTTTTAGAACGGTTTTGTAAGTTAAAAAAAAATGGATTAAACTTAGCGCAGTGCCAGCAGCCTTGCAGGCTAATGTACTACTAAAAATAATAAGCTAATATTACCGTCACTAAGGGAGGTGCTGCTGTTTGGGAATCGGGTGCGGACACACTTCTTAGCCTGTCAAATACATTACAGTCTTTCATTTTATTCCATGCTGCCACGTCAAGAGATGTTTCATCTCATGTTTAGATATGCTTCTGTCATTATCCCGTGGTAGCAACAGAGGCAGTTTTTTTTTTTTGTTTTTTTTTTTTTTTCCACAATATCTTTATTGAACCTTTTTTTTTTTTAAACAAACTTGATACAAACAATCAAACACTAACACTAAAGTACTAAAAAAAAAAAAAAAATGCACTAAAAAAAAACACCAACAACCACCAACAAAATCAAATCTTCAACAATGCTCCTCTGTTTAGTCTAGACAATCCAGCACATAGGTATACATATTATTTTCACCAGTTTGGAATTTACAAGGTCCGCACATATCATTCATCTTCTTCTTCAAGAGTTATGTTTAAATTTTTTACATAATCAATAAAAGGTCTCCATATATTCTCAAACACAATTTCCTTTGATTTCAGTATATATGTTATTCTTTCTAATGGAAGGTTTGTTAACATCTGTCTTAACCACTGAGTCACATCTGGTCTATAAGTCTTTTTCCATAATAGTGCAATACATTTTTTGGCATTAAGCAAACTGAGGTCTATGAATGTTCTTTCGCTTTTATTAAAATTATGCTTTTCTGGGTACAGACCCAACAAAAACAGTTTAGGATTCAATATGATTTGTTTTGAGATTATTTTTTCAATTGTTACCCTCACCTCTTCCCAAAACATTCTTATTAATCTACATTCCCATACACAATGAAATAGAGTTCCTTTACTTTCCATACATAGTTTAATCTTTTCAGTGAATTTTCACTTGAAGATAGTGTCAATGAGTTATAAAACTCTGAAATAATACCCTTTCTTTTACTATCTTTCATCAACATTTTTTCCAAGGATGAATAGATAGGTCGAGTGAGAGCTTTATTTTGATTTGATCGAATAAAGTTTCTAAGTTGAAGATATTTAAAAAAATGTGTTCTATTGAGATTAAATTTGATCCTCAACTCTTCAAAAGACATTATGTTTTCTGCACATGGCAAATATAAATCCTGAATCTTTTGTATCCCTTTTAAATTCCATACTTTAAATACAGCGTCCGCTCTCCCTGGTTTAAAATATTGATTACCCCATATTGGACTAAATTGTGACAATAGCTGTGGTTCTTTTAAATAGTTTTTAGCTTCACACCATATTTTGATCATATGCTTTACAAATGGATTTTTAACTTGTTTTTGTAATTTTTTTGCCGAATCTGAGTATATGAATATGGGAAGAGGTAAAGGTAAATTGTATGATTCCATTTCAGTCCAGTGAGGGAGATCATTTGATGAAAAATAATATGTCATAAACCTCAGTTGTGCCGACCAATAATACAACATAAAATTTGGACATTTCAGACCTCCACGATCAAATGGTAAATATAATAAAGACAGACGTAATCTAGCCCTCCTGTTGTTCCATATAAATTCCACTAACTTTTTTTTAATTCTTGAGAATAGATCTAAAGGTGGTGATAAGGGAATGTATTGAAATAAATAAAGTATTTTAGGTAAAATATTACTTTTAAGTATATTGATTCTCCCGATCATTGACATTGGTAGTGACATCCATCTCTGAAGTAACTCATCAATATCTGTCATTAAGGCTTCATAATTGACACTGGCGACTGATTCTAGCTTAGGCACAATTTGGATTCCTAAATATTTGAACTGATTTACAACATTGAATTGATTTACCTCAGGGGTTGGGTAATTTCTCTGGGTCTCATTTAGCATTAATATTGAAGATTTAGTTTTATTTATTTTATATCCTGATATTTCCCCGAAATTCTTTATTAAATTCAACAAGGTCGGAATTGATTTTTTAAGATTCGACATAAACAAAATTATGTCATCGGCATACAGGGAGATTTTATGTTCTGTTGGTCCAACTTTAATTCCATATATTTGTGACTGTAGACGTATCGCCATCGCTAAAGGTTCAATTGCCATAGTAAACAGTAAAGGTGAAAGTGGACAGCCTTGTCGACATCCTCTATTGATTTTTATTGATTTTGAAATATTGTTATTTGTTAGAATTTCTGCAGTAGCATTATTATATATTAAATGAACCCATTTTATAAAATTATTTCCAAGTCCAAACCTTTGTAAGACTTCAAAAAGAAAGGGCCATTCAACTCTATCAAAGGCTTTTTCGGCATCCAGTGATAAGAGAGCTGTATCCGGTGCTTCTTTATTAGAATAAATAATATTAAATAGTCTTCTTACATTATGGAAGCCTTGTCTTCCCTTTATAAAGCCATTCTGATCTCGATTAATAATATTTGGTAAAATTTCTTGTATTCGTCTTGCTAAAATTTTACAAATTATCTTAAGGTCGGCATTTAATAGGCTTATTGGTCTCATATTTTCACATTTATTAGAGGGCTTACCTGGTTTTGGCAACAGTATAATTAAGGCATTATTCATATATGATGGTAAATTACTATTTTGAAATGCTTCTAAAACCATTTCCAAAAAAGGTTTTGTTAATTTATTCTTAAATTTTTTATAAAGGTCAACTGGAAGACCATCTGGTCCTGCACTTTTTCCTGATTTCATATTATCAATGACTAGTCCAACTTCTTCTTGACTAATTTTAGACTCCAGTATCTCCCTATTTTCATTTGGAATACACGGTATAGATAGTTCATTCAAAAACCCATGTAGTTTTGTTAAGTCAGATTCATTTTTGGTATCATATAATTTTTCATAGTAATCTCTAAAGGCTCTATTAATTTCTGAAGGATCTATAACTACCTGTCCCTTACTTATAATACTGGTAATTGGTGTTTTAGATTCTAATTGTTTAATCTGCCATGCCAATAACTTTCCTGATTTTTCACCTTGTTCATAAAAAGATTGTTTCAATCTTAGAAGACTCGAGGCAGCTCTATTCGCTGATTTTTTGTCATATTCAGCTCTCAAAATCAGTAATTCGTTCTCCAACCTTGGTTGTTTTTTTTTTTTTAACATGAAAATGTAAACTCGCAGCATCGATAAGAGGAATTGATAACATAAGCGATGTCTGTTTGCCATCCATCCATCTTCTTCCGCTTAATCCTTTTCGGGTCGCGGGGGGGCTGGAGCCTATCCCAGCATCTTTGGGCAAGAGGCAGGGTACACCCTGGACAGATTGCCAGTCCATCGCAGGGCCATGGTGGTGAAGTGGTTAGCACTGCGGCAGCACAGCAACTCACCTTTGGCCGGGGGATCCTGGGTTTGATCCCAGCCTCCGACCAACAGTGATCTGTGTGGAGTTTGCATGTTCTCCCCGTGTCTGCGTGGGTTTACTCCGGGATTTCTCCAGTTTCCTCCCACATGCCAAAAACATGCAAGTTAGGTTATTTGGCATCAAACTGGGGATTCTAAATTGTCCTTAGGTATGCCCGTGAGAGTGAATGGTTGTCTGTCTCTCTGTGTCTGTTTGCCCTAAGTATGTAAAAACTGACCGTGTTTAATAAAATTTGGTGTAATGATGGAGCTTTGGACCACTGAAGACCTCATTTGATTTTGGAGCAGAACCAAGCCACTTTAACATTGAAAGATGGGGTATTTTTCACGTTCTTTTTAATTTTTTGGAGAATTATGCATGGAACCTAGGAGGTGTGCATCTATGGGCCGTATTACAACAACTGGGTCGGTTGATCAGTTGTCACTGACGCAGAACATGTTTATGGGCATTTCCAAGTTCATTTCCTCCTCACAATGGCATAAAAACGAATTTTCTGCCGGCGCATGACGCAAAGAGGCCAGTCTAATATTCAAGATTCAAGATTTAAAGGCTTTATTATCATGTGCACAGTTGAGAAATGCTACATTTCCTGAGCAATGAAATTCTTACTTTGCTGTCCGAACGAATGTCAAGGTAAAGGTACAGAAATAACAATTCTAGTCATGACACACTAACACAGTAACTCAATCCTAATATTACTGGATGCTAATAACACACACACCAACACACAGTTAGGCAGTTAGGACTCCTTAAGCCCACCTTGATACTAAATACTAAAACTAATGAGTACTAATAACACACACTAGGCAGTTTGGGCAGTGTGATGATGGGATGTCACCACTGTATGTCTTGTTGTGTGATTGTTATATTTGTATCATTGTAAATGTCAGTATGATTATTTAAGATGCACACAGTGTTTGGGATTTGTCTTTGTTAATTTGAATGCCCTTGGGAGATAATTATTATGATTAAGTATTTGGTAAAATAATTTATTTCACATACCTTTACCAACATGCTTCCTGTGAGTGTCCAGGCAAAAGACTCTGCAAGGGGTTGAGGGCCTTATATAGGACACCAGCAGGGAGCAAACATGTATGGTAAGTTAGAGGGGTGGTTTAATATTTGTAAATAGGGGTTAAAGTTATTTATTGAATTATTTATATTGCTATTTATTGTATGTTATTTATATTTGTATTGTGTATGTTTGGGGAAATTATTTATGTACTTTTAGAAGTTAGTGGGTATGTGTTAAGAATAGGAATGATGATTGTTTTACCTGGGATTATGGTAGAGGCTAATCACCTCTAATTATCTCGTGCATTATATAACAGGTGTGAGATATCGAGTAACATGGTATTGCAAGGTATTGCATGGCATTGTATTGCTGATTGCAGAGTGCTTATGGTTCTTGATATGCTTCTTGATTAACGAAGTGCATTTTGTTCTGAAGAATTGTGTCAGATGATTTCCTGGACTGGAGACTGTTACTTGTGAGTTGAAAATAAATTGGACTAATTGACAAATTGAAACTCTGGCCTCGCTTTACTGCACCAATTTTCACATTTGGTGGCAGCGGTGGTCCGTGTTCAGGACATCGTAGTGTTCGGTGGACGGAAGAATCCATGGCCAGAAGGAAAGTGAGGCAGGAGGAGCGGTCTGACCTGGATGCAGGTATGACGGATGAGGAGCCGGGAGTCAGCGGACTGGGCGAGCTCGAGGAGCTAACGAGCCTGGTGAGATCTGTGGTGCGTTCGCTGACTCTCAGAGACCGCCAGCTGGAGGAAGAAGCCGCTCTCCGTGACCAAAGGTGGCAGGCTGTGAATGAGCAAATTCATCGGATGGAGTTGCAGGTTACGGAGCTGAGAGAGGAGTACGGGAGCCGGGCGGAGCATGGTGGTGACGACGGCGCTTCGGGGGAGGCCCCCAGGGTGACGGCCAGTCGGGTCGGCCCGCAGGAGGAAGATTTGCCGCTGCACGTGCAGCCGAGGAGGACACCAGTGCACCACGAGCCCAGGCTGAATCCTCTCTCACCCGAGGATGACATAGAGCACTACCTGACAACGTTCGAGAGGATCGCTACAGTCTGCCGCTGGAGGGAAGGAGAGTGGGCTATCCACCTTGCTCCTCTACTTACAGGTAAAGCGCGGAGCGCATATGTTCTCATGGATGTTGCTGACACAGATAATTATGGAAAAGTTAAAGAAGCTATTTTGAAGAAATTTGAAATCACATCTGACACTTATAGGAGGAGGTTTCGGTCCTTGGACATTTTTCAGGACGAAACCCCTCGTGAACTTTATGTACGCTTGAAAGACTTGTTATATAAATGGATCAAACCAGAGACCCTACCTTTGAAAGACATTATGGAACAACTAATTTTGGAACAGTTTTTGCGTATGGTGAACCCGGAACTGGGAGTCTGGATACAAGAGCGGGACCCGAAGACTGCAGAGGACGCTGCTCGTCTGGCAGAGGTTTTTCTGTCAGCCAGGTCTGGGAGCAGGAGACCTACTCTCGGCCGTGACAGATTTTTCACCACACGGAGTGAGTTTAATGAGGGTGAAAGGGGTGGCCCAGCTCGAAATAGGTTGTATTCCAGGCCCAGTCAGATCACAAACAGCAAATATGATAATAGCAAAAAGTCACGAGTTGTTGCAAATAAGGATATACGCTGTTATCAGTGCAATAAAATCGGTCACACCCAATACTCATGTCCTGCCACAAGGAATCAGAAACCGTCACTGTTATGTTCAGTTCCTAGACCCACTTGTTCAGCCTCAGTGCACAGTGGAGTATATAAAACAAAAGTGTTGCTTAATGGTCAGTGTGAAGAGGCCCTGTTAGATTCAGGCTGTTTTCAAACAGTTGTGCTACCTAGTTTGGTCCCTAACTACTAACTAACTAACCTGCACTTATATAGCGCTTTTCTAGTCACAAAGACCACTCAAAGCGCTTTCATTAATACTAACCCTCTATTCTAAGGGCCTATAGGAAACAGATATCTAGGGACAATTTAGAACAGCCAATTAACCTAACATGCATGTTTTTGGCATGTGGGAGGAAACCGGAGAAATCCCGGAGTAAACCCACGCAACACGGGGAGAACATGCAAACTCCACACAGATCACTGTTGGTCGGGGGCTGGGATCGAACCCACGATCCCCACAATCCCCCGGCCAAGGGTAAACTGTGCTGCCGCAGTGCTAACCACTGCGCCACCGTGCAGCCTAGGGATTTGTGGAATGACTCAGGAATAAATATCAGTTGTGTCCATGGGGATAAGAAACTGTACCCGACCGCTGAGGTTTATTTAACAGTAGGGGGTCAAACTTATCTCCTTCCTGTAGCTCTTGTGCCTGATTTGCCGTATCCCGTTATTCTTGGCAACGATGTTCCAACATTGTTGGACATCATACAACAGGTTAGAGAGGAACAAACGGAGGAGAGACAGGCAGGTGGCGCTGTTGAGCAGAGAGTAACCACACCTGTGGTGAAAAACTGTAATATGGTGACAACTCGGGCACAGAGGGCTGCCAATGCTCTTCAGGAATGACCATTTTATGATTCTGAGATAGAGGCAGGCCCTATTAAGCAACACAAATCCAAGGCTCAGAAGAGAAGAGATAAGGTGTTAGTGTCAGCAAAGAACTTGGGTGAAGAAACACCACAATTAAGCCAGTCAGTAGAGTTTGACATCCCTCCTGACATAGCTACATTGCAGAAGGCTGACCCAACACTTAAACCATGGTTTGATAAAGTCTCGGAGATTGAGGGTGTGAAACAGGGTAAAACTGATTGTTTGGCTGAGGCCTTGTATGTCATTAGAAAGGGCATTCTATATCAACAGCATGGTGAAGTTATGGCCTTAGCTTTACCACAGGACCTCATACCAAAAATTATGGAACTGGGACATGTTATCCCTTGGGCAGGTCATCTAGCATTCTAAAAAACTCTACAGAGAATTGCTAGAAGGTTTGTGTGGCCGGGAATGTATACCCAGATAAAGGAGTTCTGCACAACATGCTCAGTATGTCAGATTACAGCATCTAGGGGAGTAGCACGTGCCCAACTGCAACCATTACCCATTATTGGAACACCATTCGACAGAATAGGGATGGATATAGTTGGCCCCCTAGAGAGAAGCTCCTTGGGTAATAAATACATTCTAGTAATTTGTGACTATGCGACTCGGTACCCAGAAGCCTTTCCCCTGAAATCTTTTAAGGCTAGGCAGGTTGCTAACTGCCTTATCCAGTTGTTTTCAAGGGTAGGCATACCTAGAGAAGTTCTGACAGACTGTGGAACAAATTTCTTGTCCAAACTGTTGCAGCAAGTGTATAAGCTGTTGGGTATTAAGACCACCCCTTATCACCCGCAGACTGATGGACTAGTGGAGCGATTCAATCAGACTCTTAAAAATATGCTGCGGAAATTTGTTTCTGAAACGGGCTCAGATTGGGATCAATGGGTACCTTATTTACTGTTTGCTTATCGGGAGGTGCCCCAGGCTTCAACAGGGTTCTCACCTTTTGAACTGCTTTATGGTCGTCAGGTGAGGGGCCCACTGGATTTATTAAAGGAGCACTGGGAGAGTCCACCCAAGTGATCAGGACAATGTGGTCTCTTATGTCATTAAAATGAGAGAGAAACTGGATCGAATGACTGCTTTGGCTCAGGAGCACATGAGGACGGCGCAGGCCAAACAAAAAACTTGGTATGACAAGAAGGCCAGAAAAAGGGTTTTTCACCCAGAACAACAAGTTTTGATATTGCTGCCCTCGTGTGACAGTAAGCTGTTGGCTCGATGGCAGGGGCCATATGAAATTTCTAAAAAACTAAGTTCAGTGACATATGAACTATATATGCCTGACAGGAAGGTAAAATATCAGACCTTCCACATTAACTTATTGAAAGAGTTTCAGCAGCCTGGTCATCAGCAGCAGCAACCTGCTCTTCAGGAGACACATCAGCTTTTGATCTGTGCGACGGAAGTGGATGAGGAGAAGGAACGGTCCTTTCCCACAAATGTGTCAGAGCCTTATTTATTTCAAGTGTCTCATTTGCAGGTGGATCAGCGGAGAGAGTTAGAGACACTATTGGATCCAGAATTGTTTCAGGAGAGACCTGGTTTCACCACGTTGGTATGTCACAAGGTTTATTTGAAAGAGGAAACTGTTCCACGTAGAAAATCGTATAGGATCCCAGAACGATTGGTCCCAAAAATGAAAACAGAAATTGACTTGATGTTGCAGCTGGGAGTGAATGAGGAGTCAGTCAGTGAGTGGTGTAGCCCGATTGTGCTGGTCCCCAAAAAGGACGGCTCATTAAGATTTTGCATTGACTTCAGATACCTTAACTCAGTATCTAAATTTGAGTCATGCCCCGGATTGACGAATTATTAGAGAAAGTGGGCAAGGCTAGATTTATTTCTACTTTGGACTTATGCAAGGGGTATTGGCAGGTGGCATTGGCACCAGAAAAAAGGGAACTTACAGCCTTTAAAACACCTTATGGCAGTTTCCAATTTAGGGTCATGCCATTTGGCCTTCAGGGGGCACCGGCAATGTTTCAGCGGCTGATGGACCAAGTATTAAGGAGAGTATCGAACTTTGCGGCTGCCTATCTGGATGACGTGGTCATTTATAGTCAGACCTGGGAAGAACATTTGGTACACCTTAGGCAGGTCCTACAGTTGATTAAGAGGGCAGGACTGACAATCAACCCACGCAAATGTGCATTCGGACAACAGCAGGTGGAGTACCTGGGACATGTGGTTGGTCAGGGGGTCATTAGACCACGAGTAGGTAAAGTGGATGCCATTCGGACCTACCCTGTACCCACCACAAAAAAAGTACGATCATTCTTGGGAATGGTAGGATGGTATAGCAAGTTCATCCCCCACTTTGCTGAAAGAGCAGCAGTGTTGACTGACCTCACTAAGGCTTCAGCGCCAAATAAGGTAAAATGGACAGAGGAGTGTGACAGAGCGTTTGAGGATCTGAAGAGGGCTATTTCTGGGGAGAAGGTTCTCTACAGCCCAGACTTTGCTCGCCCGTTCATTTTATAGACTGATGCTTCAGGGGTTGGCATTGGAGCAGTACTTCTCCAGGAGGAGAACGGAGAGAGACACCCAGTGCTGTTCTTGAGCCGTAAGTTGTTGGACCGGGAGACAAGATATTCTACTGTAGAAAAAGAATGTCTTGCTATGAAATGGGCAATAGGGTCTCTAAAATACTATTTATTAGGGCGTCATTTTTTGTTGGAGACAGATCATCGGGCCTTACAGTGGATGGACAGAATGAAAGATGTGAACAGTCGTCTTACAGGGTGGTATGTCAGCCATATAATTTTACTGTTCGGTATGCGGCAGGGAAAACCAACCTTATAGCTGATAGCCTTTCCAGAGTACATGACTCATAGAGTACTGTACTCTCGGGAAAGGGGGGAGGAAATGTGACGATGGGATGTCACCACTGTATGTCTTGTTGTGTGATTGTTATATTTGTATCATTGTAAATGTCAGTATGATTATTTGTTAAGATGCACACAGTGTTTGGGATTTGTCTTTGTTAATTTGAATGCCCTTGGGAGATAATTATTATGATTAAGTATTTGGTAAAATAATTTATTTCACATACCTTTGCCAACATGCTTCCTGTGAGTGTCCAGGCAAAAGACTCTGCAAGGGGTTGAGGGCCTTATATAGGACACCAGCAGGGAGCAAACATGTATGGTAAGTTAGAGGGGTGGTTTAATATTTGTAAATGGGATTAAAGTTATTTATTGAATTATTTATATTGCTATTTATTGTATGTTATTTATATTTGTATTGTGTATGTTTGGGGAAATTATTTATGTACTTTTAGAAGTTAGTGGGTATGTGTTAAGAATAGGAATAATGATTGTTTTACCTGGGATTATGGGAGGGGCTAATCACCTCTAATTATCTCGTGCATTATATAACAGGTGTGAGATATCAAGTAACATGATATTGCATGGTATTGCAAGGTATTGCATGGCATTGTATTGCTGATTGCAGAGTGCTTATGGTTCTTGATATGCTTCTTGATTAACGAAGTGCATTTTGTTCTGAAGAATTGTGTCAGATGATTTCCTGGACTGGAGACTGTTACTTGTGAGTTGAAATAAATTGGACTAATTGACAAATTGAAACTCTGGCCTCGCTTTACTGCACCAATTTTCACAGGCAGTTAAAGCAGTCAGACAAAAGGAATGAAATTGAAAATTCACTTAGCAGCAGAGATGATATGGACATCAGACGGGTGAGACTATATCTACTGTACAGGTGAATGGTGTGCAAATTTAGCAGCCGGTGTGGGAGTTCCTATATGCAAAGCTGTGTTATGGAGTTTTGGGAGTTGTTATCTGTTCAGTAGTCTGATGGCAGTGGGAAAGGAGGAGTTCTTCAGTCTGATTGTCCTGCATTTCACACTTCTGTACCTCCGGCCTGAGGGTAGAAGTGTGAACAGTCTGTGCTGGGGGTGGGTGGGGTCCCGGAGGATGGCGTCAGCTCTCCTTTGGACTCTGGAGTGGTAGATGCTCTGCAGAGAGGGGAGTGGAGTCCTGATGATCTTCTCCGCTGTCTTCACCACTCTCTGCAGGCGTTTGCGGTCCAGGGCAGTGGTGCTGCCGTACCATGTAGTGATGCAGTTGGTCAGGATGCTTTCGATGATGCAGCTGCAGAAATTGCTGAGGATCCTGGGGCACATGCCAAACTTCTTCAGCCTCCTCAGGAAGTGCAGTCACTGTTGAGCTCTCTTAACCAGCTCTGTGGTGTTGTGTGTCCACTTAAGGTCCTCGCTGATGTGGATCCCCAGGTATTTAAAGCTGCTCGCCCTCTCCATCTCAAGCTTCTGGATGAACAGCGGCCAATAGGGTCTCCTCCTCCCTTTCCTCATGTACACTATCATCTCCTTTGTCTCGTCCATGTTGAGGGTGAGGTTGTTGGCCACCTCCCTCCTGTAGGATGCTTCGTCATCACCAGTGATGCATCCTATCACTGCTGTGTCATCCACAGACTTTAGGATGATATTGTTCTTGTGGGAGGCAACACAGTCATGGGTGAAGAGGCTGTAGAGGATGGGGCTGAGAACACAACCCTGTGGGACACCTGTGTTTGTGATGATGCTGGCTGAAGTCCTGTTACCCATCCTGACAGACTGGGGCCTGCCAGTTAGAAAGTCCAGTAGCCAGTCGCAGAGGGTGGGGTGCAGGCCAAGTGAAGACAGTTTGTCAGTGAGTTTGTGGGGGATGACCATGTTGAAGGCGGAGCTGTAGTCGACAAAGAGCATCCTAATGTTGGAGTCTTTATCTTCCAGGTGGGAGAGAGAATAATGGAGTGCTGCAGCGATGGCATCTGAGGTGGACCTGTTGGGCCGGTAGGCATACTGCATGGGGTCCAGGGTGCCCAGTATGCTGTCCTGAATGAGGGGCAGCACCACTCTCTCGAAGCACTTCATGATAATTGGAATGAGTGCTACCGGTCTGTAATCATTCAGACAGGTCGGTGGGCTCTTTTTGGGGAGGGGGATGATGGTTGTTGTTTTGAAGCAGGAGAGGACTATGTTCTGGTTAAGGGAGAGGTTGAAGATGGCTGTGAGTCAGCTTGGCAGCGCATGCTCTGAGGGCCCGCCCAGGTATGTTGTCTGGTCCTGCTGCCTTGCGGGGGTTGATATTCCTCAGTGCTTTGTTTACCTGGCCTGGTGAGGCTCTTTTAGTGGGGGGGGGGGGCGTGAGTGTGTGTCTCTTCTCTGCACTGTGGCTGGTGGTCTCGAAGCGAGTGTAAAAGATGTTGAGATCGTCCGGCAGGCTGTCTGTAGAGCTAGTGTGTTTTGGATAATCCAATCCAAAGCACTCCTTCCCATTCCTTTAATGCAAAGAGGCGCATTATCTAAAGTGAACTGTGATCATGACAGTTTAAGACTGGTTTTGTGCTGACCAGAGCTTGTGTGTGAGCCAAAATGCATGCGATAGTAATGCTGCTTGGTAATAAGGAAGACATCAATCACAGTTGATGCCCCGTTAGTTATGTTAAAAAGCACAAACGGTGAAGAATGGGCTGAAAAATTGGCTGGATTGTTTAATGTGCACACGGATGCAACAGACATGAAGAAAAGAAGATGATGCCTGTGCAAATTTTCATAAACTTTCATTAACGTTGGCGTAGAAGTTGCTCCCGGCTGTGGGGAGATGGAATGCTCCCTCTCCTGTTGCTTTCGCTGACCAAGGGTCTCCCCCTATCCATCCTGGGTAGGAGGGAAGGAAGCGATCTTGGCGCAGCTTCCCGTTTGCCTCTGGCCCCCACCATGAAGTGAGCTCATTCTCAGCAGCATCTGCCAGGGGGTGACAGGTGGCTGTCAAGGAGCTTGCTGGGCCGAAAACCCAGGGCACACAGCCAACGCAGATGTGGACGCATCTCCTGTCTCTCTGGGGAGTTAATAGAAAGTAATACGTTACACACTCCTTGTTCATTCATTTGGTCCTCTAAGAATAAACACATTAATGCCTAATAAGTCTGTGATGAAAATACCCCCCCCCCCCCCTTGTGCCGCACATCACATTAGAACACACTGGCACACATGCTCCCTGTTCATTCATTCCCCTAAAAAAAATCATACATTAATGCCTAATCTATAGACTCCAACAGTAAGTCCGCAATTAAAATGAGTGTGGATGGAATTTAAAAAAAACTAGTGTGTGATCATTATATAATTGAAATGACGGGCAATTATGACTGTTACAAGATCCCAGCGCATGCCGTTTCCTGAGCTCCAGAACTGCGCAATGTCAAAACACACCTCTGAAATATCATTAAACAATACCCTTCTTATGATAGACCTTCTTTTTCCTGATCAAATGCGGATTCTCATGGAATGCACTATAATAGCAATGCACATTAGATTGCGCACCGTCACACCTCTTTGAAATGAGGCACCTCCTCCAAATGCATACCGGGCGCACTGTCTACTGGTAATTTGATGGTGTGACGCAAGGCATAAAGAAACAGACAATGCACTGACAGAAACTAACAAAAACACTGGCGCACGGCGGAAAGTCTGTTGGAAAAGTGACAGATGACCGTCAAAATAGGGCCCTATGAGTGTGTAGAATACTGTATGATTTAGATTCAAATAAAAATCAGGAAATAACACTTTAGTCTTGGTGGAGGTGTGTGCTATGCGCATTTTCTGGTCCATTATTTATGCATTTCCTCATTCGAGAAGATGTAAGTGAATCTCTAAGCATGTGTACCACTGCTTACAACTAAGATGCAGACATTATGTATGAAACTTTGGATGAGTAGCATGGATACTATACTGTGCCCAACAACCGTTCAGTCACTATAGATTCCCTCAGTGTTTAGTTGTGACACAACACATTAATATAGGTTATCCATGTCTTATGGTCTTAATCTGAACCCATGACCCAGCTTCAGAACTGTGTGTAGAAATCTGTGTGCGCGCAGGCGTACAACGGGTGAGAGATGTTTAACTCCTACTGCTAAGCCCAGCTTCACACTAACACATACACAAACACACACAATCATTGATCCCCTTCTTACGCAAAGCTGCCCAACGCATGGCAGTTCTAACATTTTCAACATACTGCAGGTCAGAACCAGTGTATCCATTTAAAGCTCTTGTTACTAATTGTACACTTATGTGAGCCACATGCAGCTCTCAACCCTCCAAAAATAGCTCTGTGCCGTATAAATGAATGCTTACGGGACTTTTAACTGCTTCACAGCATTAACTGAGAATACCTGAACTGCTTTAAAAAATCTGCCACATTTTGCTGAACTTGTAGAAAGTAGCGTTCCTTCTCTTGTCACGTCAACACCAATGTCTGATTAGGCCAAGTGATTGCAATGTTGCATGTGTAGACTGTTTTAAAACGATGCACTTGCTGGAGTAGAAGTAAAGTAAGAACCCAATAAAAGGCATTAGTGTGTGTGTGGTGTGAGAAGAATGCATATCTATTTTCTTTGTTCTTGGAACCCTAGCATCCCACTTACTCTGAGATGCACCCAACTAATCTATCATGCTTCACTTCAGGTTTCAGAATCTTTTTGTGTACAGTTTCTTTTACATTGCTGCATCCATTCTTATCAACAAGGCTGCTGTATGATCACTGACTGTACAAAAGATTCACTCAGTTTCATTCCTGATTAAAAAATAATGCAATGTAGAGAAACAATAGGAATTTTAGTATTAAATTTTTTTGTTTGGAATTTTTTTCCTATGACTGTAATGGAGCGTGTATATATATATATAATATACTGTATATATATATATATATATATATATATATATATATATATATAATATACTGTATATATTGTGAGCACAGATGGAAATGCACTGGCAGCTTGCATGGTGTTAGGACATGTGTGGGTGATCTGATTCAGATCCATTGTGACACTTTTATTTATCTAGTTACCCACCTAACATCTCTATCATTTCATTCAACACTCTCCTACTCATTTTTTTTCTCACTTTCATTCTTTAGCCATCACTTTCTGTGCAAGCTTGTTTGCTGTACTTTTTTGAAAGCTTTGCCTATTAAAGGGATTCTACCACAATCCTAGTGTGGTTAAATGTGTGTGTCGGCTTTGTCCTCAATAAGACATGATCCTGCAAGAGTCTCCACATCACCTGTTGCCATGGTAGTTAAATAGGCAGAGAAGGGAAGAAAGGAATGGAGGGAGGGAGACAGGAGGGGAAGGGAGGAGAGGGAAATTGGATGATGAGGGCATTTTCTGAAATGAGCCAAGAAGGAGAACAGGAGGAGGAAAAGGCTGTAAATAAAAGGGATGGAGAGGCAGTAGAAATAAATAGTTTTTCTGGAGTGACGCTTGTCTTTGAATACAGGTTATCAGAGAGCATATTTACAGTGAGACCAAGAGGAAAACAAATTAAAAGTGAAGCTTTTTACATACACAAACTAGAAAAGCACTCGGAGAGCGCAGACCTCCGCCAAGCGCCACAGTTCCCCCCATACAGTGTTTGTGTGTACATTTTCAGATTCCTTGACCATGAAAACATATGACTAGCAATTGGATTGACAATGATAGGATTAGTGGTTCAGTAGTTATTGACGAAAATGGCATTTTCCGTAATGGCGGTTTTCTTGTGGATGGTGATCCGGATCACCACCAAAATGTAATCCTCTGTAGGATACCCCATTTCTGACAATCTGTGAAAATTTCATGAAAATCCGTCCATAACTTTTTGAGTTATCTTGCTAACAGACAGACAGACAGACAAACCAACGCCGATGAAAACATAACCTCCTTGGCGGAGGTAATAAAAACCTTACCAATATAAGCTTAAGCTGGTCATATTAGGAGTAAAATGAAGACAACAGCCTGGTGTCATCCCACATTATTTGTTCATTGTTGCCTAGCAAATGCATACAAGCCTGCCTGAACAATACCATTTGAAATGGTGGTGTACTTGACACTCCCTGTTTAGATGACATTAATCCGTCTTCTACCTGACTGGGATACCATGATCCTCATTAATTGTCTTTTGTTCAACAAAAATATAAACCAGAGCTTCTGACTGTTTTTCATCTGACTTCATGTTTGTTTTCATTTCTACTGGTTGTTTGGAAAGGACAGAGATGTTTGCTCTCCTAATAACCAGCCAATAGTTAGTGACTTCACAGTCCTAAATTGTGAGTTTATACAGAAGCTGCGCTTTTTTTTTTCCACAATATCTTTATTGAACCTTTTTTTTTTAACAAACATGATACAAACAATCAAACACTAACACTAAAGTACTACAAAAAAAAAATGCACTAAAAACACCAACAACCACCAACAAAATCAAGTCTTCAACAATGCTCCTCTGTTTAGTCTAGACAATCCAATACATAAGTATACATATTATGTTCACCAGTTTGGAATTTACAAGGTCCACACACATCATTCACCTTCTTCTTCAAGAGTTATGTTTAAATTTTTTACATAATCAATAAAAGGTCTCCATATATTCTCAAACACAATTTCCTTTGATTTCAGTATATATGTTATTCTTTCTAGTGGAAGGTTTGTTAACATCTGTCTTAACCACTGAGTCACATCTGGTCTATGAGTCTTTTTCCATAATAGTGCAATACATTTTTTGGCATTAAGCAAACTGAGGTCTATGAATGTTCTTTCACTTTTATTAAAATTATGCTTTTCTGGGTACAGACCCAACAAAAACAGTTTAGGATTCAATATGATTTGTTTTGAGATTATTTTTTCAATTGTTACCCTCACCTCTTCCCAAAACATTCTTATTAATCTACATTCCCATAAACAATGAAATAGGGTTCCTTTACTTTCCATGCATTTTGTGCATGTATCTGGTATATTTTTGTTATATCTATTTAACTCCTCCGGTGTAACATACATCCGCATTAACCATTTGAAATGTATCAATTTAAGGCGTACATTTATTGATTTGGTTTGAGCTTCTGTACAAGCCAATTCCCATTGTTCCTCTGAAATTTCAGTTTGCAGATCTTCTTTCCAGTAGTTTAATCTTTTCAGTGAATTTTCACTTGAAGATAGTGTCAATGAGTTATAAAACTCTGAAATAATACCCTTTCTTTTACTATCTTTCATCATCATTTTTTCCAAGGATGAGTAAATAGGTCGAGTGAGAGCTTTATTTTGATTTGATCGAATAAAGTTTCTAAGTTGAAGATATTTTAAAAAATGTGTTCTATTGAGATTAAATTTGATCCTCAGCTCTTCAAAAGACATTATGTTATCTGCACATGGCAAATATAAATCCTGAATCTTTTGTATCCCTTTTAAATTCCATACTTTAAATACAGCGTCCGCTCTCCCTGGTTTAAAATATTGATTACCCCATATTGGACTAAATTGTGACAATAACTGTGGTTCTTTTAAATAGTTTTTAGCTTCACACCATATTTTGATCATATGCTTTACAAATGGATTTTTAACTTGTTTTTGTAATTTTTTTGCCGAATCTGAGTATATGAATATGGGAAGAGGTAAAGGTAAATTGTATGATTCCATTTCAGTCCAGTGAGGGAGATCATTTGATGAAAAATAATATGTCATAGACCTCAGTTGTGCCGACCAATAATACAACATAAAATTTGGACATTTCAGACCTCCACGATCAAATGGTAAATATAATAAAGACAGACGTAATCTAGCCCTCCTGTTGTTCCATATAAATTCCACTAACTTTTTTTTTATTCTTGAGAATAGATCTAAAGGTGGTGATAAGGGAATGTATTGAAATAAAGTATTTTAGGTAAAATATTACTTTTAAATATATTGATTCTCCCGATCATCGACATTGGTAGTGACATCCATCTCTGAGTTAACTCATTGATATCTGACATTAAGGCTTCATAGTTGACACTGGCGACTGATTCTAGCTTAGGCACAATTTGGATTCCTAAATATTTGAACTGATTTACAACATTGAATTGATTTACCTCAGGGGCTGGGTAATTTCTCTGGGTCTCATTTAGCATTAATATTGAAGATTTAGTTTTATATATTTTATATCCTGATATTTCCCCAAAATTCTTTATTAAATTCAACAAGGTTGGAATTGATTTTTTTAGATTCGACATAAACAAAATTATGTCATCGGCGTACAGGGAGATTTTATGTTCTGTTGGTCCAACTTTAATTCCATATATTTGTGAATGTAAACGTATCGCTATCGCTAAAGGTTCAATTGCCATAGTAAACAGTAAAGGTGAAAGTGGACAGCCTTGTCCACATCCTCTATTGATTTTTATTGGTTTTGAAATATTGTTATTTGTTAGGATTTCTGCTGTAGCATTATTGTATATTATTTGAACCCATTTTATGAAATTATTTCCAAGTCCAAACCTTTGTAGGACTTCAAAAAGAAAGGGCCATTCAACTCTATCAAAGGCCTTTTCGGCGTCCAGTGATAGGAGAGCTGTATCCGGTGCTTCTTTATTAAAATAAATAATATTAAATAGTCTTCTTACATTATGGAAGCCTTGTCTACCCTTTATAAAGCCATTCTGATCTCGATTAATAATATTTGGTAAAATTTCTTGTATTCGTCTTGCTAAAATTTTACAGATTATCTTAAGGTCGGCGTTTAATAGGCTTATTGGTCTCATATTTTCACATTTATTAGAGGGCTTACCTGGTTTTGGCAGCAGTATAATTAAGGCATTATTTATGTATGATGATAAATTATTATTTTGAAATGCTTCTAAAACCATTTCCAAAAAAGGTTTTATTAATTTATTCTTAAATTTTTTATAAAGGTCAACTGGAAGACCATCTGGTCCTGCACTTTTTCCTGATTTCATATTATCAATGGCTAGCCCAACTTCTTCTTGACTAATTTTAGACTCCAATATCTCCCTGTTTTCATTTGGAATACACGGTATAGATAGTTCGTTCAAAAACCCATTTAGTTTTGTTAAATCAGATTCATTTTTGGTATCATATAATTTTTCATAGTAATCTCTAAAGGCTCTGTTAATTTCTAAAGGATCTATAACTACCTGTCCATTACTTATAATACTGGTAATTGGTGTTTTTTTTTTTCCACAATATCTTTATTGAACCTTTTTTTTTTTTTTAACAAACATGATACAAACAATCAAACACTAACACTAAAGTACTACAAAAAAAAAAAAAATGCACTAAAAACACCAACAACCACCAACAAAATCAAGTCTTCAACAATGCTCCTCTGTTTAGTCTAGACAATCCAATACATAAGTATACATATTATGTTCACCAGTTTGGAATTTACAAGGTCCACACACATCATTCACCTTCTTCTTCAAGAGTTATGTTTAAATTTTTTACATAATCAATAAAAGGTCTCCATATATTCTCAAACACAATTTCCTTTGATTTTAGTATATATGTTATTCTTTCTAATGGAAGGTTTGCTAACATCTGTCTTAACCACTGAGTCACATCTGGTCTATGAGTCTTTTTCCATAATAGTGCAATACATTTTTTGGCATTAAGCAAACTGAGGTCTATGAATGTTCTTTCACTTTTATTAAAATTATGCTTTTCTGGGTACAGACCCAACAAAAACAGTTTAGGATTCAATATGATTTGTTTTGAGATTATTTTTTCAATTGTTACCCTCACCTCTTCCCAAAACATTCTTATTAATCTACATTCCCATAAACAATGAAATAGGGTTCCTTTACTTTCCATGCATTTTGTGCATGTATCTGGTATATTTTTGTTATATCTATTTAACTCCTCCGGTGTAACATACATCCGCATTAACCATTTGAAATGTATCAATTTAAGGCGTGCATTTATTGATTTGGTTTGAGCTTCTGTACAAGCCAATTCCCATTGTTCCTCTGAAATTTCAATTTGCAGATCTTCTTTCCAGTAGTTTAATCTTTTCAGTGAATTTTCACTTGAAGATAGTGTCAATGAGTTATAAAACTCTGAAATAATACCCTTTCTTTTACTATCTTTCATCATCATTTTTTCCAAGGATGAATAAATAGGTCGAGTGAGAGCTTTATTTTGATTTGATCGAATAAAGTTTCTAAGTTGAAGATATTTAAAAAAAATGTGTTCTATTGAGATTAAATTTGATCCTCAGCTCTTCAAAAGACATTATGTTGTCTGCACCTGGCAAATATAAATCCTGAATCTTTTGTATCCCTTTTAAATTCCATACTTTAAATACAGCGTCCGCTCTCCCTGGTTTAAAATATTGATTACCCCATATTGGACTAAATTGTGACAATAACTGTGGTTCTTTTAAATAGTTTTTAGCTTCACACCATATTTTGATCATATGCTTTACAAATGGATTTTTAACTTGTTTTTGTAATTTTTTTGCCGAATCTGAGTATATGAATATGGGAAGAGGTAAAGGTAAATTGTATGATTCCATTTCAGTCCAGTGAGGGAGATCATTTGATGAAAAATAATATGTCATAGACCTCAGTTGTGCCGACCAATAATACAACATAAAATTTGGACATTTCAGACCTCCACGATCAAATGGTAAATATAATAAAGACAAACGTAATCTAGCCCTCCTGTTGTTCCATATAAATTCCACTAACTTTTTTTTTATTCTTGAGAATAGATCTAAAGGTGGTGATAAGGGAATGTATTGAAATAAATAAAGTATTTTAGGTAAAATATTACTTTTAAATATATTGATTCTCCCGATCATCGACATTGGTAGTGACATCCATCTCTGAGTTAACTCATTGATATCTGACATTAAGGCTTCATAGTTGACACTGGCGACTGATTCTAGCTTAGGCACAATTTGGATTCCTAAATATTTGAACTGATTTACAACATTGAATTGATTTACCTCAGGGGCTGGGTAATTTCTCTGGGTCTCATTTAGCATTAATATTGAAGATTTAGTTTTATTTATTTTATATCCTAATATTTCCCCAAAATTCTTTATTAAATTCAACAAGGTTGGAATTGATTTTTTTAGATTCGACATAAACAAAATTATGTCATCGGCGTACAGGGAGATTTTATGTTCTGTTGGTCCAACTTTAATTCCATATATTTGTGAATGTAAACGTATCGCTATCGCTAAAGGTTCAATTGCCATAGTAAACAGTAAAGGTGAAAGTGGACAGCCTTGTCGACATCCTCTATTGATTTTTATTGGTTTTGAAATATTGTTATTTGTTAGGATTTCTGCTGTAGCATTATTGTATATTATTTGAACCCATTTTATGAAATTATTTCCAAGTCCAAACCTTTGTAGGACTTCAAAAAGAAAGGGCCATTCAACTCTATCAAAGGCCTTTTCGGCGTCCAGTGATAGGAGAGCTGTATCCGGTGCTTCTTTATTAAAATAAATAATATTAAATAGTCTTCTTACATTATGGAAGCCTTGTCTACCCTTTATAAAGCCATTCTGATCTCGATTAATAATATTTGGTAAAATTTCTTGTATTCGTCTTGCTAAAATTTTACAGATTATCTTAAGGTCGGCGTTTAATAGGCTTATTGGTCTCATATTTTCACATTTATTAGAGGGCTTACCTGGTTTTGGCAGCAGTATAATTAAGGCATTATTTATGTATGATGGTAAATTATTATTTTGAAATGCTTCTAAAACCATTTCCAAAAAAGGTTTTATTAATTTATTCTTAAATTTTTTATAAAGGTCAACTGGAAGACCATCTGGTCCTGCACTTTTTCCTGATTTCATATTATCAATGGCTAGCCCAACTTCTTCTTGACTAATTTTAGACTCCAATATCTCCCTGTTTTCATTTGGAATACACGGTATAGATAGTTCGTTCAAAAACCCATTTAGTTTTGTTAAATCAGATTCATTTTTGGTATCATATAATTTTTCATAGTAATCTCTAAAGGCTCTGTTAATTTCTAAAGGATCTATAACTACCTGTCCATTACTTATAATACTGGTAATTGGTGTTTTTTTTTTCCACAATATCTTTATTGAACCTTTTTTTTTTTTTAACAAACATGATACAAACAATCAAACACTAACACTAAAGTACTACAAAAAAAAAAAAATGCACTAAAAACACCAACAACCACCAACAAAATCAAGTCTTCAACAATGCTCCTCTGTTTAGTCTAGACAATCCAATACATAAGTATACATATTATGTTCACCAGTTTGGAATTTACAAGGTCCACACACATCATTCACCTTCTTCTTCAAGAGTTATGTTTAAATTTTTTACATAATCAATAAAAGGTCTCCATATATTCTCAAACACAATTTCCTTTGATTTTAGTATATATGTTATTCTTTCTAATGGAAGGTTTGTTAACATCTGTCTTAACCACTGAGTCACATCTGGTCTATGAGTCTTTTTCCATAATAGTGCAATACATTTTTTGGCATTAAGCAAACTGAGGTCTATGAATGTTCTTTCACTTTTATTAAAATTATGCTTTTCTGGGTACAGACCCAACAAAAACAGTTTAGGATTCAATATGATTTGTTTTGAGATTATTTTTTCAATTGTTACCCTCACCTCTTCCCAAAACATTCTTATTAATCTACATTCCCATAAACAATGAAATAGGGTTCCTTTACTTTCCATGCATTTTGTGCATGTATCTGGTATATTTTTGTTATATCTATTTAACTCCTCCGGTGTAACATACATCCGCATTAACCATTTGAAATGTATCAATTTAAGGCGTGCATTTATTGATTTGGTTTGAGCTTCTGTACAAGCCAATTCCCATTGTTCCTCTGAAATTTCAATTTGCAGATCTTCTTTCCAGTAGTTTAATCTTTTCAGTGAATTTTCACTTGAAGATAGTGTCAATGAGTTATAAAACTCTGAAATAATACCCTTTCTTTTACTATCTTTCATCATCATTTTTTCCAAGGATGAATAAATAGGTCGAGTGAGAGTTTTATTTTGATTTGATCGAATAAAGTTTCTAAGTTGAAGATATTTAAAAAAAATGTGTTCTATTGAGATTAAATTTGATCCTCAGCTCTTCAAAAGACATTATGTTGTCTGCACCTGGCAAATATAAATCCTGAATCTTTTGTATCCCTTTTAAATTCCATACTTTAAATACAGCGTCCGCTCTCCCTGGTTTAAAATATTGATTACCCCATATTGGACTAAATTGTGACAATAACTGTGGTTCTTTTAAATAGTTTTTAGCTTCACACCATATTTTGATCATATGCTTTACAAATGGATTTTTAACTTGTTTTTGTAATTTTTTTGCCGAATCTGAGTATATGAATATGGGAAGAGGTAAAGGTAAATTGTATGATTCCATTTCAGTCCAGTGAGGGAGATCATTTGATGAAAAATAATATGTCATAGACCTCAGTTGTGCCGACCAATAATACAACATAAAATTTGGACATTTCAGACCTCCACGATCAAATGGTAAATATAATAAAGACAAACGTAATCTAGCCCTCCTGTTGTTCCATATAAATTCCACTAACTTTTTTTTTATTCTTGAGAATAGATCTAAAGGTGGTGATAAGGGAATGTATTGAAATAAATAAAGTATTTTAGGTAAAATATTACTTTTAAATATATTGATTCTCCCGATCATCGACATTGGTAGTGACATCCATCTCTGAGTTAACTCATTGATATCTGACATTAAGGCTTCATAGTTGACACTGGCGACTGATTCTAGCTTAGGCACAATTTGGATTCCTAAATATTTGAACTGATTTACAACATTGAATTGATTTACCTCAGGGGCTGGGTAATTTCTCTGGGTCTCATTTAGCATTAATATTGAAGATTTAGTTTTATTTATTTTATATCCTGATATTTCCCCAAAATTCTTTATTAAATTCAACAAGGTTGGAATTGATTTTTTTAGATTCGACATAAACAAAATTATGTCATCGGCGTACAGGGAGATTTTATGTTCTGTTGGTCCAACTTTAATTCCATATATTTGTGAATGTAAACGTATCGCTATCGCTAAAGGTTCAATTGCCATAGTAAACAGTAAAGGTGAAAGTGGACAGCCTTGTCGACATCCTCTATTGATTTTTATTGGTTTTGAAATATTGTTATTTGTTAGGATTTCTGCTGTAGCATTATTGTATATTATTTGAACCCATTTTATGAAATTATTTCCAAGTCCAAACCTTTGTAGGACTTCAAAAAGAAAGGGCCATTCAACTCTATCAAAGGCCTTTTCGGCGTCCAGTGATAGGAGAGCTGTATCCGGTGCTTCTTTATTAAAATAAATAATATTAAATAGTCTTCTTACATTATGGAAGCCTTGTCTACCCTTTATAAAGCCATTCTGATCTCGATTAATAATATTTGGTAAAATTTCTTGTATTCGTCTTGCTAAAATTTTACAGATTATCTTAAGGTCGGCGTTTAATAGGCTTATTGGTCTCATATTTTCACATTTATTAGAGGGCTTACCTGGTTTTGGCAGCAGTATAATTAAGGCATTATTTATGTATGATGGTAAATTATTATTTTGAAATGCTTCTAAAACCATTTCCAAAAAAGGTTTTATTAATTTATTCTTAAATTTTTTATAAAGGTCAACTGGAAGACCATCTGGTCCTGCACTTTTTCCTGATTTCATATTATCAATGGCTAGCCCAACTTCTTCTTGACTAATTTTAGACTCCAATATCTCCCTGTTTTCATTTGGAATACACGGTATAGATAGTTCGTTCAAAAACCCATTTAGTTTTGTTAAATCAGATTCATTTTTGGTATCATATAATTTTTCATAGTAATCTCTAAAGGCTCTGTTAATTTCTAAAGGATCTATAACTACCTGTCCATTACTTATAATACTGGTAATTGGTGTTTTAATTTCTAATTGTTTAATCTGCCATGCTAATAATTTTCCTGATTTTTCACCTTGTTCATAAAAAGATTGTTTCAATCTTAGAAGACTCGAGGCAGCTCTATTCGCTGATTTTTTTGTCGTATTCAGCTCTCAAAATCAGTAATTCATTCTCCAACCTTGGGTCACTTCCTGCATACACTTTTTCCTGAAGACTTTTTATTTTATGTTCCAATTTAGCTCTCTCCTCTCGAGTCTTCTTAGATTTTGATCCTGTATAACTAATAATATGTCCCCTAATAAAAGCTTTGAAAGCCTCCCACTTTACACATGCTGATGTTTGTGTAGTATTGATGTCAAAGAACTCGTCTATCTGTTTTTCTATATACTTGACAAATTCCTCATCCTGAAGCCATTTATGCTGAAATTGCCATCTACCTGATTCCTTTGTCAATTTTTTATCTACATATATTAGACAACAGGGTGCATGATCAGAGATCACGATGTTATCATAAAAGCAGTTTTGAATCTTGGACCTTAATTCTGTGGAAATCAAAAAATAATCAATACGTGAGAATGTCTTGTAGGTACTGGAATAACAAGAATAGGCTTTAACTTGTGGTTTCATTTCTCTCCATATATCTAACAATCTCAATTCTTTCATAAAATGATTAATAGTCATCCTACATCCAATGTGCGTGCAATCCAGTCCTGTTGATCTATCTATACCTGGATTCAATGTACAATTAAAATCCCCTGCTATTATATGTTGCCCTGTAAGTGATGATAAGATAAGAAATAAATTAGCAAAGAACTTCTGATCATCTATATTGGGACCATATAAGTTCACAAGATTTATATTTTCTAATAGCAAAGAACCTTGAATGATTACATATCTTCCAAATTTGTCTCCAATTACATTTTTCACTTGAAAAGGAACTGATTTATGTATGAGAGTCATAACTCCCCTGGCCCGGGATGAGAATGATGAGGTGAAGACACTTCCTTGCCATCTACTCCTAATTTTTTTTATATCCTCCTCTATTAAATGAGTTTCTTGTAAAAACACAATTTTTGAACCCATGTCTTTTATTTTATTCATAACTTGTTTAAGTTTTTTTAAATTTTGTAGACCTCTGCAATTCCATGAAGTTAAATTAAGATTAACACTTTGGTTTATGATCAATAGAGAGTTTGGGATTACCTTGCAGTGTAAACATGCTCATACAGAGAAGCAAAAACATGAGTGGTTGAACATTCATCCTACAAACTACACACAAACAAATTTCCCCTTCCCACACTTGTGGGAAACCCCCCAAAATCAAAAGAAAAATTCCGTCTCCCGATATAGCCATCGACCGCTCCACACCCACGGGGAACAGCCTAAGCCACTCCTTCTTCATCCTCCCAATCACCCTAACTCTACTGCTTTTAATGACGTAACATTAACTCTCCTCTGTAGTTTTCCAACTTAACTCCAAAATTTTTAACAACTTTGTACATCATAGTTTTTTTTTGTTTGTTTTGTTTTTGTTTTTGTTTTTTTAATATATAATACAATCTATATTTTGTAAACTTACTATTTACTTCAAGTCAGTCAGATGCCTGTGCAAATGCTTAATTATTCTACCTTATATTTTGTTCATGCTTAGCTCCCACCAGTCTCTTCTTCTTCTTTGATCTTCTTGATGAACTCCTGCGCCTCCTCTGGGGTCTTGAAGATGTGGGTTCTGCCCTCATACGTGGTCAGCAGTCTCGCAGGATAGATTACACCATGACGAATCCCAAGGTTGCGCAGCTCCTTACGTATGGGATCAAACTGCTTCCTCAATTGTTGGATTCCTGTGGCCAAATCTGGGTAGAACCGCACCTGCTGGTCCTGGTGTTTAATCTCTCCTTTAGCTCGTGCAGCGTTGAAGATCTTCATCCTGTCTCTGTTGCTAAGAAACTTCATAATTAAGGTCCTCGGCGGTCCCTTATCTCTCCGTGGGCCAATACGATGTGCATTTTCCAGAACCACTGCTGATTGCAACTCCTCGCTGCCCAGCACCTCCGGAATCCACTTTTCCAGAAAGGAACATACGTCCCGACCTTCTGATTCCTCTGGAAGACCCACCAGCCTCAAGTTATTCTGTCTCGACCGAGATTCCAAATCCAAAATATTATTTTCCAGAGATTTATTTTTTTTTCCAAAGTGCGCACCTTTAATTGAAGACGGGTGACGTCATCTTCAGCACTAGCGAGACGGAGCTCCATCTGCGCCGTTCGTTCTACACAGTCACCCAATTCCTTTCTTATTCCTTCCAACGCTGTCATAATCCCATCAAATCTAGAGGAAAAGTCCGCTCTCATTGAACTCATGGCAGCCATCAGCGCATCTGCGCCTCTCCCCGCAGACATCGCACCGTTGCTAGCCTCCTCCGCCATATATGGAGTTTTATTTGCTGCGTCACAGACCTGAAAGTCCGTTAATTTGGACTGTTTCGGCGGCTCGCTTTTTCCTTTACCTGGTTTTCCAGCCTTAGGCTTCGCCGACATATCCTCGCCCAGACGCTGGGATACGTTCTGTCCCAAATGAGAGAGTTATTTGCCGATTTTTTTTCTCCAGGAGCAGAGCAGAGTGAGACACATCCGTCCTACGTGGCAGCCATAACCGGAAAATCAGAAGCTGCGCTTTTAGTGGCTATTATGTACACAGATTTTTGCATTGGTCATTATTATTTTCAAGAGAGGTTTGATCTTTTACATAAACCTTATCCTGGGTGTGATTCATTCCTTACTGTATATTACTTGTAATTCAACTTCCCATAAAAATGGTATTAATTGTTTATTTTTTCTTTAATTTATGTTATTGGTTATTGGAGCACCAGGCATTAACCAAACCCAGGATGTATAAATCAAATCAGTGTGAATTGGAGGGAAATGTTGTTTACGATCAGGAAACCAGACATGATTTCCGTCTACAAACGTGAGAGTCAAGATTTTAGCGAAGCAGTCAAACTGGACAGTCATCCACATTATGTGCCTGTTTTACCAGGAATTAACTCTTAGCAGTGTGTATTTTCATAAAATAAATTGCATATAAGGAACAGTCTGTTGCTGCTAGTGGAGTAAATATTTTGTATATTTTGCTATGATAAAATATATATATTACAATAAGAATATTAAGGTAATTTAGGAGAAAGACGTTAAAGCCCAATCGTAGATTATTCTGATAAAAATGTCAAGTTTTGGGAAGGTTGGGGCTTGTGTCAGCAAAAGTAGAAAAGCATGCCAATTCAAGATTTTCTTTTTTCAGATAAATAATGTTAAAATGTTTACAAATAAGTAACAAAACAGTTGGACATGAGATATACTGTATTTTGCACTGGACACAAAAATTTTGTTGAACACAAAATAACAGGTAAAAAGAGGAAGTCAATGATTGCTGATGTTGGAAAGGGAAGAAAATAAAAAGGAGAAGTGGAGGTGGACAAATGCATGTCGGTATAATTGCACAGACTAAATGGGAGGCGAGGAAAACAAGAGATGAATACAGGAGAAAGAAGATGGGAGGGGAAGTGAACGTGAAGGGGAATGCCATTAACAGCTTTGTCTGGTCCTCCCTACTCGACGACAGATAGACATGGATAAACGAACAAACGAATGAAAGGGGAAGCGAGTGTGAGAGAACGGTGCCCCTTTCTTAACTGTCTTTTCAGAGATTAGTGAGGGGAGCATCACAGTGTGTAGTTCATCTATTCATGGCCGACGCCTGTCTGTCTCTTAGGCATGTGGGAGACAAAAAGAAGCAAACATGTAGCCAGAGAGCATTTCTTTTAGGAATTTCTCTGTGAACATCTGTAATTTATACATTTTGTAGGGAGCAAATGGAAGAGGTTGCCTGCAATCAAATCAAACGAGGAGAATTTAGTGGAAGCAGGAAGGAAAGGACGGCATACTTCAGGGATGAAATAATGGGTACAAATGGGAGTGTGATCATGTAATTGCTACGTGACTGTGAACTGCATCGATGCACTTCTTACACCGTAGAGCACAAGAGAGAATGTAATTGGCTCTAATGTATGGATGCATTAAAGGACTAGGCTGTTGAGTGTGAAAGGAGGAGAAAATGGAAGGGATCGAGGAGCATTAGAGAGGCAGAAGCAAATGGCAGCATTATAGTTTTTGCAGAGGGAAATGAACCAGTTAGTTCTCATAGCTAGTAGAGTGGGGGTGTTGCAGGGATGTTATGTTTTAGATGGCTAATAGCACTAGAGCTGAATTAGGCCGACAGCATTTATACCGCAGGGCCTGCCTGAATGATTTGAGTGAGTTGTGTGTGAAACGAAGAAGGCACGAAATGGAGTAAAAGAAATATGTGTGTGATGATGATAATCTGTCCAGATTGCCTTCGCCATGGGATGGGATGGGGGGGGGAGTCCATATTTTCCTTCGTCTGAGAGATGACAAAGTGTGGGTGTAAAACCAGTGCATGAAACAAAAAGAAAATCTGCATTTTAGCCCTATTTGATGATTCATGGATTGATATTACTTCATAGATTCAGTGCATTTACATAAAACCAAATGCTGCATAGCCCACAAATTTCTTGCATTACACTTTGTGCCTTAAATCCACATTTTACAAATGCACGGTGCATTCTGTTGAGGCAAAAACAGTATCAACACTTGTGGAAATCCTGAAAAGAATAAAAAAAAAAAAAAAATCAGCATTTAATCATCATGAGCATCACAACATTGGAATTGAATACTCTTTTTCTCTTCTCTTTAAGAAAGCATTGTTGCCAGTTCAGGACCTGTTTCTTTCAAAGCGTAAACCCAACAGCCTGCCACCTTGATCTGACCACCGCACAAAGCTGATGACAGTTTCAGGAAGTGTGTGTTCAACTGAGGTTCTCACACTCTAAACACTATTTCCAATCCATTTGACTCCCTAATCCACCGGGAAACTGCCACTCTTTTTGCCTTTCCACTCCAGTTTTTTCTCCTCTATTCCACCTCATTTTCTTCCACACCTCCTGCTCCTACACTTGACAAAGTGTATGTTTCCCCAGAGTTGGCTAACTGGATTTTCTGCAAATGCGCTGAGCACCAAATCACACACACATAGCAGCTCAATGGCTGAATAGTCTACTGTGGTATTACAAATGCTGACACACAAATGCCCATATTTTGGAATTATCTCACATACTCAACCATTGAGGACCATTGCGAGGAAGTTCAGCTATAAAATTTAAATGGTGTAAAAAGTTTACATGCACAGTATGAGAGTATTTTTCTTTTTTATTACTACCACTTTTGAAAACTACAATTGCTAGCCAAGTGGGACTCTTGATAACGTGCTTCTTTTTCTGTTTTTTTGGTTGATTTCTCCCACTCTCTTTTTCAGCTTTTTTTTTAGTCTTACAATTTTGTTTTCTTTCCCTCCCCCTGGTTTCTTTTGACACAGGGAGTAAAGAGAGAGAAACTTAATCCTTCTATTCAGTAAGAGGTGGACCAGTTAGGGGCTTTTTTTATTTTCCTAAAAAAAAAAAAGTCTACTCTGACTCTCATTCTTTTCTTTGTGAATACTCACAGTTGCTTGTCAGAAGCTCTCTCGCCTGCTCACCCTCACTCATTTTAACTGGCATTTTCTTTCTTTTTTTAATTTTGATTTTGATTCTTTTTCAAATATATATTTTAGTGTAGTTTATTAAAATGGTGCTGTGAAGGAAGAGCACAGACGAGACACGAGCTAACAACACAGAACTTTATTCCTCCACCAACACAGAACAGATAAACTGTGAGTGCCAAAGCGAACTCCTTTATACATTTTCTTCCCGCCTCTGGCACCCAGGGTAAACACATTAACATACAAGTTACCAAGCATGAACACACATTAACAATGCCCCTTTTCCACTAGTACCTGTTAGGCCCAGTACAGCACAGTACAGTTCAGTTCAGTTTGGTCCGCTTGTGTTTCCGTTACACCAGAGTACCGCTCGATGTGGGTGGGATTTGTTACAGGGAGGTGGCGCAACCCTCCTGTTATGTAAAGCAAGCAACCCAGGAAAAACACAAGATGGCAGGATACTAGGCAACTGCGGTCTCTGGCTTTTTTTTTTTTTACCAGAGTAAAGACAAACAAGGAGAGCAGAAGGCTAGAGGACAACACACTCTGGAAAAGTACTGGAGCGTTTAGGAAACCATATAGAGCAGTATAAAGTGGAAGACATGAGGATACTAACTACATCACATATGAAAGTAAGCTAATGATTGTGAATGCTACTTTGCTTTAAGTCCGCCGTACTACATTGTAATGTCGGCAAGTTATCGCTATTAGGTACGAAAATATGTATTCTGTGTGTGTGTGTGTGTGTTTCAGATGGCTCTCTTGTGGCAAAATTATCGCTTCAAACCGAGGGTCTAGGCGTTCAACACAGTCTCCCAGTGATGTCACCCCGGCTTCACAAACGCGCAGTGGTTACAGAACTTCAGAATGTCTGTAGAAATGTTTAGCTTCCTGTGCAACAAACTGCTCTGATCTGTGTGAAAATCATGGAGAGACTGTTGAGACATCATGGGATGTACCTGCTCCAGCCAGTGGTATCGTGACAAAAAGTGATCAGCTGCCAAAACTTGATCGCCAGGTGCCATATTGTAGTTATGGAGTTATATTAGCCGTAAACTATATATTTCAACAGTACTGAGTTAGGTATAATAAGATATATTTAACAATTATGATGTATTTTAAGCCAAAACAAACTGGATCTAGGATTAAAAGCAACTAAAATAATGCAGTCACAAGGTGACATGGAGAAATACATGGATTTACTGGATATACACTACCGTTCAAAAGTTTGGGGTCACCCAGACAATTATTTTGTGTTTTCCATGAAAAGTCACACTTATTTACCACCATGAGTTGTAAAATGAATAGAAAATATACAGTAGTCAAGACATTGACAAGGTTAGAAATAATGATTTGTATTTGAAATAATAATTTTTTCCAGATACTCAACCTGCTCAAAGGAAGGTCAGTTTTATAGCTTCTCTAACCAGCTAAACTGTTTTCAGCTGTGCTAACATGATTGCACAAGGTTTTTTTAATCATCCATTAGCCTTCTGACGCAATGAGCAAACCCATTCTACCATTAGAACACTGGAGTGATAGTTGCTGGAAATGGTCCTCTATACACCTATGTAGATATTGCACCAAAAACCAAACATTTGCAGCTAGAATAGTCATTTACCAAATTAGCAATGTATATTAGATGTTGGAGTGTATTTCTGATTAGTTTAAAGTTATCTTCATTGAAAAAAAACAGTGCTTTTCTTTCAAAAATAAGGAAATTTCTAAGTGACCCCAAACTTTTGAACGGTAGTGTATATCATATCGAGTATTGCTGACTACATGTAGATACTGTATAAATATATATTCTCTGCATCAACAATGAACTATACATGTATTCATTTAGTATAGCACTAGGAATTTTGACAATAAACCTTTGTACTTTTTGCAGATGTGTCTCCACTTTTGTTTTATGTGTGAAGGTTACCACCAAGTGACATAAATTAAATACTAAACGATTGGAAAAGGTGTCTAAGAACAATCCAGCAGTTTGAGAAATCATTTTTGGTTTGGTGTAAGTCTGCCAACAGAATTATGAACCATAAAGCAGTTTGTGTTAAAATGTTAAATCCCATTAAACACTAACTCAGGGGTGTCCAATCATGTGCCATGGAGGGCCAAGACCCTGCAGGTTCTTTCTTCTACCCAGTCTCTTCAGCAGGTGTTCTCACTGATCAGCAGTCAGTGGAAGAAATTCAGTGGAATCTGCTGATGAAGACACTGGTTGCAGGTAAAGCCTGCAGGGTCTCAGCTCTCCATGGCACATGATTTGACACCCCTGCCCTAACCCATTATTAGAAAATACAGATGCTAATATGGCCCAGAATTCCTCCATATACTGGTACTATCACTAAAGTGTGCAGTGTCTTCTGCACTGGCACATCCAACAGTACAGTCTTCAGTAAATAAAATAATTGTTTTTGGTTACTTTTTCTTAAAAATGAGCCATTATTTTCAACATCACTGTTAAATGGTTTGTACTGTTGACTCTTTTCCCACTGGTGTCTTAACAGACAAAATAGAAAATCATGATGCAAACACATAAGTAACTAAATTGTTTATTACAATCAGCAGCAAATTCCAGATTATTTAGAATGTGTAAAATTCAAACTGTAAAAAAAAAAAAAAAGAAGAAAAAAAAATGACAATGGGTCACACACGCCGGCCACACTGCCTCACTGAGAAGCGACTGGATGTGCTGTTCACACTAGTCCCGGTTCAGCAGATCTTCAGCCTGCATCTCTGTAAATAGTGATGCAAGGTCAGGTTTGGGTGGATCGTTTTTCTCTTGCCTAGATGAAAAAAGAGAAAAGGGTGGTGGTTAATTAAAGCAAGTTTAAAACATATTTGGGAAATACACTTGTTGCATAAAGCCAGTGGTGGAATGTGACAAAAAAGTACTTTGTTGTTGTATTTAACCACAATTTTCATGTAGCTGTGCTTCAGTAAAGTAGATTTTACAAGGGCTGGGTTACATTTAAAATTATTTGTTTTTACTGTGGCATCAGCAATCAGAATCAGTTGATACCTTCAGTTGAATGGAATCTAGTACTTTAACTGAGGGTGTGCATCCCCTAGTATGGAGTCACTCAGTCAAAATATGTAATTTTTATCAAAAGTTTAGCCACTGCTCTGTCACCGCTGTGTCGCCCTGGCTTCAAGTGTGGGTGGTGTTTTGTACTTGTATTGCTAAAATATAAAAGGAAGCACTACAGTGTGTCTCAAATATTTGCAATGTGTCCTGTTATTACAGTACTGCATGAGTTTATTGACGATAGACTATAACCTATCATCATAGCAGTCTGTCGGGGGCAACAATGACTGTTTCATTTAGGTCTGATCAGATTCCTCCACGCAGCTTTGTCCTTCACCTTCCGCTGCCAGGAACTTCTGACCTTGTTAACCCGGGCGACGTCCGAGCCGGTATGAGTTGTTTTCTGACTGACCATTTCATGAAACTGCTTGCAAAGTATTTGAGTACCACTAGCCTTTGCTGGACTAGCGGCACATTCTTGCCAGATAGACGTATTATCAGTGGCAAGGACAGGCCAAGACAAACTGACTCATATAAACATATAAACTAAATTATAATTGTGACTGAACAACTCCCATTCCCCAAAGTGCAAGATACACTATTATGACTAGAACTCATAAAGGATCACACAAGTGATCTGACAAATAAATAAATAAGGGGTTTATTTTACGGTGGCTACTATTGGATGTGCCATTCATTTTCAATTATTCTGTGATTAATATTCACACAGTCAAATAAATCTCAGTTCAGTCCCTTTCATATTTAAGTGGAAATTGTGCTACTTTAATTTTGGCACTTTACCTATACTTTAACTTAAACAAAGGATTTGAGTACTTTGTCCACCACTACTAAAAAAAAATAACGGGATATGCAACTTACCAGTCATAAAACATTGCTGTGTCGTGCTAAACGTTGCCAGTGTCACAGCAGATGCTGGTTGGACTCTACAACAAAAGTACTTGCATCTTCATGCAACATGTAAAAAACCACCTTTTTAACCAGGATTACAACTAGCTTATTTCATCTGATATTGTCAACACAAGTGCAAAATACTGTACAAGGAGAGTACGGAGTTAGCATTGATGGCTAACTAGCTAGCTCATTGTCTGCACAAAAGAGACAACGTTGTTGTCTGCTCAAAGTGAACTTTCCACTGCTGGGATAAATAGCCTAAAAGATGCATCATATCACATCACTCACCATCCTCTATATCCTAATATCATGGCTTTCAACTGCTGAAGTTGGGTGCTCCCGTGGCCATAAATTTATTTTGGGTGGCTCCGTCTAGTCCCCTCTGGATTCTCTCATCAGCCGAAGGCACAGAAAACTCTGCTGGACTGCAGTGTTGATTTCTGTGGGTCTGATTTCTGTGAAGCCATTTTATCGTTGTTGTTTATACTGACGCTCGCTTGTTGGCTGGCTCACAGACAAATCTTTGCAAATGGCGGCTCTAGATTCTGTAACTCAGTCTCAAATGTCGCTCTCATGACATTACGCCCGGACAAATCAGTGGCCTGCAGTCTTTTTACATCACATTTTCAGGTCGGTATGGCATGCTTAGAACCACTCGGCAGCAGGTCTGAAAAATCGGGACGGTAACCATTACAGTTCCTAATGGAAAAGCCTACAAAGCATACCAAACCAAACAGGGCCAAATGGGTACTAGTGGAAAAGGGCCAATACACGTCACAGAGTAAGGCTTAGTACAATACATTCGCGCCCCTGTGTCCTCAGGTGTGAACCTGGCACAGCGGGGGCGAAAGGCACATCTTTATTTGACTTCATCTCCCCTAGCGCTCTGGCGCCTTTTGCTGGCACCTCTCACCTCTTTCCCCGTTACTATCTCTAATTACCTTCTCCCCCACCAACCCCAAGTACTGGGTGGAATGCCCTGTCCTATTGTGTCACCACACAGCCCCCCCCCCCCCAAACACACAGAAGGGGTCCTAACCCTCTGGACCTTTGGGTTTGAGCAAGCGCCCGTAGCAGCTGTAGCGTGGAGCCGGCAGGCCAGTCGAAGCGCCTTCTTGTCAAGGTGGGTGGAAGGAAAGGTTGGTCTCTGGAGGGGGAAAGGGTGGAGAGGGGAGGGGAAAGGGTTGGTTTCGTGAAAATCATTCTCTGCAGGGGCAACACAAACCTGCGGACTCACCGTAGGTGGGCACCCACACCGGGGAGCTTCAGCCAACACCACCTGCTCGTCTGTCAACACATAAGCGGGCTTCAGCCTGTCTATGCAGACGGTTTCCTTACGCCCCCCCAAGTCTAACACAAAATGTTTCTCCCCAGTTTCCAATGCCCTGAACAGGCCGTCATACGGTGGACGCAGCGGGGTTCTGTGGTCATCGTGCCTGACGAAAATGAATATGGCATTCTCTAAGCATTTTGAAATAAAAGTGCGTGGAAAACAATGGTGCACCGGGCTCGGAACACTGGCAGCCCCTGTACCGGAAAAAAGGTGCGCGGACGGATCAGTACCGGACGCAGGGCTCTCTGGCAAAAATTCCCCTGGGATTTGCCATGGGTGAGAAGAAACGAGCTGTGCTGGGGAAGCTGCCAAATCTTCCTTAGGTGCAGAACGCAAACCCAATAGGACCCAAGGCAGGCGGTCGACCCAATTTGCATCTGTTAGTGAGGCTCCGAGTGCTGCTTTAAGCAACCTGTGAAAGCGCTCGCACAAACCGTTAGCCTGTGGGTTGCACGCGGTGGATTTTTGACCTCCAGGCTGTCGGCCATTGTGGACCAAATTTCCGAAGCAAATTGCAGGCCCCTGTCGGAAGTGACGGGGATCCGAAACATGCGACCCAAGCTGACAAAAACGCATGGGCTACATCGGCAGACGTGTTGGAACTCAGCGGAACCACCTCCAGCCAACGCGTTGTGCAGTCCACAATTGTTAAAAGGTGTGTGTGAATCCCTGCGATGGCGGAAGGGGACCCACTAAATCCACGTGTACGTGGTCGAACCTCGTGGCTGGAATTTGGAAAGGCTAGAGGGGGGCTTTGGTGTGCTTGTGCACCTTTGCCCATTGGCATGCGATGCATGCTGCAGCCCATTCTTTCACATCCCTGTGTGTTTAAATGAGGCTGGACAAATTTGGACCCCACTAGTTTAACCGAGGCTCGCATGCCGGGATGTGAAGGGGAGTGGCCTACTCGAAAATGTGGCAGTGCCAAGAGCTCGGAAACACCGGGCAGGGGTGGCCGGTGGAGATGTTGCAGAGCAAGGGGAGTACCCTTCTTGTACCACCCTGCTCTCAAATTTTAATCCGGTAGCTGCGGACTGGAGCGCACAAATGTATGAGTCCCCAGTTTGGTCGGCGGCCATTGCAGAAAAATCGATGCCCATGTATACCGAGAGATCAGCACGTATGACAAGCAGTCTGCCACAACGTTCAATTTACTGGCTACATGTTGGATGTCAGTCATGAACTCCAGAATCGCAGCCAAGTGCCGTTGTTGCTGAGCTGACCACGGTTCTGAGACTTTGGACATCGCATAGGTCAGCGGTTTGTGATCGACAAACGCGGGAAACTCACGATCCTCGAGCCAGAACTGAAAATGACGCGTAGCGAGGTGGAGAGCCAACACCTCTCTGTCGAAAGCGCTATACTTATGCTTGCTGTCACACAAAGTACGGCTGAAAAAGGCGAGGGGCTGCCACGAGCCGGAGACAGACTGCTCCACCGTGGCCCCTACCCTGACCTCCGATGCGTCTGTGGTGAGTGCTATTCATGCTGACGGGGCCGGGTGAGCCAGTAAAGCTGCATTGGCGAGCGCTGTTTTGGTGTCTGTGAAGGCCTGAACCCGATCAGGGGTCCAGTCAGTGCTTTCCGCGGGTTTCTTTTTTTTTTAGCCCACCGTACAGTGGCTGCAGCAGCTGGGCTGTGCGGGGGAGGAAGCAGTTGTAAAAACTGACTATCCCCAAAAACTCCTGCAGCGCCCTGACAGTCTGTGGACACAGAAAATCTGACACTGTGCGCACCTTATCCGGCAGTGGGATCGCACCCTCCGGTGAGATGCGATGGCCCAAAAAGTCGATTACTGGCAGCCCAAACTGACACTTGGCTGGGTTAACAATCAGTCCGTGCGTTTCCAAATGTTGGAAAACTTGTTTGAGTTGGGCGAGGTGCTCCTCCTCTGACACGCTAGCCACCAAAATGTCATCCAAGTAGATGACAACGAACGGTAAGTCACAGAGCACTGTGTCCATCATTCTTTGGAAAGTTTGTGCTGCGCTCTTTAACCTGAACGGCATGCGCAAAAACTCAAAAAGACCGAAGGGAGTTATTACTGCTGTTTTGGGGACATCCTCTGCGCGCACCGGGACCTGGTGGTAACCGCGGACCAGATCCACTTTTGAAAAAATGTGCGTCCCAGCCAGGTGCACAGAAAAATTCTGGATGTGCGGGATGGGGTAACGATCGTGTTCCATGGTATTGTTTAAGCGTTGGAAATCACCGCACGGCTGCCACAACCCATCAGACTTGGGCACCATGTGCAGCAGGGATGCCCAAGGGCTGTTGGAGCTCCTAACGATGCCTAATCGTTCTAAGTTGGCAAACTCCTCATGTGCGATGGTTAGTTTAGCCGCATCCAGGCACTGAGGGCGTGCAAACACGGGCGGACCTTTCGTGGTGATAAAATGTTCAACCCCGTGCTTGGTTACCATAGCGGAAAAAGTGGGCACCGTGAGTGCTGGGAACTCGGAAAGCAAACGCTGGTACTTACCCACCTGGAGCTAGAATATTTGCGTGTGTTGATGGCCCAGAGGAAAAGGATACAGCGTCCACTAAACGCCTGTTGGCAACATCAACAAGTAGTTCATAATCACACAAAAAATCAGCACCTAAGATGGGGACCGAACATGCAGCTACCACAAAGTCCTACTGGTAATTGCGTCCATGTAAACATACAGTCACCGTCATTTCTCCAAATGTCTTGATGTGGGATCCGTTTGTGGCCGTTAAAGATGCCCCACAGCCTTCTGCCAGCCTGTCTGCACTGACTGGCAACATGAGGCTCTTCTGGGAGCCAGAGTCTACCAGAAAACGTCTCTCCGAACGTGTGTCCATAATGAAAAGCAGCTTCTCCCTGTTGCTAGTGGTCGCAGCTGCTACTGACCACTGGCTGTCCTGTTTCCCGGCTTCTTGAAGTGGCACGGTGGCAGACAACATTGCACTTCCTTGCCAAAATGGCGGTGATAAAAACACAGCATCCCGGTCCTGTTTCTCCAGTTGACCGTCTCGGCCACCACCATCGACTCCTCGACCTCGCTGGGCTTCGCCGGAGATACCGGTCTCACTGCCTGAACGCTGAAAGCCTTGTTTGCCAGGATGATGTAATCTGCCTCCTCTGCCAGCGTGCGGTAGGCCCTGGCTGCCAGCAGCAGTGAGTTAGTGAGAATTGTTCTCGCAGAAGTCGGTAGGTTTCTGAGGAAGAGGTGGGCGAAAAGGAAAGATCCATCGTCCGTGCCCATCAACGCAAGCATGCTGTCCATCAGGTCCACAGCCAATCTGTCTCCTAGCTCCGAGCAGGTGAGGAGCTTTTCTGCCCTCTCTGCGTCTGAAAGGGTATAACTGCACAGCACCAGTCGCTTGAGAGCACTGTATTTTCCTTGGGCTGGCGGGGCTGGGAGTAGACTCATTGCGCGCTGCGTGGCGCGTGCGTCCAGCGATGCCAACACATGATGGTACTTAGTGTCGTCTGCAACGACTCCACGGAGGGCAAACTGGGCTTCCACATGAATAAACCAAGCCGCCGGGTCATAAAGCCAAAAGTCTGGGAGTCTGACTGCAACGGCGCATGCAGCGGTGGGAGACTCCAGCGGGAGTGTCTCCGTGGTGGTGCTCAGTCCGTTTTCCATTTCACATTTCTAGGTCACCAATGTGGATGAAGAGAGCAGACGAGACACTAGCTGATGAACAGAGCTTTATTCCTCCTCCAACACAGAACAGATAAACTGTGAGTGCCAAAGCAAACTCCTTTATACATTTTCTTCCTGCCTTTGGCACCCAGGGTAAACACATTAACATACAAGTTACCAAGCATGAACACACATCAACATACACATTACAGAGAAAGGCTTAGTACAATGCATTCGTGCCCCTGTGTCATCAGGTGTGAACCTGGCACAGCAGGGGAAAAGGCACATCTTTATTTGACTTCATCCCCCCTAGCACTCTGGCACCTTTCGCTGGCACCTCTCGCCTCTTTCTCCATTACCGTCTATAACTACCTTCTCCCCTGCCAACCCCAAGTACTGGGTGGAGTGCCCTGTCCTATTGTGTCACCACAGTGCTAACTTTAAACTACCACTTGGACCAACTTGATATACAAATCATAAGGTTGCTCATTCAGTAACATTTCACTATATGGGAATTAATTGTTGATTGTTAAACGTTTATGGGGGTTGGGTACAAAAAGTTGTCCACTGATTGGGTCACATGACTGTTCAGACTGTTTCAAAGCTGCCTGGGGGAGATGTCATGTTGAATGCTTCATGGATGGTGTTTTGCTTGTTGACCTCTTCATAATTGGGGAATATTCTGCACAGTGTAGGTTCAGTTTATTCATCTTTTCACTGAAGTTTACATGTGATTTAATTAGTACTGGGAATCGATTAAAAACTTTTAACTAATTATCCCCCCCTCCAAAAAAAACATTAACTGTTATCAGTTAAAAAAAAAACAATTAATTAGTTAACTAAGATTAATTGCAAGGGAAACTGGAGGGGTAGGGATGGAGTGAGCTTGTATACGCACAATACACAAACTGTTATTTTTTTCAACACATACACTTCTTTAATTCAGAATGAGTTTTAGAATGTGTTCATTCTGCTTGCCATGGCAGTCAGCCTTGACCATACCTTGACAGCACTGCCTTGAGAACTCTTATTGTGTAAAAATCTGAAAGAAATCAACATGATATTGGTAGTGTTTTCCTCATTTTGGAGAGAGATATAAGATTTGTGGTGTGAGACAGAGGATTAAAGAGTGAAACTCATTCTCAGTGTGAGAGTTGGTAACACTGATGTAATGTTGCCAACTATACATAGTATCGTAGCCTAATATTTTATTTATTAATGTTGCCTAAATTTACTAATCCAGAGGAAAATATTCAAAAACATACTAAACTGCTCATGTCCATTTGATTCTGATGTGCTGATAATATAAAATTATAAATATTAAATATCTCGCCCTTTAAAAGTAGCTCAGAAGGCATCCATTCCACTCTTAAGGCTGCGTCTACAGTCCACCAAACGTGTTTTTTTTCTGTTGTGGGCGACTATTTTCTTTTCATTCTCTATGTAGTCCAGCGTCTACAGCGCTGAGCACCCTCAGTGTTGAAACACTCTCGGCGGTGGCCACTCTTTGGAAAAATTTCAACTTTTCAGACTACAGCTGAGCTCGTCAATGTCAGACCTTTTTAAGCAGCCAATCAGAATAAGGAAGGGCGGGACATAGGACGTCGGTACAGTCTGTACTCAGACTCCTGTTTTCCATGGCATTATATTTTGCATCCACAGCTGCTACCAATGCTAGAATACATTTCCTGTCCATTGTTATTTAGAGACTGCTATTAAAAAATAAGTAGAAAGTCTGACCACAGGAAAAGTGGAAATGCTGAGCTGTGACTGACAAACAGTAGCTGGGATATAGGGCACAGACTTTTTTTCCAGAGCGCAGTGCACAAGTGCTGAAAAAAAGACATTCAAGGCAGTCGGGTGACCAAAAAAAGGCATTTGGTGGACACGCAACCTATTTCCATGATGATGCTAGTGCTTGTTGCTAACCTTTGGGAATTATTTTGTGCTCGATGATTCACCATTGATGGGGAAAAAAGTGTTCTACTGGAGTCGGCAGTTACTCTACTCACAGTTATGCGAGGGCAAACGCAATCAGGGTAGACCAAGGCTCAGATTTAAAGACACTGTAAAAAGAAACTTGAAGAAGTTGGACATAGACAGGAGTTCCTGGCAGCAGAAGGCTAAGGACAGAGCTATGTGGAGGAATCTGATCAGACCTAAATGAAACGGTCATTGTCGCCCACGACAGACTGCTACGATGATGACGATGATGATGACTGGAGTAAACTGAGTTGATGTCACTTCATCTATCTCTTGCACTCTAAAAAGAGGACAGTTGGGCTACTGTGGATAGCCTTGCACTAACTTCCGGTTAGTGTGAGGCTAGCTGATCATTCATTCCCCATGGTTGCTCGTTTCAGTGTCTAATTAAATGTAGTCTAAGGTCCCAATGTCCACATAGTATGGCAACGGTACTCCAGCAAACTGATTTGAACACCCAGAGTTAAATAAAATGAGGAGTTTGTGTGTGGACTCTATTGTGTGCTGCGCCAAAGACTATTCAGGTGGAACAGCTGTTTCGCATTTCAAGTTCCACTATAACAGGAAGTGCCATGGGATGGGGGTGTTAATTTGCATTAAATTTTTAATCCGTTAATTGGGATACCATAATTAATTGTTAATGTGTTAATATCACCTCATCATCACAATGTTTTAAACATTTAAACCATATCAGGTTGTTGCTCCATAACAGATACACATTATTGGTGGCTGTCATCAGTAAATGCCACCTTGTTTACAAAAATGTTAGTCATTCATCATATGCGATATCAACAGATATTGTATATCATCAAAATACTGGTGTATCCTCTATATCTGGGCACCTCAAATAGCGGACCCCAGTCTGCATCTGGACCCAAGATAGTAGAGTCATTTTTGGGAGTTTCGTGACCAACCTCCCAGGACCTTTTTTTCTCACTGGATTTAGCATTCTAGACCCATTTTAATGAAAATAAGCTCCCATGTACCTCCCAAAAATTACAGGAAACCTTTTTTTTGCCCAAAATTTAAAATGGCCGCCAAAATGCATACCACCACCTATATCTCAGTAACTAATTCAGCTAGGAGGTACGTGACATTTTGTCACGTCATTTTTTTTTCTAAATGACAACGAATTTAGATAAAATACACATAGCTTAAACCAAATATTCATACCGGAGACCATATCACCCACCTGTATTTACATAATTGCACAAAATACACCAGGTGAAGGCCCCACCTTGCTTGCTGGCTTGTGACAGCCAGTCCAGACCACGCCCATGTTTTTGACATCACCAGTTGTACCCTGGCTGCCCTGCCTATCCACATTCACACTTATCAACATTGGACAATCATGACGGAAAGTGACAGCGATTGTGAACAAATTAGTTTAGTTTTGTCTTTTTTTTTTGTCTTTTTTTTTTGTCAGTGGTTCAGACAGTGACAGAGGCATAGAACCTTACCGGTTCGAGCCGTCCGAGACGGAATCAGATGCTTTGTCTGATGACAACAGTTCCAACGATGACCAGAGAGCAGAACCAGTGGAAAATGTCATTGAACTGGACATTAATCGCCTCCAGAATTGCGAAGCCGAAGGGGGTCTGTCCAGGGCGCCCCATAAATATTGATTTTTCGGAAGCCATTACAGTGATCCCTCGCTACTTTGTGCTTCACCTTTCGCGCCCTCAGTGCATCGCGGATTTTTCAAAAATATTCATCAAAAATTCAAAATTGAGAAATAATGGGCGGGCGCTAGCAGAAGGCAGGGAGACTACATTAGACCATCAGGTATCAACACTGAGAGCCCCACCTCTCTGTTTGCTGTTCTCGTGTTGGCTCGGCTCGGAAATCTCGCAAGCTGATTGGCCGAGACGTTTCACCCCGCAAGCTGATTGGCCGAGACGTTTCACCCACCTCCTCTCCCTGCCGAGCACCCATGAAGGGAAGGAAGACCGCATTCATTGCTCTTTATCGCTCGTGTTACGTAGTCTCGCCGCGTGGAACTTTTCGCTGTTCTCTTGTGCCATTTTGTGCGAAATAGTCTTCCCGTCGAGCCACTACGCCGCCTCCTGCAGCTTCTCCAGCTCTATCGGAAGCTGCCCTCGATGATCCTGCGCTTCTAGCACCTGACGATGAGGCGTCACCTGAGGAGCAGTAAAGCTCTCATTAACCTGTGAAGTAAATCATCTTCATCTTGAGTTACGTATCTTGTTATAAGAATAAAAGAGTTCTAAAAACATTTATGTACACTTTATTTACATCTACGTATGTATGTACACGTACACACACACACACGTATCATATGAGAGAGAGAGAGTGAGTGAATGAACGTATGTATTATTTATGGATGACGTCATTAGGGGTGACGCTACTTCGCGGTTTTCACTTTTCGCGGTCGGTTCTGGAACCCATTAACCGCGATAAGTGAGGGATCACTGTATTATTACAGTGGAGGAGAGCCACTGCTGTCAAGAAATTGACCAGATCAATATGAAAATGGAGGCGCATACCTGTCAAGTGAGACGTTTTCGTCGTATTTTAATACCGTAAAACGCGGCTATAAGGGACAGCGGAGTAATAATGGACATTTCTCTGGGAAATGTTTTCATACCTGTCAAGTGAGACGTTTTCGCCGTATTTTGGTGCCAAGCGCGGCTGTGGGGGACGGCGCAGTGGTAGACACTTTTCTGGGAAATGTTTTAAATGTAGTTCGTGTTGTTATTGTCAAATATTTTAAGGAAAATACGGGGGAAATGCAATTTTAGCAAAAACGGGCGTATTGCCATTTCTGTACGCCCAAAACAAAAACATACGGGAAAAAAAATTGAGTGTCTTGAGGAGCACTCCTGTGTGTGATCCCCCACAGCTGGTGCTGGCTCAGCCTGAGCTATTATCACTACAACGAGAAGTGTGGAGTCAGTCATTAGTTTGATTGTCTGGGCGGGCTGATCGCTCAGCTTGAGCTATTATCACTACTGTTCGAAGTGTGGAGTCAATCATTAGTTTAATTGTCTGGGCGGGCTGATCGCTCAGCTTGAGCTATTCTCACTACAATGAGAAGTCATTAGGACAATGGTTTAACACGTTCAGCTGTGCAGCGGTTGCGGAACAGACAGAGATCGCCTGACAAATACAGAATTCTGCTTTTTTTTTTTTTTTTATTTTGCGCTGGACGCTGAGTTGTGTTGTTATTGTCAAATATCCATGAATCCTTAAAATATTTGACAATAACAACACGAGTTGCATTTGAGGCATTTCCCAGAGAGGTGTGCCTTGTTGCTCCGCCGTTCCTTATAGCCGCTTTTTACGGTGTTGAAGTACGGCGAAAACGTCTCACTTGACAGGTATGAAAACATTTCCCAGAGAAATGTCCCTTATTACCCAGCTGTCCCTGATAGTCCCGTTTTAAGGTATGGGTGAAATATCCAATTTTTTCTTTCTTGTTGCTCACTTCAACCTTCCAGTCTCCATATAAACAATCAATTGAAATACCCCAAGCATCAAACTAGGGTACAATCGATTTCGTCACTTCCGCCTTCTTCCCCAGGCGATTCCAGGGGCCGTGTCAGGCCAAGCGCGGCAGTTTTAAATTAACGAATATTCCGTTGTTACTGAAGCATATGCACCAAGACCCGAACGGATCGGTTCCCTTTTATATCTAGTTTCAAGATATTTAAAGTACCCTGTTACGTGACATTTGGCCTTTAACATAAATATGTTTTTATATTTATATATTTATTCCATCTAGCTACAATGCTCCGCACTGTGTGTCTATATATTTATGTTTATATGTACATATGTATACTTGCTGCTCTTGTTTTTTCTTGCCTTCTAATTGTTGCTCTGAGTGTTGCTATCCCTGTGCTGTTGCAATCCTGGAATTTCCCCATTGTGGGACTGATAAAGGCTTATCTTATCTTATCTAATATTTATGTTAGAAATTCTGTTTTTGACTAAGTTGACTAAGTATTTGACTAAGTTACTGTTTATTTTATTTCACCTTTATTTAATATATTTGTTTCTCTGTGCTGACCAACTTTGCTGCACTGCCTTCAGCATTGTGTGCGTACATTGAGCAACACCTGTGCTTGTGATCACGCCGTTCAAACAGCAGATTTGAACAATTTGGTGGTAGCCTGACCACTACCACCAACATGGCCTCACTGCGACTGTAGCTTGAAGACTGCACACTTTGTGTGTGGGCATGCCCATCTCTGGTGCAGTTGCATGCACTAATATTCAGGTAACTGCCACTGAAAGTCATTGCTTTCACCCAGCTCCTCCCACAGCAGAACAGCCTGGTGACATGGGCGTAAATCAAGGGAGTGGGGGGGGGCAGATTTTTTCTTTAAAATTTGCAGCTTTTCTCATTAATTTTTAACTTTTTCTCGTTATACTACATTTACTTGTAAATGTAAAACATTTTTGTTGTAAATTTGCCATTTTTTCCTCATAAATCTGCAATTTGTTATCTTCTAAGTTTGTAACCTTTTTCAATAAATTTCAGGACTTTTCTCATAAATTTACATTTTTTTTTCATGAATTTATAACTTTTTTCTTGTAAACTTGACTTTTTGTAAACTTTCATTTTTTTCTTGTACATTTGCAGTTTTCTTTCTCATAAATTTGACTTTTTTCTTGTAAATTTGCAGCTTTTCCCCCACCCATAAGTGTATGTTTGTACATTTTTTCTCATAAATTTGTAACCGACAACAATAATACTTATAGTGTCCCCTCAATATTTACTCTGGAGAAAATGTTCTGTTTACTGTCCCTCCCAACATAAAACTATCTGCCCATGCACCATACTGGCACTGCCCTGGACCTCCGGTCCACTGGAAAAAGCAAATGCAGACCCTTGGCAAAAACATTTGAGGACCCCCTTGCTTACTTGCTTACTACTCCTGCGGGGTGAGTTGCTGGGTGGCCATCACCATGCGTAGAGCCAATCAGGTTAACCAGTGCGTGCCAACATTGCCGGTTTTGGGCCAGCTGCTCTGCGTCATCAACAGCGACTCTGAGCTGTCGGAGGTCTCTCGCCTCCACATCAAACCATCTGGTGTGTGGCTTGCCCCAAGGTCTTTTCCACCCTGAGGCCCTGGAGTCGAATATGAGAATGGCTTTTGTTGGATGTTCTGGTGGGAGGCGGAAGACATAGCCAAACCAGCAGATACGTTGCTGTGTAATAAGGTGGGATGCTGCAGGCTGATGTGTGCGGGCTCTGAGCGCATCATTAGAAGTGCGCTGGGGCCACCTGATGTTCTTGATCGTTCTAAGGGCCCGACTATTAAACCCATCCACTCTCGAGGCCAGAATCTTATTCAGTGGCCATGTCTCTGACCCATAGAGTAGGTTGGAGAGGACTGATGCATTGTATATGCAGAGCTTCGTCTTTCGGGAGATTGAACGATGGCGCCGGAGAGGTTTCCATAGTGCCTGCAAGGCTGATGCAGCGAGGCCACGTCTGCAGTTGATCTCTGGTGTCATGTCCCCATTGTTGGTCACTGTGGAGCCCAGATACACAAAGGAATTGACAAACTTGACGGCATCATTCCCAAGTTGTAACGGGGATGGGTCCGGTCCATTGCCGACATGTATTAGTTTAGTCTTTGTCCAGCTCACCTGAAGGCTCAGCTTCGCTGCCTCTTTGTGGTAGACAACTAGAGCATCTCTTAGCTGACTGTAGGATGGGCTGAACAGGATGGCATCATCAGCATATTCAAGGTCAGCCATATGGTAGTTGCCAAACTGCATGCTAGGGACCTGCTCGCTGACCTTAGTCATCAGATAGTCTGTGACACAGTTGAAGAGATCAGGAGTAGCAACACAACCTTGTCGGACCCTGCTGTTGATGGGAAACCAGCCAGACTCCTTTCCATTCACACTGACACAGCTCTTCAAGCTGCTGTAGAGCCACTTAAACAGGGCTACAGTCTTGGGTGGGGCTCCGAGGGTCTGCAGGGTACTCCAAAGAGAAGCGTGGTCCACGGTGTCGAAGGCAGCCTTAAGATCTATAAAGGCTATATAGAGATGGTGGTCCTTGCAGAATTCATAGACCTTTTCTATTAATAGGCAAACAGCAAAGATGTGGTCTGAGGTTGAGCAGTTGGGCATGAAGCCTGCCTGCTGAGGGCGACGGCCGCCTCTGATGGCTGGAAGGGCACGACTGAGGAGGATCCTGGTGAAGAGCTTACCAGGAATGGACAAAAGGGTAATGCCTCTGTGATTGCTGCAGATGAGTTTGTTGCCCTTTCCCTTCCAGAAGGGGAGGATGATGCCCCTGGTCCAGTCACTGGGGAGCTGTTCTGTCACCCAAACATGATTGATGATGTGGGTGAGCTACTGGATTGTGCAATTTCTGCCCATCTTCAGCATTTCGGCAGTTATAGCACAAATTCCAGGAGCTTTCCTGTTGTTTATCTTGGTCAGGGCAGCCGCAACTTCTTCAGGAGTGACTAGATTGGTCCTGCAGGAATCACAGGAAGCAGTAGCATTGGCAGTGACTAAGAGATTGGGGTCAGCAGGAACAGGAGGATGATGCAGAAGGTAACTGAAGTGCTCTTTGCAGCGGTTGAGGCAGTCTGTCTGAGTGGTGATGAGATTTCCGTTGATGTCCTTCACCTGGGCTCTCTTGGTGTGGGGGGCCATTGCGTGCTTGAGGGAGCATACTGAACACGCAGCTCATGTTGTTATTTCTGGCCGCTGACTCCAGGCGCTCTGTTTCTTCTGACCAATACCTGTCTTTGTCCTCTCCGATGGCTACATTGCATAGATGGTTTAATCTGTGGTACTCCATCAGGTCGCCTCAGAGGTGGGCCTCTCCACAACGGTCAATGATGTCCAGAGTCCACCGAGAGATCCAAGGTCGTTTTAGGGAAGATTGTGAACATCCCAGGACATTGCGGGCAGACTGGTTGATGTTTTTCTTGAAAATCTCCCAGTGGCCCACTTTGTCCGTGGCCAGGGCACTGAAGCGGTTGTTGATAGAATATTGGAACTCAGTGGCGATATTCGAATCACGGAGCTAGGAGGAGTCCAGGCGGGATTGGTACTTGGTAGAAGGGCTGGCCCGTAACTTCAGCTTAAGCTGCGCAACCAGCAGGCGATGGTCAGTGTTATCAAGCTCTGCTCCACTGAACACATGGCATTTTGTCACAAATGACTTCCAGCGGTGGGAGATGATGTGGTCGAGGGCCTTTCGGGTTCTGCCATCTGGGCTGTACCAAGTCCAGTGATGGATGAATTTCCGAGGAAACCAGGTGTTGGCTATGCAGAGATTGTGGGAGTGACAGAGCAGAAGGAAACGGTTACCATTGTCATTCGTAGATGGGTCGGTAAAGGTGGTGCCGACAGGTGGACCAGGGGACTGGGCTGGGAGCAGATCTTTGGAGGAGAGGGTAGTGTTGGCATTGGTAAGAATGATGATGTCGTGCAGTGGAGTCTGTCCAACAACCTGATAAAGCTAGGCAACAATAACTGTCATCTTTCCGTGCTGGTGAAGAAAGTGGGCCGAAAGTAGTCTGTCGCTCACCAGTATCCAGCCGATGAGTGACTTACGGATGGGCTTTGGGATGGCAAGTGCCACACCATAGAGGCCTGTCTGCTTCTCAGGGCCACTCCAGATGAAATGGTAATCGCCTACAATGGTTTCACCACTGCTTTGTCCCCGTGATTCGCAAAGACCCGCCAGGGTGATGTTGTAGCAGGCGAGCTCTCGGGACAGCAGTGTGACTGTTCCGGTGCAAAGGAGTGTCTGGACATTCCACGTGGCAATACGGATGGTGTGGCGAAGGTCAATCCCTACTCGTGGGTTGGGCGCATGCTGCGGTCCAATTCCGAAATGGGCAGTCAGATTTCTTCTGATTGGTTTCATAACAAAGTAGGTTTCTCCTGGGTGGGTTGTTAGCCCTCTGCAGGGTAGTTGGATGGTGGTGCTGCCATCTAACGGCGTGCCGACACACTGTGGGTCACCATTTGTCTGGAACCTCCCCAAAAGACCAGCCCGCCAAGGGTGACCCTACCCGAAGCAAACTCCAGACAGTAACACTCTCGGATCACTGGAACACACAAGCTCCCTCGCCACAACAAGGCCAGACACAGGAGAGACCCACTGGAAAAAGCAAATGCAGACCCTTTGCAAAAACATTTGTGAATCCCTGCTCTATATTAATGTTCAGCTTTATCAGTAATACAACTTTTATTGCTAATGGCCAGGTTGTTGCTCTGGCAAATTTGAGCATTTTAAGATTTTTTTTTCATTGAGAAATTATGAAACTTGCAAATAGGGTTTTTCTCATTTACTATTATCTCTAATGACTGAGAAAAAGATTTTGCTTTTATGGATTAGGTCTGTAATAGAAAAAGAAATGCAGGAGTGGACGAGCAGTTTCAATAAGCTTATGCAATTTACATTTGTAACCTTTTCTGTGAACAGTTGTACAAATTCTCTACATATTCCTGTGCTTCACATGGAACCAGTCTTCACCCTCTGGCTAGATTTGAGGCTTTTTCTGCTTTCCTTTCTCTGCTTTTCTGTCACAATTGGCATACAAAGATTCACTTGAGTTGTCCTCCATGGAAAGCTGATTGTCACTCCACCCCCTCCCTTGTGGGTGGCACAGTTAGGCCACTTAATATCAATATTCTCTTTGTGGTGGGAGTTGTGTGCAATTGCCCCAACTGCCAGAATAATTGCTCACAGATATCTGCACCCATGCGATGACTTTTGCAGGCACACAGGCCTTGCTCAATCACACACACTGGAAAAACACAATAACTGGGACATACACTATTTACAAGAACAATGACACACTGGCGCACGTGAACACATGTGCAACCCACATGCACAAAAAAAATGGGCAGAATGGGGACACAAAGAATAAGGGTTGCACGCGCATTCACTGTGGCAGTAAGAAAGCTTCCTTTCTTCCAGGCAAGGAGACACTCATTCAGGAAGTGGCTGCGGCTCATCTAAGTGTGGCCTTAAGGCTTATAGTAATAGTACAGCAAAGAGGGGTTCTTGTCAGATTGATCATTCACATCTTTTAAGGCCCAGCAATAGAAGACTTTTTTGGTTTTTGAATTTTCTTGTCTAGGATGGCAGACAGACATAAAGTTAACATGTTAGTTTATAACTTAAAGAAGTTCCCAATGGTACATCAGATGACAAACTAATGGCAATTTGTTATTAAAAGGTAGTACATGTTCTAAACGAAATAAAATACAGCAAAAGCAGAGAAATGACATCAGATTAAGGTGGTAATGTCAAACAATACCACAAAATTTTTTCAATTTGTATTTTAGACTATCATCTGTTATTATTCATTTAAGCTGTCCAGTCTCTTAAGCAACAAAACCACTGCCTTGTTCTGCTTACTGAAAATCTCTAGTTTTTAGTGTTGTTAATAGATAATTGTACACAAGATGCGTTCTAGCAATCATTAAGATCAGATATGGTTTCTGTGTTTTTTGACTCAACATGTCCAAATTAAGCCTTTCATGTTACTGGTACCTGTGCTGTAAGATGCAGAAAGCTGAGCAGTGAAGGTGGTGTGCAGCATTCAAAACTATGTCACACAGCTCATGCACCACTGAACCATTTACTGGTGGAGCATCAGCATATCCAGTGTGCACATCTGGAACACGGCAATTGAGAACGATCAAAACATACTCACAAGGCCTGACCCCCACACAAATGTGCATAAAACATACACTCAATCACCACAAAACCAGTGTGAGTGGACTGCTTTGTGTCACATGTACACATTTTGCATCCACAAAGAAGTGTTTTGTGCAGTCAAGTAACTATTTTGTTTCATGGCTCTTCTCTTTATTCATTCATCTCAGGGTTCTGCTCTGAATTTTCTGTTCTCTCTCATGAAGGCTATATTGAAAACTCAGCTTTGGTACTGTTAAATAATATGAACTTTTAAGTGTGTGGTGACCTGCATCAAAACAAACTTGATTGCTTACTGGCACATAAATTAGTTTAGTTAATTTACTGTGTGAACATGTCAGTCAAGTGTACTGACAGGATCGACTGTCTTTAAGATGTGAGTGCCTTAGTTCTGGTGTCTTTACTGAAACTAACTGTTTTATTTTCAAGCGGTTCCTTATTGGTCTGTTAAGCTATGTACACATATCATTTTGGTATTCCCTTATTTAAATATTTGTAATATTTTTGAAGTTCTTAACCAGCCGCTCTTGTGATTAAGTCATGGAAATGCTAGAGGGTACACACAGAGTACTAACCTCCACCAAGGCTTTTTGTCCACAGATTAAAATGTGATTAATATATCAATTGACAGAGCATCATTAGTTGGCTGTGCCTGTATATTTTCAGGTTAAGTGATTATTTGACATGATATTAGCAAAAATATATTTAAACTAGAAAATAATAATAATAATAATAATACATTTTATTTGTATAGCGCTTTCCAAGGCACTCAGACACTTTACATTAGAGAAAAAAACAAAACAAAAAACCCCGCACAATTAAAATTAAAGATTAAAAGCAAGTCTGAACAGGTGGGTTTTGAGTAATGATTTGAAGGAGTTTAAGTCTGTGCAGTCACAGATCTCTTGGGGGAGAGAGTTCCAGAGGAACGGGGTGGCGATGAAAAAGGCTTTGTCTTCCCAGGTTCTGTGCTTGGTTCTGTGTGGTGGAGAGAGGAGGTTTGCATCACAGGAATGGAGGCGGGAAGCGGGGGTGTGCCAGTGCAACAGATCAGTAAGCTAGGAAGGGGCCTGGTGATGGAGGGCTTTAAAGGTGAGGAGAAGGACTCTGAAATGTAAGCGTTGTGAGAATGGGAGCCAGTGGAGGTTCTGGAGAACTGGGGTAATGTGATTGCGAGAACGGGACTGGGTAAGGAGACGGGCGGCTGAGTTCTGAATGTACTGAAGTTTCTGCACTCTCAAAGAGCACATACCTCTTCCCTCCCTCCATTTGTCCATGCCTCCCTGCCTCCATCCATCTGTACATTGCAAGATAGGGCCTTAGTTGGAGGTATGCGTACACTGATCACATCCAAAATCTAATGGGTTCGTGTGCAGCCCAAGAGCCACTGCTAGTCAAAATTTCATCAAACTCTGTCCAGTAGTTTTTGAGTAATCTTGCTAACACATTACGAGAAGAGAGAGCCTTGGGTAGGGATGGGAATTGATAAGATTTTATCAATATCAATGACGTTGTTAATTTTTCTTATCGATTTGATTCTTTATCGATTCCTTTATCAATCCTTGATCAGTTTTCCATGTGGAAAAAAGCAGGCCTTCACAGAATTTGAGCATCAATGCAGGAGTTTTATTTTTCTGACTTTAAACAATGCTTCTTCTCTTAAAAATATATAATAAAATCAAATTTAAGATTGTAAATATGCTTTCCTTTGAAAAATGGACATTTATGCCCTGTAACATTTATGTTTAAATGCTGAAAAGCAATATAAATAAAAGCAGTTTAAGTGGAATACTGAAATAATTAGAAACAACTGCACAATTATGTTATTTTAGCAATCATAAAAAATATACATGCATGCTGTACTTGGGTGTAATTTTTGCATGTTTTATATATATATATATATATATATATATATATATATATATATATATATATATACTGTATATATATATATATATATATATATATATATATATATATATATATACAGTATATATGCACAGTGTAGAAGAGCTGGAATAATGAGGCGGTTTTGCATCAAAAACAGAGTCTTTAATGAACAACTCTTCTATCTTGTCTCATCTGGTGCAGAGCTTGGCAGAAGGCAAAAGAGAAAGAATTCTGCCCAGCTCGCTGGTTAAATACAGGCACACATCAAAGACATGCAAAACACAAGCTGAAATCCCCCGTTATCTAAATCCCCCATTAGTCCTGTTAACTCCTCCCTTCGTCTTGGGAGGTGATGGGAAAACCTCTCCTCGCCTTAGGGGGTGAAGGTGTCAAGTCTGTTGCCACCGCGTCCTGTGACGTCGTTGGTCTTCACACGGCGGTGAGATTCCTTTGTCCCTTTCAGAGGTGTGAAGTTCCTTTGTATATTCTGTCCCAAACATTTCCACATGCTCTAACAAATGTAGGTATGGAATATATGAGTGATATATACCACAGGCCCCCCAAACAACTATGAAAGGACACAGAAAGATTCACAGTCTAGGGTAATTACTAAGACATACTACGTGTTACAGCTGTTGCCACAGAAGAAACTTTTAAGCAGACATGCTCCTAAGAGAGTTCAGTGAAAACATAACAGCATAGTATAATCATAAGTCAGTCCTAAACTGTTGCAGCACAATTAGCGAAAATTTGCAGAATGGTGGGATCAGTCCCTGTGCTGTCTGGGTTTTAGCCTTTTCCCATCCCTGCTAGAAGGTTCGACCACATTCATGTCGACCTCGTGGGGCCACTGCCTTCCTCCCAGGGTTTCACACACCTGCTAACAATGATAGACCGCACCACGCGCTGGCCAGAGGCAGTCCCTCTAGCGGCAACTACAGCGGAGGAAGTCGCTCGCGTTTTTCTAACAAATTGGGTGGCACGTTTCGGCGTCCCGTCAGACATCACGTCAGATAGGGGGCCTCAATTTGTCTCAGAGCTCTGGTCAGCCATGTCCAACAGTTTAGGGGCAACAATTCACCGTACCACCGCTTATCACCCTCAGGCTAATGGGTTATGCGAGCGTTTTCACAGGTCCTTAAAGGCCGCCCTCAGAGCCTCATTAACGGACACAAATTGGGTAAATAAACTTCCCTGGGTTTTATTGGGGTTGCGTGCGGCACCTAAAGAGGATTTAGACGCTTCCCCTGCAGAATTAGTCTTTGCTCAGCCTATCAGACTACCAGGTGAATTTTTACCAGAAAACCCGGAACCAGGGCACCTCCCAGTCCCAAGGTTTTTTAGGCAGTAACGGACCGGACTCTCGCCACGGTCCAGCTCATCACTCCTTTCCACGAGTTTTTGTTCCTCAAACTTTAAAAAACGCTGAGTTTGTTTTTGTTAAACATGAAGCTCTAAAACCAACGTTACGCCCAGTATACGATGGCCCGTATAGAGTGCTGGAAAATGGTGACAAACACTTTGTGCTTGATTATGGGGATAGAAATGAAACGGTCAGCATTGACAGACTCAAACCTGCCTTCTTGTTGAGAGACGAACCTGCACAGCTGGCTCGAGCACCTCGGCAAGGTAGACCCCCCAAAGGAAAAGTCTCAGCCCCCAGGCAGGGAACAGATAATCTCTCTCCTTCCCACACTGCAGATTCCTCACAACAAGGTCCCAGCAGGATGCCTAAACCAATCTACAGCAGTTTTTCCCATCACCTCCCAAGATGAAGGGAGGAGTTAACAGGACTAATGGGGGATTTAGATAACGGGGGATTTCAGCTTGTGTTTTGCATGTCTTTGATGTGTGCCTGTATTTAACCAGCAAGCTGGGCAGAATTCTTTCTCTTTTGCCTTCTGCCAAGCTCTGCACCAGATGAGACAAGATAGAAGAGCTGTTCATTAAAGACTCTGTTTTTGATGCAAAACCGCCTCATTATTCCAGCTCTTCTACACTGGTGACCTTGACGCGAGTATGGACCGGAGGCGTTCTTCAAGCGACTCATCCGTGGCGACTCTGGCATACGCCACCGACAACGCAGACGAGGGAACAAGCGGACAGCTGTTTCCCCCGGCAGAGGGCACCGAGAGAGCTCAACCGAGCTCCAGCACCGCCGTGAGAGCCGAGGCAACGCACTCTCACCCGGCGGGCACAACAGTGATGATGTGTGCGAACGCCGTCGCTGTCAAACTGCCAGATTTCTGGCGAGAAGACCCGGCCTCTTGGTTTCATCAAGCTGAAGCCCAGTTCATACTGGCGGGCATCACGGCAGATGATACTAAATTCTACCATATCGTCTCCAAACTCGACTCTGCCACTTCGAGGTGTGTGCGGAGCTTGATCCAGCGACCACCGGCCCGGGACAAGTATGAGACACTCAAGGCGACCATCGTGGCGAATTATGTCCCACCAGCGGAGGAAAGAGCCGAAAAGATCCTGGCGGTCTACGGCCACAGAGGGGGCAATCCAAAGACCCTCATGGAGGATTTGCTGCAGCTCAAGGAGGAGGATAATGATAATTTCCTCTTCCAATTTATTTTTCTCAGCATGCTACCACCACACACGAGAGGGACACTCGCCAGGATGAAGTGCAACAATCATCAGGACTTCTGCACACTGGCCAACGAGGCTTATCGGCTCGTCAACGCCTGCAGAGAACTGACACCCACAGCGGCATCTGCAGACCTCAAGACTGACGCCCCGAGCCTTGGAGAGCCACAACCCACGGAGCAGACTCAACCCACGGTGACAGCGGCACGGCCCAAGCGCAACGAACAGAATGACGTCTGTTATTATCACCACCGCTTTGCCGAGAAAGCCCGAAAATGTGTTCCTCCCTGCAAGTTTATCACGTCGGGGTCACCAGTGTAGAAGAGCTGGAATAATGAGGCGGTTTTGCATCAAAAACAGAGTCTTTAATGAACAACTCTTCTATCTTGGCTCATCTGGTGCAGAGCTTGGCAGAAGGCAAAAGAGAAAGAATTCTGCCCAGCTCGCTGGTTAAATACAGGCACACATCAAAGACATGCAAAACACAAGCTGAAATCCCCCGTTATCTAAATCCCCCATTAGTCCTGTTAACTCCTCCCTTCGTCTTGGGAGGTGATGGGAAAACCTCTCTTCGCCTTAGGGGGTGAAGGTGTCAAGTCTGTTGCCACCGCGTCCTGTGACGTCGTTGGTCTTCACACGGCGGTGAGATTCCTTTGTCCCTTTCACAGGTGTGAAGTTCCTTTGTATATTCTGTCCCAAACATTTCCACATGCTCTAACAAATGTAGGTATGGAATATATGAGTAATATATACCACACACAGTGTATATACACCCACATGCATAAAATACTCTATTGTATATTAACATACTGGTAAAACCTCAAGACATTGCTCAGTCTGGGAAGGAGTCTGGTTCACTATTAATCTGTAACATACATTATATATGTACCACCTACCCAAACTCCAGCTGTTTTACGGTCATGAATGGATACAAGCCTTTCACTACAAACTTGATTACAGCTCTGTGCACAGCTGATGTCAGTGGGTTTTCCTGGCAAGGAGCAAAGAGCGAACAGGTTGGTGAAACCTCAGAGCTACCTGTTGCTGTCATCGTCAAAAAAGAATGAGATATTTAAATATAGGACGTTTTTTGTTGGGTTTTGTGAGTTAAAAAACTGATTAAATTTAGCCTGCAAGGCTGCTAGCATTGCACTGATATTGTACTACTAATAATAATAAGCTAATATTACAGGCAGTTGCTGCTGTTTGGAAATCAGGTGCAGGCACACTTCGTAGACTGTTAAACACATTGCAGTCTTTCATTTTATCCCATGCTGCTGCATCAAGAGATGTTGCAGCTTGTGTTTACCATGTGCCATGCTGCTCGTGTTTACCATACTGTAGCGAACTCAATATGAGCACCCTGCTTGGCTTGCCAAGTGGGTTGACCCTATTGGCAACACAGGTAGAGTGCGGGACTCTGGAGCGGGAGGCGTGAGTTCGAACCTCCCGGTGGGACGTCGCCATGTCGAGCAGCACGTTACATTGGTGTCAGAAGTGGGATCTCCTGTCCAAAGCAGTAATGGGGCGCTGACATCGGGACGATGTCGAGAACCAGAGGGGAGTAGTGTAGCGAACTCAATATGAGCACCCTACTTGGCTTGCCAAGTGGGTTGACCCTATTGGCGACACAGGTAGAGTGCGGGACTCTGGAGTGGGAGGCGTGAGTTTGAACCTCCCAGTGGGACGTCGCCATGTCGAGCAGCACGTTACAATACGTTTCTGCCATTATCCCGCGGTAGGGATATCGGCTTCATGGCATCATGCCATTGCTTGGTAATGGCAGTGTGTGACATCATGGCGCATGCCGATGTTAGGAAAAAAAAAACACGGATGCAGCGGCATGAAATAAAGCGGTGTTGTTGAAGGTTTTAAGTAGAGTTTATTATCATACCGCCGTCACGGGATCCCCGCTCCGGCCCAAGTGTGTGCAGGCTGGAGCGGGATCCTCAGGCTCTCAGAGAAGAGACACAAAGTGCGTGTCTGCAGCAGCAGTTGAAGTGAGTCAGAGAGAGAGGATGAGTTACAGAACCTGTGCAGTATTTGTACCCAACTCAAACAATACATCAAAGCAAATTCACAGCAGTTGGTCTGATCAAAGGGACTGCAGAACAGGCATGAGACATTTGCATTTGTAAGACCTACATAACAATAGGCAGATGCAGCCTCTGCTCAGCTTGCGGAACAAAGAGGTTACAAGGCACATCTACATATTGAACTGTCTCTAGGTCACAGCAAGGACAGGACGCATGAACACTATACATGAATGGCACATTGCATCACCATACATGCAGGGCACATTGCATCACAACACATGAATGGCACATTACATCTCAGTAGTGCAGCGGGGAAAACCAAGAGAAAAGAGCTGACTGTCCTGTGTGTTGTGGGGGGGTTGAGTCAACCCGCCACAACGGACGTGTTTAAACCCGCAGCATCAATAAGAGGAATTGATAACATCAGTGACATTCGATTCTGGGGTCTCCTTTTAATTCCTATCCCTAGCCTTGGCAGGGGTATGCACTCTTGGATCGTCAACAAAATCTAGTAGGTTCCTCTGTAGCCCAAAGGCCACCTCTGGTGAAAATTTCCATTCACCAGAGGTGGCCTTTGTGTAATCCTGCTGCACAAATACTAGGGCCTTGGTGGAGGTACATACTCTCAGATCATCACCAAAATCTAATGGGTTTATCCTTAGGCTAAGGGCCACCTTTGGTGAAGATTTCATCCAAATTCATCCAGTAGTTTTTGCGTAATCCTGCTAACAGACAAATAGAAAAACATGACAAAAACATAAGCTCCATGGCGGAGGTAAAAAAGAGGGGAAAAGTAATCCAGAAAATACATGCTGATCTGGATCTGCCCCCAAAACCTAATGGGATTATCCTTGGCCCAAAGGACAAATATGATGGAAGTTTTTAAATAAAAATCTGTTCAGCAGTTTTTGCATAATCTTAATTCCATCCGTCCATCTTCTACTGCTTCTCTGGGGGTCCAGATCATGGGGGGAAGCAGTCCAGTTCATTTATCCACATATAATTGGTGGATGTAATAAACTGATCACAAAGTTTTATGTCCATATTAATTTTTACAAGTCTCATATTTCAGTATGTATTACATCATGCAGTGCTTTTTTGTTATTTTAGTATTAATTTTGATTATCAGCGGGTTTTCTGGAACAGACTGATGAATAACTCACCTTTGCATAACTACTTGCCTCAAAAAAGAATCTCTAACTTGTTTTCTTGTGTCAGCAGTAGCTGTTAAATAAACGTATTTTTCTCTTTATTACTTAAGAGATTTTAATCAGTTTCCTTAAAGGTCACATATCTTCACCCGTGGTGGGCGAATAACACTTGTTTGTTTGGTCAATTTAATGCACACGGTGTAGCTCCACCTGAATAGGTTTGTCTTTTCTGCCCCCACTTCAGAGTCAGGTTTGGTAATACTGTTGTAGCGGTGCATATTTTATAAGCTTCTAAATACTGATGGAATGCCAAGTAGTGGTGTAAATTGCACCCGAAGACTAAAAATACAGTTGGCCTCCCTTCCCCCTCAATCATCTTTTATCTGTGATCTAGTGAAGAAGAAGAAGCCAACTTTGTCATTCAGTCCATACATCTAATCATGTACAATAGAACGAAATTACGGTTCTCCTGTCTACAGTGTTAATCACATCAATCAATCAAAGCTTTATTTATATAGTGTGGAGAAAGGAAGCAGGCAAGGCAACGAGATGAACAACACATGAACTTTATTTCTTCTTCAACATACAGTACAGTAAAAAGAGCTCCTCGGTCTCTGTGCATTCCTCTTTTATACCTTTAATTCCATGCATTGAGACCCGGAACTTCCAACTATAATACATTGTTTGGAACAAAGACCTGTGTGGCACATTAACATAACATAACGTCAGCACCACTGCTCACACCCTTCTTTCTTCCAGTAGCTCCGGCGGTTCCATAGTCCATACTGTCCCAACTGTGCCCCCCCCCCCCCCCCACAGTGGCACTTCCTCTTCCGGTCCATTGTTCCCCCTTATCCCAGCTGCCTTCTCTGGGTGGAGAATTCCCCCCCCCCCGAACACCCAGAAAGGGCACTACTCCCCCCGTCCTTTGGGCTTGAGCTGGTGCCCATAGCGGCTGTAGCGGGGGGTTGCCGATCCAGTCGAAGCACCCTGCTGGCAAGGTGTACAGGAGGGTACATCAGTCTGTGGAGGGAAAAAGGGAGGGGGGGGAATGCATCAGCTTCACATGCACAGGCCCCTACCGAGGGAACACCAACTTGCGGAGCCACCAACGGTGGATGTCCGCACCGGGGAGCTTGGGCAAACACCACCTGCTCGTCTGCCAACACAAAAGCGAGCTTCAGCCTATCGATGCAGACGGTCTCCCTATGCCCCCCCAAGTCTAACACAAAATATTTTGCTCCAGGTTCCAACACCCTGAACGGTCCATCGTACGGTGGGCGCAGCGGGGTCCGGTGCGCATCGTGCCTGACGAAAACAAAGGTGGTGTTCTGTAAACCCTTGGGGACGAAGGTGCGGGGAAAGCAATGGTGGGCCGAGCCCGGTACATTAAAAGCCTCCGTACTGTGCAAAAATTGTGCGGGCAGATCAGCCTCAGGCACGGGGTTTTCCGGTAAAAACTCTCCAGGGATCCGCAGCGGCTGAGAAAAAACGAGTTCTGCTGGGGAGCCTGCCAGATCCTCCTTAGGTGTGGAGCACAACCCTAAAAGAACCCAGGGCAGGCGGTCGGCCCAATTTGTGTCCGTGAGCGAAGGTCTGAGCGCTGCTTTAAGCGACCTATGAAAATGCTTGCATAACCCATTAGCTTGGGGGGTTTACGCGGTAGTATAGTGAATTTTGACCCCCCCAGGCTCTGGGCCATCGCGGACCAGAGTTCCGAAACGAATTGTGGACCCCTGGTGGAAGTGATGTCTGACGGGGATCTGAACCGTGCAACCCAAGCCGACAAAAAAGCATGAGCTACTTCTGCGGACGTAGTAGAAGCCAGTGGGACCACCTCAGGCTAGCACATGGTGTGGTCCGCAATTGTTAAAAGGTGCATGAAACCTTGCGATGGTGGGAGGGGTCCCACCAAATCCATGTGGACGTGGTCAAACCTCCTGGCCGGGATTTGGAAGGGCCGAGGGGGGGCTGTGGTGTGCTTGTGCACTTTGGCCCGCTGGAACGCAACGCAAGCTGCCGCCCACTCCTTCATGTCCTTCCGCAATCGCGGCCAGACGAATTTCGCCCCCACTAGCTTCACCGAAGCGTGCACTCCCGGATGCAAAAGGGAGTGGACCGACTCAAAAACGCAACAACGCTAAGAGCTCGGAACCACTGGGCGCGGACGGCCAGTGGAGACGTCGCAGAGCAAGGGAGGTTCAGGTTCAGGTTACTTTATTTGTACCCGTAGGTAGATTTGTTTTGCAGTCTGGTGACATCCATATTTACAAGCCACAAATTACATTCAACATAGACACAAACACAGGCACACATGAAATTGACTATAAACATGATAAAAATACTCAAAGCTCCATCAATTAGGGTATAAAAAGACAAAGAGATGAGAGAAAAACCAGAGGTAAGAGAGAAGAGTCATATTAAAAGTTAAAAACTAGTCAAAGAGGTTAAAAACTCAAAGGTCTAAAACTCAATAAAATATTTAGAACCCAAGTAACATCCTACAAAAATAAGTAAATATAAAATGGAGTTAATAAATAGGTACCTAAGTTATGTGCAATATATTGTTACAACTTGTTCAACTCTGACAGCAGCAGGAACAAAGCTGTTTTTGTAGCGCTGGGTTTTACTTTTTGGGACAGCAAACCTCCGTCTTGAGGGAAGAAGCTGAAAGTTGCAGTGCAAAGGGTGGGAGTCATCATTTAAAATGGAGGTAGCCATCCTCTGTACTTGTCTGGTGTACAGGGATGTCAAGCTCAGCTGTGACTCACCAAGCAAACGACTGGACCATCTAACTACCTGATCCAAGGATTTCCTCTGTTTCAGTTTTATCTGACCAAACCATGACACTAAAGAAAAGGATAAAACAGATTCAATAAAAGCCCGATAAAACATTGTCATTATGGTTCTGTCAATTTGGAAGCGTGCAAGTTTTCTCAAGCAATGCAAATGTTGCTGACCCTTTTTGCACACCCTTTCACAGTTCTCTTCAAAGTTTAAATTACTATCAATAATCGTCCCAAGATATTTGTAGGATTGTACACATTCGGTGGTCTGGCCTTTTAGTACGGTGACTTTGTGCCTGGGAGTTTTCCTCCTAAAGTCAATAATCATGTCTTTAGTTTTTGTCGTATTCAGCTGCAGGTAGGAATCCTCACACCAGTGAACAAAATCATCAACTACTGGGCCGTGGCCACTCTCACCATCCTGGAGGAGACTGACAATAACTGAATCATCAGCATACTTTATGATGTGTCTGTTGTCATGTCTGCTCCGACACATGTTTGTGTACAGGATGAAGAGTAGTGGTGACAACACACACCCCTGAGGAGAGCCAGTAGAAGAGCACTTTAGGTCAGACAATGTACCATTGACCCTTACTCTCTGCATCCTGTTGGTTAAGAAATCCAGAATCCAACCCACCAGATTATTGCTCAAATCAAATTGTTGCAGGAGCCTTTCAACTAAGATATGAGGTTGGATTGTATTAAAGGCGGAGGAAAAGTCCACAAATAAAAGCCTGGCATGTGTCCCATTAAAATCCAGATGTTTAAAAAAGCATGTTAAACAGAGTGACAGTGGCATCCTCCACTCCTCTGTGAGGCCTATAGGCAAACTGCAGAGGATCCAATGCATGCTCAGTCTGCTTTAGGACCTCACATCTGACCAGTTTTTCAAAAATTTTCATTAAAGTTGAAGTCAAAGCAACTGGTCTAAAGTCGTTTACCGTTTTAGGACAGCTGGATTTTGGAACGGGAACAACCACGGCTTCTTTCCAGATCTTAGGCACATGTTGTGTTTGTAAGGACTTATTGAAAATGTAATGAAATATAGGACTCAGTTCATGTGCACAGGACTTTACCAAGCGCCCACATATATTATCAGGGCCCTGACTTGTGTTCACTTTTACAGCGCAGAACTCCCTTTTAACATCCTGCACCTCAATATTAAAGTGCTGATTGTCTTTGAGTTTCTGTTTCAAATCTTGGGTTTCAGTGCTAAAATCAAAGGAGTCAAAACGACCATAAAAACAATTAAGAGCATTAGCCAGCTCTGTATCTGAATTAAAACCATCTAAAAACACACGATTACTGCGCTCTGTGCTCTGAAGGCCTGCAATAGTTTTCATACTGGCCCAGGCTGAACCAAGTTTCTTTGTTGCCATCTTGCTTTCCAATTCTGATTTATAATTCTGTTTTGCTCTTAAAATTTCGGACTTCAGCTCTTTTGTGGCAACCTGTAGCTCAGAAACAGACCCCTGTTTAAAGGCAAGTGCTTTCCTCTGTAAGCAGGATTTAACTGATTTTGTAACCCATGGCTTGTTGTTGGGATATATTTTGATGCGTTTACGTGGAATGATCTTATTTTTACAGAAAGCCATGTATGAGCATGTGACGTCCACCAAAGAGTCCAAATCATCCCCGCAGGCCAGTGTGAACATCTCCCAGTCTGTACAGTCAAAGCATTCCTGGAGGCTGTGCACTGAATCCTCTGTCCACACATCAGTGTCTCTCGTCTCCACCTTGCCTCTTGTGAGAGCAGTTTTATATGTGGGCAGCAAATGTACACAGTTGTGATCTGAGGATCCTAAAGGAGGAAGGGGGAGTGATTTATAGGCCCTCTCTATGGATCCATAGCACAGGTCCAATGTCTTTTTTCGCCTGGTTGGGCAGGAGACATACTGATAAAAGTTTTTAAGTGTCTTCTTTAAAGAAGTCCGGCAGTTGCGGCTTAGACTCAATCACAGCCGCTGCATCAACCGTGTTTAAATGCAGCAACATGTCCCTGGAATAATGTATCCTGCCCGCCATGATGCCGAACGCGTTTACTTCAGAGACAAAGAGCCGGAGGACAAGTAGCAGCAGTGCAAAAAAGGGGAGGTAGTCCATGTTGATGGAACCAGGGAGCTCTTCACCATACAGTCCACAAACATTCCAGGACAGAAACGACACAGAGAATATCATAAAAACACATTAAAGTGCATAAAACAAGACACACAGACGACATACTTTTTCACCAGCTGCCGGTTGTTGCGTGCGCATGCGCCCAAGGGTGCCCAAAGAAGGGCACCCTTCTTGTACCACCCTGCTCTCCAGCCTTAACCCAGTAGGCGTAGACTGGAGCGTGCAAATGTCTGTGTCCCCGGCTTGCTCCGCAGCCATTGCAGGGAAATCTATTCCCATGTAGGCTGGGGAGACTAACGCACGCAACAGACAATCGGCCATGGCGTTGAGCTTACCAGCAATGTGTTGAATGTCAGTCGTAGACTCCGAAATCATGGCCAAATGCCGTTGCTGCCGGGCCAACCACGGCTCTGAGACCTTGGACATTGCATACGTCAGCGGTTTGTGGTCCACAAACGCGGTGAAGTCAATTCAGTTCAATTCAGCTTTATTTATACTGCGCCACATCACAGCAGAAGCCATCTCGTGGCGCCACAGTGCAGAAAAAAACACAGTCTCAGAAAAACCCAGCAATCAGACGATCCCCTATGAGCAAGCACTTAGTGACAGTGGAGAGGAAAAACTCCCAGTTGGCAGGAAGAAACCTCTAGTAGAACCAGGCTCAGGGAGGGGCAGTCATCTGCTGCGACTGGCTGGGGGTGAGGGGATAGGGAGGATGGAGAGGACAAACATGAAGAACATAACAGTAAGATGCCAAGTACATTATTGGAGGTCAACCAGCAATATGGATCAAATAACAACAGAACAAAAGTGGGGTTAAGAGACACAAAATCCCTCCTTAAACATAAGCTATATTAAAAAGGAAGGATTTTACCCTGTTCTTAAAAACCGAGACCGAGTCTGACTCCCGGACCCAGAGTGGTAACTGGTTCCAGAGAGAAGGAGCTTGGTAGCAGAAGGCTCTGCCTCCCACTGTACTTTTGGAGATTCTGGGCACCACAAGTAAGCCAGCATTTTGGGAGCGTAATGCTCTATTAGGATGGTAAGGTAATATCAGATCTTTTATATATTGGGGGGCCTGATTATTAAAGCAGACGGACAGTGACATTTTTTTATTGAACCAATCAACAGATTGTATGAAAATATTCTATTCTGTCTATTCCCGCGATTTAATATGTGTCACCAGCTTCCATAAATGACCTTATTTGCTCATAGCTCAGCCTTCACTTAGTGAGGCTGCAGTACCGCCATCTCTCGATAGGTGTGGGCATTGGTGACGTCACAACAGCAATAGAAAATGGCAGAACGAGAGCAAAGTGATTCGGACAGCGATTATTTTCTCGAGTTTGACGACCTCAATATAAATGATGACACTGAAAATGAAGAATCGGATGATAAAGTAGTTTTGGGTGGTGCTGAGGGGGGTATTCAGCCTTATTTGTGGGAAAGAAGTGAGGGTTATGTTGCCTGCCTTTGCGGTGAGCCTCATCAGAGAAACATTCCCATCTGATCACTACAAGGGATTTTGCCTAGATTAGATTTGTGAACAATGATATGTAAATAAAGTTTTGTAAAATCATATATTGAGTTTATTAATGTTCATGTCAATGTTATAATTCTCATAGTTCAGCATTCATCAAAGTCGCATGTCGTATACATTTGAATAATTTGAACACACTAAATTCTTCTCAATTTGAAACGAAATATTACATACTATACCACCTTTGTATGAATGTTTGAAAACACAGCAGAAATATACAAAGAAATACAAAAATCAATGGAGTATCACTACAGATTAAGAAAATAACTAGTTTCCAGATTATAGCAATTATTATATTCCAATAAATAACATTTCACAGTTATAATGGGCACCATTTTATGGTAGAAAATTGGGGTTCCATTTTTAAAAGCACATTTCTCTTACAATCTTAGGCTTATATTTGTTTTTCTTAGCAAATATGTTGCTTCCCTAAAAACTGAAAGCTGAACTGTCATTGGGAATTTCTTCTACTTTTACATGTTTTTTTTTTCCACAATATCTTTATTGAACCTTTTTTTTTAACAAACATGATACAAACAATCAAACACTAACACTAAAGTACTACAAAAAAAAAAAATGCACTAAAAACACCAACAACCACCAGCAAAATCAAATCTTCAACAATGCTCCTCTGTTTAGTCTAGACAATCCAATACATAAGTATACATATTATGTTCACCAGTTTGGAATTTACAAGGTCCACACACATCATTCACCTTCTTCAAGAGTTATGTTTAAATTTTTTACATAATCAATAAAAGGTCTCCATATATTCTCAAACACAATTTCCTTTGATTTCAGTATGTATGTTATTCTTTCTAATGGAAGGTTTGTTAACATCTGTCTTAACCACTGAGTCACATCTGGTCTATGAGTCTTTTTCCATAATAGTGCAATACATTTTTTGGCATTAAGCAAACTGAGGTCTATGAATGTTCTTTCACTTTTATTAAAATTATGCTTTTCTGGGTACAGACCCAACAAAAACAATTTAGGATTCAATATGATTTGTTTTGAGATTATTTTTTCAATTGTTACCCTCACCTCTTCCCAAAACATTCTTATTAATCTACATTCCCATACACAATGAAATAGAGTTCCTTTACTTTCCATGCATTTTGTGCATGTATCTGGTATATTTTTGTTATATTTATTTAACTCCTCCGGTGTAACATACATCCGCATTAACCATTTGAAATGTATCAATTTAAGGCGTACATTTATTGATTTGGTTTGAGCTTCTGTACAAGCCAATTCCCATTGTTCCTCTGAAATTTCAGTTTGCAGATCTTCTTTCCAGTAGTTTAATCTTTTCAGTGAATTTTCACTTGAAGATAGTGTCAATGAGTTATAAAACTCTGAAATAATACCCTTTCTTTTACTATCTTTCATCATCATTTTTTCCAAGGATGAATAAATAGGTCGAGTGAGAGTTTTATTTTGATTTGATCGAATAAAGTTTCTAAGTTGAAGATATTTAAAAAAATGTGTTCTATTGAGATAAATTTGATCCTCAGCTCTTCAAAAGACATTATGTTATCTGCACATGGCAAATATAAATCCTGAATCTTTTGTATCCCTTTTAAATTCCATACTTTAAATACAGCGTCCGCTCTCCCTGGTTTAAAATATTGATTACCCCATATTGGACTAAATTGTGACAATAACTGTGGTTCTTTTAAATAGTTTTTAGCTTCACACCATATTTTGATCATATGCTTTACAAATGGATTTTTAACTTGTTTTTGTAATTTTTTTGCCGAATCTGAGTATATGAATATGGGAAGAGGTAAAGGTAAATTGTATGATTCCATTTCAGTCCAGTGAGGGAGATCATTTGATGAAAAATATGTCATAGACCTCAGTTGTGCCGACCAATAATACAACATAAAATTTGGACATTTCAGACCTCCACAATCAAATGGTAAATATAATAAAGACAGACGTAATCTAGCCCTCCTGTTGTTCCATATAAATTCCACTAACTTTTTTTTTATTCTTGAGAATAAATCTAAAGGTGGTGATAAGGGAATGTATTGAAATAAATAAAGTATTTTAGGTAAAATATTACTTTTAAGTATATTGATTCTCCCAATCATCGACAATTGGTAGTGACATCCATCTCTGAGTTAACTCATTGATATCTGTCATTAAGGCTTCATAGTTGACACTGGCGACTGATTCTAGCTTAGGCACAATTTGGATTCCTAAATATTTAAACTGATTTACAACATTGAATTGATTTACCTCAGGGGCTGGGTAATTTCTCTGGGTCTCATTTAGCATTAATATTGAAGATTTAGTTTTATTTATTTTATATCCTGATATTTCCCCAGAATTCTTTATTAAATTCAACAAGGTTGGAATTGATTTTTTTAGATTCGACATAAACAAAATTATGTCATCGGCGTACAGGGAGATTTTATGTTCTGTTGGTCCAACTTTAATTCCATATATTTGTGAATGTAAACGTATCGCTATCGCTAAAGGTTCAATTGCCATAGTAAACAGTAAAGGTGAAAGTGGACAGCCTTGTCGACATCCTCTATTGATTTTTATTGGTTTTGAAATATTGTTATTTGTTAGGATTTCTGCTGTAGCATTATTGTATATTATTTGAACCCATTTTATGAAATTATTTCCAAGTCCAAACCTTTAAGAAAGGGCCATTCAACTCTATCAAAGGCCTTTTCGGCGTCCAGTGATAGGAGAGCTGTATCCGGTGCTTCTTTATTAAAATAAATAATATTAAATAGTCTTCTTACATTATGGAAGCCTTGTCTTCCCTTTATAAAGCCATTCTGATCTCGATTAATAATATTTGGTAAAATTTCTTGTATTCGTCTTGCTAAAATTTTACAGATTATCTTAAGGTCGGCGTTTAATAGGCTTATTGGTCTCATATTTTCACATTTATTAGAGGGCTTACCTGGTTTTGGCAGCAGTATAATTAAGGCATTATTTATGTATGATGGTAAATTATTATTTTGAAATGCTTCTAAAACCATTTCCAAAAAAGGTTTTATTAATTTATTCTTAAATTTTTTATAAAGGTCAACTGGAAGACCATCTGGTCCAGCACTTTTTCCTGATTTCATATTATCAATGGCTAGCCCAACTTCTTCTTGACTAATTTTAGACTCCAATATCTCCCTGTTTTCATTTGGAATACACGGTATAGATAGTTCGTTCAAAAACCCATTTAGTTTTGTTAAATCAAATTCATTTTTAGTATCATATAATTTTTCATAGTAATCTCTAAAGGCTCTGTTAATTTCTAAAGGATCTATAACTACCTGTCCGTCACTTATAATACTAGTAATTGGTGTTTTAATTTCTAATTGTTTAATCTGCCATGCCAATAATTTTCCTGATTTTTCACCTTGTTCATAAAAAGATTGTTTCAATCTTAGAAGACTCGAGGCAGCTCTATTCGCTGATTTTTTGTCGTATTCAGCTCTCAAAATCAGTAATTCATTCTCCAACCTTGGATCACTTCCTGCATACACTTTTTCCTGAAGACTTTTCATTTTATGTTCCAATTTAGCTCTCTCTTCTCGAGTCTTCTTAGATTTTGATCCTGTATAACTAATAATATGTCCCCTAATAAAAGCTTTGAAAGCCTCCCACTTTACACATGCTGATGTTTGTGTAGTATTGATGTCAAAGAACTCGTCTATCTGTTTTTCTATATACTTGACAAATTCCTCATCCTGAAGCCATTTATGCTGAAATTGCCATCTACCTGATTCCTTTGTCAATTTTTTATCTACATATATTAGACAACAGGGTGCATGATCAGAGATCACGATGTTATCATAAAAGCAGTTTTGAATCTTGGATCTTAATTCTGTGGAAATCAAAAAATAATCAATACGTGAGAATGTCTTGTAGGTACTGGAATAACAAGAATAGGCTTTAACTTGTGGTTTCATTTCTCTCCATATATCTAACAATCTCAATTCTTTCATAAAATGATTAATAGTCATCCTACATCCATTGTGCGTACAATCCAGTCCTGTTGATCTATCTATACCTGGATTCAATGTACAATTAAAATCCCCTGCTATTATATGTTGCCCTGTAAGTGATGATAAAATAAGAAATAAATTAGCAAAGAACTTTTGGTCATCTATATTGGGACCATATAAGTTCACAAGATTTATATTTTCTAATAGCAAAGAACCTTGAATGATTACATATCTTCCAAGTTTGTCTCCAATTACATTTTTCACTTGAAAAGGGACTGATTTATGTATGAGAGTCATAACTCCCCTGGCCCGGGATGAGAATGATGAGGTGAAGACACTTCCTTGCCATCTACTCCTAATTCTTTTTATATCCTCCTCTATTAGATGAGTTTCTTGTAAAAACACAATTTTTGAACCCATGTCTTTTATTTTATTCATAACTTGTTTAAGTTTTTTTAAATTTTGTAGACCTCTGCAATTCCATGAAGTTAAATTAAGATTAACACTTTGGTTTATGATCAATAGAGAGTTTGGGATTACCTTGCAGTGTAAACATGCTCATACAGAGAAGCAAAAACATGAGTGGTTGAACATTCATCCTACAAACTACACACAAACAAATTCCCCCTTCCCACACTTGTGGCGAACCCCCCAAAATCAAAAGAAAAATTCCGTCTCCCGATATAGCCATCGACCGCTCCACACCCACGGGGAACAGCCTAAGCCACTCCTTCTTCATCCTCCCAATCACCCTAACTCTACTGCTTTTAATGACGTAACATTAACTCTCCTCTGTAGTTTTCCAACTTAACTCCAAAATTTTTAACAACTTTGTACATCATAGTTTTTTTTTTTGTTTGTTTTTTTTTTGTTTTTTTTTTAATATATAATACAATCTATATTTTGTAAACTTGCTATTTACTTCAAGTCACTCAGATGCCTGTGCAAATGCTTAATTATTCTACCTTATATTTTGTTCATGCTTAGCTCCCACCAGTCTCTTCTTCTTCTTTGATCTTCTTGATAAACTCCTGCGCCTCCTCTGGGGTCTTGAAGATGTGGGTTCTGCCCTCATACGTGGTCAGCAGTCTCGCAGGATAGATTACACCATGACGAATCCCAAGGTTGCGCAGCTCCTTACGTATGGGATCAAACTGCTTCCTCAATTGTTGGATTCCTGTGGCCAAATCTGGGTAGAACCGCACCTGCTGATCCTGGTGTTTAATCTCTCCTTTAGCTCGTGCAGCGTTGAAGATCTTCATCCTGTCTCTGTTGCTAAGAAACTTCATAATTAAGGTCCTCGGCGGTCCCTTATCTCTCCGTGGGCCAATACGATGTGCATTTTCCAGAACCACTGCTGATTGCAACTCCTCACTGCCCAGCACCTCCGGAATCCACTTTTCCAGAAAGGAATATACGTCCCGACCTTCTGATTCCTCTGGAAGACCCACCAGCCTCAAGTTATTCTGTCTCGACCGAGATTCCAAATCCAAAATATTATCTTCTAGACATTTTTTTTTTTTTCCAAAGTGCGCACCTTTAATTGAAGACGGGTGACGTCATCTTCAGCACTAGCGAGACGGAGCTCCATCTGCGCCGTTCGTTCTACACAGTCACCCAATTCCTTTCTTATTCCTTCCAATGCTGTCATAATCCCATCAAATCTAGAGGAAAAGTCCACTCTCATTGAACTCATGGCAGCCATCAGCGCATCTGCGCCTCTCCCCGCAGATATCGCACCGTTGCCAGCCTCCTCCGCCATATATGGAGTTTTGTTTGCTGCGTCGCAGACCTGAAAGTCCGTTAATTTGGACTGTTTCGGCGGCTCGCTTTTTCCTTTACCTGGTTTTCCAGCCTTAGGCTTCGCCGACATATCCTCGCCCAAACGCTGGGATACGTTCTGTCCCAAATGAGAGAGTTATTTGCCGATTTTTTTTCTCCAGGAGCAGAGCAGAGTGAGACACGTCCGTCTTACGTGGCAGCCATAACCGAAAGTCCTACTTTTACATGTTTGATTTTTAAAATCATCCATTGCTTGGAATTCATTTAAAATGTTTTGTAAACATTTGCAGTGAATATTAAAAATACCAAACTTACCCTGTTTACTTCTCGTTTTCTGACAGCTGATCGCCTCGGTAGATCACCCTTGCTTTTCACGCCACTGTCACTGACACTTGTCTTAGTCAGACTTGGGAATTGAGGGATATATAGTTGGAATAGCCGTTTTCTTTATCACCAATCTTTTTGCAAATTGCATCTTATTCTCAAAATCGCTGTCAACGAAATGTCTACTGCACATGTAGGGCGCTAACGAGGTGCAGGTGTGCGCGCAGCTGAGGCAGATGCCTGAGAGCGGCGAGCCGTGACACCTGCAAAATATATGTGGACAAGAAAGACTGACAAACCTGGGTACTATTTCACTGGAGTCTGCTTTAATACAGAAGCTGAAGCAATAGGGAACACTGTATGTCTCTGTAATTGAGAACTTTGCTTCTAAAAAACACAGGAGGATGGACTTCCAATATAAGTAACCGGTGAGTTAAACTGTCTTTCTTCAGCATGTTTTTTCCCCCTAACCGTTCTTATGATCATGAAAATATTTGGTAATTCCGAGAAATATCCGTAATCGCCGATTTTAAAACATAAACATCAAGTGTTGCATGAAGCAAAACACAGCAGGTATCCCATCGCACCTGTAGACAACACAACGCCAAACCATATTAATTCGATTCCTGAAATCCTAATCTTCATAAATAATCTATTTGTAATCCACAAGTATTCCGAGAAATATCCTTAATCGCCGATTTTAAGACGTAAACATCAAGTGTTGCATGAAGCAAAACACAGCACTGGCCGCCGACCGTGTGCGTGTGTTTGCCGGTGGTGACATCACACAGTCAGTGGCCATCTTAGCCGCTGATCGCTTGGCTGGGTCAGACAGCTCTGCACGACAGCGTACTTCAAGAGCGCATTGTCACCTTATGCGACATTCGTTGACACCAAAACATGTGCGGTTCGACTTAGCTCGTCTCAGACAACAATTTGAGATATGAATTAGCGATATTGAATTTTCGTCTGTCTGTCTGCTTTAAGAGCTTTGAAAGTAAGAAGAAGGATTTTAAACTTGATTCTAAATTCTATGGGAAGCCAATGAAGGGAGGACAATGAAGGGGAGATGTGATCTCTTTTTCTAGAACCAGTTAAAACTCTAGCAGCAGCATTTTGAATCAACTGAAGATTTTTTAAGAATACTTTAGGACAACCAGATAATAATGAATTACAATAATCTAATCGAGAGCTGACAAAGGCAGCTCTCAGTTTCTCAGCATCATTCAGAGACAAGATCCTCCTTATCTTGGCAATATTGCGCAGATGATAGAAGGCAGTCTTAGAAACAGTTTTAATATGTGAATTAAAGGACAAATCCTAATCAAAAATAACTCCAAGGTTCCTCACAGAACTGTTCAGAGTAAGAGTGGCGGCATCTAAATTAAGGGCATAATTTGAAAAGGAATTTCTAAGATGTTTTGGGCCAACAAGAATGACTTCAGTCTTATCAGAGTTTAATAGTAGAAAATTACAAGTCATCCAAGCTTTGATGTCCTTAAGACAGGCATCTAACTTGGCTAATTGATTACAATCATCAGGCTTCATTGACGGGTATAGTTGTGTGTCGTCTGCGTAACAGTGAAAATGTATACAGTGCTTTCTGATGCTATTGCCTAAAGGGAGCATATATAAACTAAAAAGAGCAGGGCCCAACACAGATCCTTGTGGAACTCCATGACTGAGCTTAGAGTTGGAAGAAAATTCATCATTGATGTGAACAAAGTGAAATCTATCGGACAAATAAGAGCTAAACCACTGCAACGGAGTTGCACTCAGTCCAACAAAGTGTTCTAATCTATTAAGTAGAATGGCATGATTGATGGTGTCAAAGGCTGCACTGAGATCTAAAAGAACAAGAACAGAGACAAGTCCATTATCAGATGCGATCAGGAGCTCATTAGTAACCTTCACTAAGGCAGTTTCAGTGCTGTGATGAGCTCTGAACCCAGGTTGAAACACCTCAAACAAACCAACTCCCTGCAAATGGTCAGATAATTGTGCAGCAACAACTCTTTCCAAGATTTTTGAAATGAAAGGCAAATTAGAGATTGGTCGATAATTGGCCAAAACTCCTGGATCGGGCATCGGTTTTTTGAGTAAGGGTTTAATTGCAGCAGTTTTAAAAGCCAGTGGTACATAACCCAGAGTTAAAGAAGAATTAATTATAAGAAGAATACGGCTACCAATAATTGGGAAGATAATTTTAAATAACCTGGAAGGAATAGGGTCCAAAAGGCAAGATGAAGACTTAGATGAGGAATTATTTTATCCAGCTCTAAGAGGTCGATTGGAGTAAACTTATCTAAGCAGATATCAATTGAGAGAGTTGTAGTAGTTAATGTACTTGAGTTTACCGTAGGAAGAATCTGACTGATTTCACCTCTAATAGATAAAATTTTAAGATTGAAAAAGTTCAGAAAGTCCTGACTAGAAAGCTCAGGGGGGATGCGAGGATTGACCGAGTCCTGGCTCTTTGTAAGCCTGGCTATAGTATTGAAGAGAAACCTGGGGTTATTCTTGTTCGCTTCTATTAACCACTTGCACTCCGGGCAATTTTCCTAAAAATGCCAAAAAATAACGTGCCCAAAGTAAATCGAAAGCTGTTATTCAACCCTTTGCAGCATCTTCATGGGGTTGGTCTCATTTAAAAGAAAACACTTTGAATTTTTTGGCAAGAAAAACATAATCTCTCTACATGCTCCGGCCACTGAGTTACAGTCATCTAAACATACTGAACTTGAAGAAAAAAAAATTGGACAGTGTTTTTTTGGATACAAATGCTTGTAAATAACACACAGCTGTCCGATCCGGCTGGAAAATGCAACAGAAATGTAGAACCAAGTGTTATCCAGCTGAGATCCAAATTTGGTAACAATACCACAAAAAATGAATATTTTACACAGCTTTGTTCTCAGGCTGTTCCCAGGTGTTTTGGAACTGTGCCAAATTGTGCCAAATGGCACAGTTTGGAAAAACGTCTGTAACTTTTGAATAATTCAATGTAGAAGCTTCATTTTAGGCTCTAATGAAAGGTCACACTCAGGGCTGTGTCTGTGTGTGTGTGTGTGGGCGGGGGGTCGTCCCCCCCCCCCGCTACCAAGGACCAAATTCGGCCCTCGCTACATGACGGATTACACTCCTTGCATGTTTTCACAGCGGCCCCCCCCCTCGCTACTGTGTGTGTGTGTGGGGGGGGAACCGTGAACGGACCATGAACGCCCCCCCCCCCCCCCCGCTACAGAAGAGGGCCATTGCTACATGATGGAATAGACTGATATGCTTCCCCCCGCAGACCGGGGGGTGTTCGGACCGTGAACGCCCCCCCCCGCTCCTCTTCTGCAGCGGGGGGGGGGGGGCGTTCACGGTCCGAACACGGCAAATGAACCGTTTATCGCGGCGCACGCACTTCGTACTTCGTGCGCAGTACAGTTGTAATTTACCGATCGGTCAAAAGTCATTTTTGGATTACAGTTTTCAGGGATAAATAATAATTTAGCTTATAACACCTTACCTCTTCAAAGCAGCAGAGTCGTGGCGAACATTTCTTCCCCCATTGTCAGACGAACGCGACGCTGCTCCGCTCGTGGATCCCGTTCAAAACATAATTCCATTATTGCCGTTTTGGCGAATGATTTACGACTTTTGTTGTCGGCCTCCGTCTATTCTGCTGGAATGAGTGCAGGTCCCACTTGTGGGTGTTCTCCATGCTGCTGGGTGAGCCTGGGTCTGTAGTAGATTCGTCCAGCGTCCTTTGTTTTCATCTGTTGCAACAGTAAATCTCTCTTCACCCAGCCTGAATTTCTGTGCTTCAATTGGCTCCTGTGTTCACAGTAGGCGGGTCCTCCTTCCTAGATTTTCATTCATTGGCTCTTCAAGGTTTCAGAAACCCAATTCAAGGCTCTTATTAGTCGAATGAGAGGTCAATCAGATGAACTAATCTGTTCGCGGCTGTCTCTGCAGTTTTTTTTTGAGTGGCGCTTGGACACCACTACATCACCATCACCACCATCATGGGTCATGCGTCCAAGCGCGCACGAGGGCGCTCTCGTGCGCCCTCGTGCGCCCTAGGACGCAGAGACTTGCCCGCCCGCGGAACAACGGAGTGCAAGTGGTTAATGCAGAATAATAGCTTGATCTAGCTTTTCTAAGAGATTTTTTATAGATTAAGAAATGATTTCTCGAGACTTCCGGTTATGGCGGCCGCCTAGAAGGACACGTATCACTCTGCTCTGCCCTTGGATTTAAAAATTCGGCAAATAACTCTCTCATTTGGAACAGAACTTTTCCCAGCGTTTGGGTGAGGATATGCCGGTGAAGACTAAGGCTGGGAAATCAGGAGGGGGAAAAATTGAATCGCCGAAGCAGTCCAAATTAACGGACTTTAAAGTTTGTGGCGCAGTAGAAAAAGCTGCGGATATGGCGGATGAAACTAGCGGTGGTGCGGTAACTGCTGCTGCTAACGATGGCGACACAGGTGCAGTGCTGGCTGCCATTAGCTCAATGAGAGCAGACTTTTCCGCTAAACTTGATGGGATTATGGCAGCGTTGGATGCAATGAGAAAGGAGTTGGGTGACTGCGTGGAACGAGTGACGCAGGCGGAGCTTCGTGTCTCAAGTGCGGAGGATGAAATTAGCGGACTTCAAATAAAGGTGCGCACTTTGGAAAAAAAAATAAAGATCTGGAAAATAGCGTTCTGGACTTGGAATCTCGGTCCAGAAGGAACAACCTGAGGCTGGTGGGTTTACCGGAGGGAGCCGAAGGTCGTGATTCATGCTCCTTTTTGGAGGGGTGGATCCCGGAGGCGCTGAACAACGCGGAGCTAAAATCATCAGTCGTCTTGGAAAGCTCCCACCGAATTGGCCCACCGAGAGGTAACAAGGCAGCACCGAGGACGCTAATTATGAAGTTTCTCAGCTACAGAGACAGGATGACGATCTCCAACGCGGTGCGGGCCAAAGGAGAAATTAAATACCAAGATCAGCAGGTGCGGTTCTACCCAGATCTGGCCTCAGGAATCCAACAATTAAGGAAGCAGTTTGACCCCATCCGCAAAGAACTGCGCAACCTTGAGATTCGTCATGGAGTGATTCACCCTGCAAGACTTCTGGTCACATATGAGGGCAGAACACGCATCTTCAAGACCCCCGAGGAGGCGCAGGAGCTCATCAAGAAGATCCAGGAAGAGACTGGTGGGAGCTAAGCATGAACAGAATATAGGGTAGAATATTTGAGCATTTAACTGATTAGAAGCATATAACAAGATTACAAAATATAGAATGTATTACATATTAAAATAAAAAAAATAAAAAATAAAAAAAAAAAAAGTACAAAATTGCTAAAAAAATTTGGAGTTAAATTGGAAAATTACAGAAGAGAGTTAATGTTACGTTATTAAAAGCAGTAGAGATAGGGTGATTGGGAGGATGAAGAAGGAGTGGCTTTGGCTGTTCCTCGTGGGTGTGGAACGGTCGATGGCTATATCGGGAGACGGAATTTCTCTTTTGCTTTTGGGGGGATTGCCACAAATGTGGGAAGGGGGAATTTGTTTGTGTGTAGTTTGTAGGGTGAATGTTCAACCACTCTTTTTTTTGCTTTTCTGTTTGAGCATGTTTACACTGCAAGGTAATCCCAAACTCCCTATTGATTATAAATCAAAGCGTTAATCTTAATTTAACTTCATGGAATTGCAGAGGTCTACAAAATTTAAAAAAACTTAAACAAGTTATGAATAAAATAAAAGACATGGGTTCAAAAATTGTGTTTTTACAAGAAACTCATCTAATAGAGCAAGATGTAAAAAGAATTAGGAGTAGATGGCAAGGAAATGTTTTCACCTCATCATTTTCATCCCGAGCCAGGGGAGTTATGACTCTCATACATAAATCAGTCCCATTTCAAGTGAAAAATGTAATTGGAGACAAATTTGGAAGATATGTAATCATTCAAGGATCTTTGCTATTAGAAAACATAAATTTGGTGAACTTATATGGTCCCAATATAGATGATCAAAAGTTCTTTGCCAATTTATTTCTTATCTTATCATCACTTACAGGGCAACATATAATAGCAGGGGATTTTAATTGTACATTGAATCCCAGTATAGATAGATCAACAGGACTGGACTGTACGCACAATGGATGTAGGATGACCATTAATCATTTTATGAAAGAATTGAAATTGATAGATATATGGAGAGAAATGAAGCCACAAGTTAAAGCATACTCTTGTTATTCCAATACCTACAAGACATTCTCACGTATAGATTATTTTTTGATCTCCACAGAATTAAGGTCCAAGATTCAAAACTGTTTTTATGATAACATCGTGATCTCTGATCATGCACCCTGCTGTCTAATGTATGTAGATAAGAAATTGACAAAGGAACCAGGTAGATGGCAATTTCAGCATAAATGGCTTCAGAATGAGGAATTTGTTAAGTATATAGAAAAACAGATAGATGAGTTCTTTGATATCAATACTACACAAACATCAGCATGTGTAAAGTGGGAGGCTTTCAAAGCTTTTATTAGGGGACATATTATTAGTTATACAGGCTCAAAATCTAAGAAGACTCGAGAGGAGAGAGTTCAATTGGAACATAAAATAAAAATTCTTCAAGAAAGAGTATATGCAGGAAGAGATCCAAGGTTGGAGAACGAATTACTGATTTTGAGAGCTGAATATGACAAAAAATCAGCGAATAGAGCTGCCTCGAGTCTTCTAAGATTGAAACAATCTTTTTATGAACAAGGTGAAAAATCAGGAAAGTTATTGGCATGGCAGATTAAACAATTAGAATCTAAAACACCAATTACCAGTATTATAAGTAATGGACAGGTAGTTATAGATCCTTCAGAAATTAATAGAGCCTTTAGAGATTACTATGAAAAATTATATGATACCAAAAATGAATCTGACTTAACAAAACTACATGGGTTTTTGAATGAACTATCTATACCGTGTATTCCAAATGAAAATAGGGAGATACTGGAGTCTAAAATTAGTCAAGAAGTTGGACTAGCCATTGATAATATGAAATCAGGAAAAAGTGCAGGACCAGATGGTCTTCCAGTTGACCTTTATAAAAAATTTAAGAATAAATTAACAAAACCTTTTTTGGAAATGGTTTTAGAAGCATTTCAAAATAGTAATTTACCATCATATATGAATAATGCCTTAATTATACTGTTGCCAAAACCAGGTAAGCCCTCTAATAAATAAGATAAGATAAGATAAGATAAGATAAGCCTTTATTAGTCCCACAATGGGGAAATTCCAGGATTGCAACAGCACAGGGATAGCAACACTCAGAGCAACAATCAGAAGGCAAGAAAAAACAAGCAAGCAAGAGCAGCTAATATACATATGTACATATTACTATAAAATATATATATACACACACACACACACACAGACACACAGTGCAGAGCATTGTAGCTGGATGGAATAAATATATGAATATATGAACACACAGTGCAGAGCATTGTAGCTAGATGGAATAAATATGTAAATATATAAACACCCACAGTATGGAGCATTGCAGCTAGGTGGAATAAATATGCAAGTATATAAACAGACACAGTGCGGAGCAATGTAGCTAGATGGAATAATATGTAGATATATAAAAACACAGTGCGGAGCATTGTAGCTAGATGGAATAAATATATAGATATATAAATATAAACACACCCAGTGCAGAGCATTGTAGCTAGATGGAATAAATATGTAAATATATAAACACACACAGTGCAGAGCATTGTTGCTAGGTGGGATGAAACAGCATAACCGTCTATTTAGTTATCCTACATGGTATGATTATGTGCCCATACATATTCTCACCCTCCATAGCGACCGGTATGTTCCTAGTTGTATGCCGGAGAGGACCATTGTGTAAGTCTATTGCATCTTTTGCATTAAAAAAAAAAAAAAAAAAAAAAAAACTATTAGTTTGTTACGTCTTTTTGCTATCTCTGCGAGCAGCCCTGCTTAGGTTGTACAGTCTGACAGCCGTTGGTAGGAAGGACCTACGAAACCTCTCGGTTGTGCACCTGGGATGATGTAGTCTACTGCTAAATGAGCTCCTCAGTGCATCCAGTATGTCCTGCATAGGGTGGAACTCGGACTCCAGCAGAGATGACAGTTTAGCCACCGTCCTTCTCTCTCCTATCTCCTCCATCGGATCAAGGCGTTGCCCCAGGACAGAGCTAGCTTTCTTAATCAGTTTGTTCAGTCTCTTCCTATCGGCTGCAGTAATGCCACTGCCCCAGCAGACCACTCCAAAAGTGATGGCTGATGCCACCACCGTGTCATAGAATGACTTCAGCAGCGCCCCTTGTACACCAAAAGACCTGAGTCTCCTCAGCAGGAACAGCCTGCGCTGTCCCTTCTTGTAGAGTGCGTCAGTATTGTGTGACCAGTCTAGTTTATTGTTCAGATGAATACCCAGGTACTTGTAGGATGTCACCATCTCGATGTCTGTTCCCTGTATATTTACTGGTGCTGTGAGGGGCTGCCCATGCCTGCGGCAGTCCACCACCAGCTCCTTAGTTTTCCTCGCGTTGATCTGGAGGCAGTTCCGATGGCACCAGTCCACAAAGTCCTGGATAAGCCCTCTGTACTCAGCTTCATCTCCGCTGGAGATGAGACCAACGATCGCAGAGTCATCAGAGAACTTCTGTAGATGGCAATGTGTTGTGTTGTGTGAGAAGTCCGCAGTATAAAGAGTGAACAAGAAGGGAGCCAGCACCGTTCCCTGGGGGGCCCCCGTGCTACTGATGATCGTGTCGGAAACACAGTCCCGGGTTCTCACAAACTGAGGCCGGTTCATGAGGTAGTCCAGGATCCATGATGACAGGTGCTGGTCCACCCCTGCGCGCAGCAGCTTGTCCTTCAGGATCATCGGTTGGATGGTGTTGAAAGCACTGGAGAAGTCAAAGAACATGATCCTCACCATATTCCCGGGCTTCTCCAGGTGGGACAGAGAACGGTGAAGGAGGAAGATCACCGCATCCTCCACCCCAATGCCATGCTGGTAGGCGAACTGGAGTGGATCCATCGCTGGTTCCACCAGGGGGCGGAGATGAGCAAGGAGCAGTCTCTCCAGGGTCTTCATCAAGTGGGACGTCAAGGCCACCGGTCTGAAGCTGTTCAGGTCTTTGGGGTGGGAAGTTTTTGGTACAGGTACCACACAAGATGTTTTCCACAGCTGTGGTACCCTCCCCAGTTTCAGGCTCATGTTGAAGATATACGTCACAATCCCACACAGCTGGTCTGCACAGGACTTGAGGAGCTTTGCGCTGATGCCGTCCGGTCCCGACGCCTTCCTCGGCCTTCCTAAATGTGAAAATATGAGACCAATAAGCCTATTAAATGCCGACCTTAAGATAATTTGTAAAATTTTAGCAAGACGAATACAAGAAATTTTACCAAATATTATTAATCGAGATCAGAATGGCTTTATAAAGGGAAGACAAGGCTTCCATAATGTAAGACTATTTAATATTATTTATTCTAATAAAGAAGCACCGGATACAGCTCTCTTATCACTGGATGCCGAAAAAGCCTTTGATAGAGTTGAATGGCCCTTTCTTTTTGAAGTCTTACAAAGGTTTGGACTTGGGTTCAGATAATATATAATAATGCTACTGCAGAAATTCTAACAAATAACAATATTTCAAAATCAATAAAAATCAATAGAGGATGTCGACAAGGCTGTCCACTTTCACCTTTACTGTTTACTATGGCAATTGAACCTTTAGCGATGGCGATACGTCTACAGTCACAAATATATGGAATTAAAGTTGGACCAACAGAACATAAAATCTCCCTGTATGCCGATGACATAATTTTGTTTATGTCGAATCTTAAAAAATCAATTCCGACCTTGTTGAATTTAATAAAGAATTTCGGGGAAATATCAGGATATAAAATAAATAAAACTAAATCTTCAATATTAATGCTAAATGAGACCCAGAGAAATTACCCAACCCCTGAGGTAAATCAATTCAATGTTGTAAATCAGCTCAAATATTTAGGAATCCAAATTGTGCCTAAGCTAGAATCAGTCGCCAGTGTCAATTATGAAGCCTTAATGACAGATATTGATGAGTTACTTCAGAGATGGATGTCACTACCAATGTCGATGATCGGGAGAATCAATATACTTAAAAGTAATATTTTACCTAAAATACTTTATTTATTTCAATATATTCCCTTATCACCACCTTTAGATCTATTCTCAAGAATTAAAAAAAAGTTAGTGGAATTTATATGGAACAACAGGAGGGCTAGATTACGACTGTCTTTATTATATTTACCATTTGATCGTGGAGGTCTGAAATGTCCAAATTTTATGTTGTATTATTGGTCGGCACAACTGAGGTCTATGACATATTATTTTTCATCAAATGATCTCCCTCACTGGACTGAAATGGAATCATACAATTTACCTTTACCTCTTCCCATATTCATATACTCAGATTCGGCAAAAAAATTACAAAAACAAGTTAAAAATCCATTTGTAAAGCATATGATCAAAATATGGTGTGAAGCTAAAAACTATTTAAAAGAACCACAGCTATTGTCACAATTTAGTCCAATATGGGGTAATCAATATTTTAAACCAGGGAGAGCGGACGCTGTATTTAAAGTATGGAATTTAAAAGGGATACAAAAGATTCAGGATTTATATTTGCCATGTGCAGAAAACATAATGTCTTTTGAAGAGTTGAGGATCAAATTTAATCTCAATAGAACACATTTTTTTTAAATATCTTCAACTTAGAAACTTTATTCGATCAAATCAAAATAAAGCTCTCACTCGACCTATCTATTCATCCTTGGAAAAAATGTTGATGAAAGATAGTAAAAGAAAGGGTATTATTTCAGAGTTTTATAACTCATTGACACTATTTTCAAGTGAAAATTCACTGAAAAGATTAAACTACTGGAAAGAAGATCTGCAAACTGAAATTCCAGAGGAACAATGGGAACTGGCTTGTACAGAAGCTCAAACCAAATCAATAAATGTACGCCTTAAATTGATACACTTCAAATGGTTAATGCGGATGTATGTTACACCGGAGGAGTTAAATAGATATAACAAAAATATACCAGATACGTGCACAAAATGTATGGAAAGTAAAGGAACTCTATTTCACTGTGTATGGGAATGTAGATTAATAAGAATGTTTTGGGAAGAGGTGAGGGTAACAATTGAAAAAATAATCTCAAAACAAATCATATTGAATCCTAAACTGTTTTTGTTGGGTCTGTACCCAGAAAAGCATAATTTTAATAAAAGTGAAAGAACATTCATAGACCTCAGTTTGCTTAATGCCAAAAAATGTATTGCACTATTATGGAAAAAGACTTATAGACCAGATGTGACTCAGTGGTTAAGACAGATGTTAACAAACCTTCCATTAGAAAGAATAACATATATACTGAAATCAAAGGAAATTGTGTTTGAGAATATATGGAGACCTTTTATTGATTATGTAAAAAATTTAAACATAACTCTTGAAGAAGAAGATGAATGATATGTGTGGACCTTGTAAATTCCAAACTGTCTAGACTAAACAGAGGAGCATTGTTGAAGATTTGATTTTGTTGGTGGTTGTTGGTGTTTTTTTAGTACTTTAGTGTTAGTGTTTGATTGTTTGTATCATGTTTGTTTAAAAAAAAAAAAAGGTTCAATAAAGATATTGTGGAAAAAAAAGAAATGATTTCTCCACGCTAAGTAGAATTCATCTGAATTAGTTGAACGCCATTTCCTTTCCAATTGACGAGTTTTCTGTTTTAAGCCACGAGTTTCTGAGTTAAACCAAGGGGTTAGAAATCTCTGGTTAGACTTTTTCTTTTTAAAGGGGCTACCAAATCTAGAGTCTGATGCAGAGAGGCCATAACGCTATCAACCATGCTATCAATCACGAATGGAGCAGACTCTCCATCATTTGTTTCTGTTGTGTTGACCCATGGTATAGAGGAGACAATCTGCAAAAATTTGGCATCAACGTCATCAGAAAGACATCTGCTTTAGTAGTATTTTTCTTTAGGAAACAAGTGATCAGATATAATGAAATCAAAAATTAACAGACAATGGTCAGACAGTACGGGATTATGAGGAGACACTACCAGATTTTCGATATCTATACCATAAGTCAAAACAAGGTCCAATGTATGGTGGAAATGATGGGTGGAATTTTTTACTTTCTGGGGAAACCCCATTGAGTCTAAAATTGAATTGAATGCCTTATTAAGACAGTCACTCTCTACATCAACATGTGTATTAAAGTCCCCTACAATAATTATTCTATCGGATTTCAGCACCAAATCAGCTAAAAATTCGGCAAATTCCGATAGAAACGCTGAATAGGCCAAGGGAGGACGATAAACTATGGCAAAGAGAACTGGGTTCAAGCCAAGATTGCCAACAAGCCCCACACTAAGGACCAAACCTTCAAAGGAATTAAAACATAATTTTTGCTTAACATTAACTAGTAATTTAGAATGGAAAATTGCCGCCACTCCACCACCACGACCAGAACCTCTGGGGTTATGACAGTTTAAATACCCAGAGGGAGTTGATTCATTCAGACCAACATAATCATCTTGCCTGAGCCAGGTCTCTGTGAGGGATAGTAGATTGATCTGATGATCGATTAATAGATCATGAACCAGAAAAGACTTAGAAGTTAGAGACCTAATGTTGAGGCTTGATTTGAATTTGGGGTTTAATTGAGGCTGGATTTGAATTTTACCAGCATTTTGTTTAATCAATTTGGGATTTTTATGCATTCTATTTTTATTAACTTTTTTATTAACTTTAGAGGGAGCAGAAAAAGGTTCTCTGAGGAAGGAGACAGGGGCAAAGTTGAAAGGTGGTGGATGAGGAGGAGCTACAGAAGTGCGTGTGTTTTTCAAGTTGTGTTGTATTTGTACTGGGTTACAATATTTAGGTCAACGGGAGACGGACACAATCTCTGTAGGATTATAAATCAAAGGCTGATCCAAATGGTAAAGACCACCTGTATTAATGGGATCGATACAAGAAGTGGGAACAGAACCAAAAAAGGACAATTTGGCAAACCCAGAAGCTTCAGAGCGAGTAAACACACCAAGTCCCAGTCACTGTACCAAAAAACACCGAATGGAATAGAATAGATTGTCTCTTAAAACACGTGCACCAAGTCTATTTGGGTGGATGCCATCAGGCCTCATAAGTGATGGGCAGTTCCAAAATAAGTTAAAATTGTCAACAAAACCAATGTTAAAAATAGGACAAGTAAAACACAGCCAAGAATTAAGACTGAGAGTTCTGCTAAAACGATTGCAGCCTTGTCTGAGAGGTGCCAAAGGCCCAGAGATGAGCGCACGTCTGCCACAGTTCAAAAGAGTGGACAGAAGGTCACCTTTTAAAATCTCCAACGCTTCATCTGGGATGTTATTGCATCCCACATGCACAACGACAGTTTGTACGTGGGGGAACTCATTTAGCAGGTCAAGGATAAAAGCCTCAATGTCAGAGACTCTAGCCCTGGGAAAAAATCGAGTGATGCAGTATCTGCTTCTGACGTTCCTCATGATCAAGTCACCAATTACCAGCGTCGTCTGGGGGGGGTTTTGTCGGTGGATTCTGACGAGGAGAGTAATTTTGTAGAGGGTGATGATGTTGTTGCGAAGGCGGGGTAATGCGCTCTCTTCTATCTGGAGCTGGTGTGTAATTTGACACACCCAGGGTGGTCTTTATCCAGGGTTTGCGGACATGAGTCACCGCTGAAGGAGAGGAGGGAGGACGATGGGCATCCACAGGTGGACGGCCAGCATCCAGATGGGGAAAATCCTCCAAGGAAAGGATATCAAATCTGTTTTCCAAGGACACTGGAAGAGAAGAGGCGCAGCCCTTTCTGGTCGATCGACGATGGTTGTTAGCTGGTTGAACCAAGGTCCAGGGCGTGCATTGAGGATGAGAGGGACCAACCGAGGCTTTGGGTTTAGCCTCGAGATGAAACCAGTGTTTGTTGCTGTGGTCATGGATGTCTGCAGAGAGCAGGAGTAGAGGTAGATGGAGAAGCGCTGAACTCACCCAAGTAAGTAGCCGTCTCTGCCAGCTGCGAGTCGGTAGCCGGAGCCGATGTTCGCCCGAGAATGATGGTGTCGAGGTGGTCTTCGGCCTCCCAAATCTTACAAAGGTTGGAGAGCCTCGTTTCCAACTCAGAGACCTTACCGAGGAGAGATAAACAGCGGGTACATGTCAGAGAAGGAGCCATGGCGTTACAGGCGCTGAGATGGATGGATAGCCTGCCAGCTAGCCAAAAACAGCTAAAATAGCTAAAAACAAGTTAGCTGAAAGTTAGCTGAAAACAGCTAAAAGGCTAAAAACAGGCTTGCAGGAAGCCTAGCCCGGTAAAAAGCAGCCTAGCCGGGGATGGGACCTACTCACGTGTCCGAACGGGCTTTTAGGCAAGGCCAATATCGAGCTAACAGCAAACAAAGACTAGTAACAACAAACAGAAATAAAAAATTAAAAATGAAATCAATAAAAACAAACAAAAGCGGAGAAAATAGTACTCTGACGACTTCTGTCGGCGGTTTAGCGAGCATTCGCTCACTCTGGGCACTCAATGCTGGCACCCTTAGAGCCAAAACTGGAAATAGCGCATCACCAGGTGTAGAGCCAACAACTCTCTGTCGAATGTGCTGTATTTGCATTCGCTGTCGTGCAAAGTCCAACAGAAAAATGTGAGCAGCTGCCACAAACTAGAGACATTCTGCTCTACCACTGCTTCTCTGGCAACATCAGTGCGTCCGTAGTGAGCGCAATCCGTGCCGACAGATCCGGATGAGCAACACGGCATCCACAAGTGCTGTTTTGGCGTTGATGAAAGCCTGGACTCGCTCGGGAGTCCAGTGGATGTTTTCTGTGGGCTTCTTTTTTTTCAGCACAGCATACAACGGCTGCATCAGGTGGGCTGCCCGGGGAAGGAAATGGTTATAAAAATTGACCATCCTCAAAAACTCCTGCAGGGCCCTCACGGTCTGCGGACATGGCAAATCCGACACAGCGCGCACCTTATCTGGTAGTGGAATTGCACCCTCCAGCGAAAATGCAGTGGCCCAAAAAAATCAATCAGGCACACTGAACTGGCACTTCGCCGGGTTCACTATAAGCCTGTGTGCTTCCAACCTCTGGAAAATCGTCTTGAGATGGGCGATGCGCTCCTCCTCGGACACACTAGCTACCAGAATGTCATCTAAGTAGACGAAAACGAAGGACAAGTCGTGAAGCACTGCATCCATCATCCTCTGGAAAGTCTGTGGCGCGCCTTTTAATGTGAACGGCATGCATAAAAACTCGAAAAGGCTGAAAGGAGTTATTACCGCTGTTTTTGGAACGCCTTCCGCGTGCACCAGGACCTGATGGTATCCGCGGATCAGATCCACTTTCAAAAAAACACGCGCCCCAGCCAGGTGCACGGAAAAATCCTGGATGTGCGGAAGGGGATAACGATCGTGTTCTGTGGCATTATTCAAGTGCCGAAAATCACCACACAGTTGCCACGACCCATTGGCTTTAGGCACGTTGTGTAGCAGGGATGCCCAAGGGCTGTTGGAGTGCCTGACGATGCCCAACTGCTCTAAGTTGGCAAACTCCTCTCGTGCGCTTGCCAGTTTAGCTGCATCCAAGCCCAAAGGTTGCGCAAACTCCGGTGGGCCTTTTGTCGTTATGATGTGTTCAACCCTGTGTTTTGTTATCGTAGCTGAAAAAGTCAGGACCGTGAGTGCTGGGAACTGTGTGAGCAAATGTTGGTACTTACCCCCGGAGCTATAATGTTAGCCAGTGTTGTCAACCCAGCTCCCTGAGCTGTACAGGGCAGTGAGGTAAAAGAGACAGCATCCACTAATCTATTAGCAACATCGACTAACAAACCCATAAGCACATAAAAAATCTGCACCTAAAATGGGGGCGGAACATGCAGCTACCACAAAGTCCCACTGAAAGTTGCGTCCGTGTAAGCATATCGTCAGTGTCCACTTGCTAAATGTCCTGATGGTGGATCCGTTGCCGGCCGTGAGCTCGGGACTGCTGCCTCCTGCCACCCTGTCTGCGTTGACCAGCAGGATGAGGCTGTTCCGGGAGCCGGAGTCCACCAAAAACTGTCTCCCCGAACGTGTGTCCGTGACATAAAGCAGTTTGTTCCTGTTGCCATTGGTTGCAGCTGCAACTGAACTCCGAATCTGCCGTCTTCCTGGCTTCTTGAATTGGCATGGTGACAGGCAGCATTGGGCATTTGAGCCGAAACGGCGATGATAAAAACAGATCGCCTCGTTCCTTTGTCTCTCAGTGTCCGTCTCGGCTACCACCACCGGCTCCTCGATCTCACTGGAGTCCCTCATGGATGCTGGTGCCACTGCCTGCATGCTGAGAGTTCTCGTCGCCAAAATGATGTGGTCCGCTTCCTGCGCCAGGGCGCGGTAGTCCTTAGCAACCAGCCACGGCGAGTTGGCCAGGATCACCCTCGCTGTAGCTGGTTGGTTCCTGAGGAGCAAGTGGGTGAATAGGGAAGATTCATCATCCTCCCCCCTCAGCGACAACTTGCTCTCCATGAGCTCCACTGCTGATCTGTCACCTAACTCCAAACACGTTAGGAGTCTCTCTGCCCTCTCACTGTCAGAAAGGGTATAGCGCTGGAGACACATCCTCTTGAGCACTTCATATTTTCCTTGGGCCGGCGACTCCTGAAGCAGGCTCATCACCTGTTGCATGACGCGCGCATCCAGCGCAGCAACCATGTAGTAATACTTGGTATTGTCCATTGTTATCCCGCGGAGTGCGAACTGGGCTTCTATGTGCAAGAACCACGTGGTCGGGTTGTGAAGCCAGAAGCCTGGGAGCTTGACTGAGACAGCACACGTGGCGCTGGTGCTCTCCCTCCAGGTAGTCTCCGGGGCAGTGCTCGGCTTGCTTTCCATGGCACGTCTAAGGGTCACCAATGTGAAGAAAGGAAGCAGGCGAGGCAACAAGCTGAATGACACATGAACTTTATTCCTTCTCCAACATACAGTACAGTAAAACGAGCTCCCAGGTCTCTGTGCATTCCTCTTTTATACCTTTGTTCCAAGCAATGTATTTTGGTCGGAAGTTCTGGTTCTCAATGTATGGAATTAAAGACCTGTGTAGCACATTAACATAACATAACACCGGCACCGCTGCTCACACCCTTCTCTCTTCCAGCAGCTCCTGCGGTTCCTCCTCTCCCCGGGGGGTGCATAATTCAATTCAATTCAACTTTATTTATATAGCGCCATTTTACAACAACCATCATCTCATAGCACTTTCAACTGTAGGGGAAACCCCAACAATTGCAGAAAGACCCCAGCAATCAGGTGATCCTCTGTGAGCAAGCGCTTGGCGATGGTGGAGAGGAAAAACTCCCTTTTAACAGGAAGAAACCTCCAGCAGAACCAGGCTCAGGGAGGGGCAGTCATCTGCTGCGACTGGCTGAGGGGTGAGGGGATAGAGAAGATGAAAAGAACAGACATGTAGAGAGCAAACAGCACGATGGGGACTCAATCTGTGGGAGAGAACAAACAGATGTTAATGACCAGCAAAATAAAAAAAGTCATTGAGAGTGAAGAAAGGAGTGAAGCCCAGTGCAATTATTGGAGGTCCCCCGGCTGTCTAAACCTAATAGGAGCATAACTAAGGGAGGGTTCACTATAACAGTGAACCCTCAGATGGGACAGTGTACCATACTGTCCCATCTGAGCCCCCCTGGTCGCACTTCCTCCTCCGGTCCATTGTTCCCCCTTATCCCAGCTGCCTTCTCTGGGTGGAGAATCCCCCACCCATGCCACCAAAATAGCACTTTTCATACAAAAAGATGCAACGCAAAGTGCTTCACACATTGAAATTAAAACACAATTTACCCCCCCACACACACACACAACATAGACACAAACACACACACACCTACTTTCATCAGTATAAAACTTATTGCTTAAGGCTTATGGTGGCTACCTTGGATCCAAGTGTGGAAGCACCATCACTAGGGAGCCATCACCAGCAGAGAAAGTGCCAAGTTCACAGCTACAGAAACACCAACTTTGAGACCGCCCAAGTCCAACCCAAGGGGTCGACGCCGCAGCGTACAACCCCCTCAGCCGGGCAGACCAGAACAATCACAGGCCAGCACCCCGCAACTAGAAAACATGCACAACCCCCACGGGAGGGCCCCCCATGAGGAAATGCCAGAGATTGGACAGGGTGATAAAAAGTCACTGATAAATAATAACATGGATTGCTGATTTAAAAAAAAAAAATAGGCAGTTAAGATGACTAGAAAAATAAAACACCTAAATACAGTCACAGACATATTCATAAATATTAATAATTAACAGTAAGATAAGTGATTGTGACATAAAAAAGATTTAAAATCAGAAATTAGGAGAATTAAAATAGGAAACCAATCAAAAGCAAGGTTAAAATAGTAGGTCTTGAGCCTGCTTTTAAAACATGGACATTCTCGACAGGTCTGATGTTCTCTGCCAGGCTGTTCCACAGACTTGGGCCATAGTAACTAAAAGCCGCCTCGTCGTGGGTGCGTGGTCTGACAGTAGGAATAGTTCAAAGGCCAGTGCCGGAGGACCTCAGGGACCGTGGTGGCTCATATGCCAAAAACAATTTTGATAAATAAGAAGGCCTAAGACCATGCAGACATTTATAAACTAATAAAAGAACCTTAAAATAGATCCTGAAGGACACGGGGAGCCAATGTAGTGATTTTAAAACCGGTGTGATGTGAGCCTGCCATCTGATCCTTGTCAGACACTTGCAACTGAATTCTGTAATAAATGCAGATTTGAAATTGTCTTTTTGGGAAGACCGGAGAGCAGGGCATTATAGTAATCAATATGACTGGTGATAAAAGCATGCGTCAGTATCTCTGTGTTTGCTCAAGAGAGAAGTGGGTGGACTCTAGCTATATTCTTTAGATGGTAAAATCCTGTTTGTGTTATTTTTTTAATGTATGGAGTAAAACCAAGCTCAGAGTCTAAAATGATGCCCAAATTCTTAACTTGTTGGGATGGGGTAAAGGACGGACTATGTAATTTTGGTAAAAATTTTCTCTCTCTGAGCTTCAGGACCAATGACTAAAACTTCAGTTTTGTCCTGGTTGAGCTGAAGAAAGTTTGCTGCCATCCATGACTTAAATGTCTAAAATATAGTTAAAAAGGGTGTTGATTGGTTCCATGTCATCAGGAGACACAGCGATATACAGTTGTCATCAGCATAACTGTGGTAATTAAGGTTTTATCTATCTAGAATCAGAGGGGCAACTGCCATGCAAGGTGCCGCCACACCAACTTTTCCTTCCCCGATTCTATTATGCTGTGCACCAAGCTAGAAGGCGGGAAGTACCATTTTTATATGGTCTTTGGTATACGTATCCTATGGAGCAGATGCTCTATCACTAGGCCACCACTCCAGTGGCTGTTTCATTTCATATGTACCACTGATAGCAGTTAGCGTTTTTCTGTCTGTGTGTGTATGTGTTGATTTAATAACAAACTTGTCAAATTTGCTGCACAGGTATTAAACTAAATCATTTGCATGCTTTCAAAACACTGACATTCAGACCCTTCTAAATCCATCATAATGAAACAGATCTATTTCAGTTCATGTTGTAGTATAATTGGAGTAATATCCTCATCGTTTGTTCTCACTAGTGTGGTTTTTTTTCCCCCTTCTAAGCCTTTTCATCCGATGGTAAACCTCGTGTGCAGTGCTGACCTCAAGATGTTCCTGTGTGCCCTGTATGCTCCAGTGTGTACTGAATATGGCCGTGTTTCGATGCCATGTCGCTCTATCTGCCAGCGGGCCAAGGATGAGTGCCACAAACTCATGGAGATATTTGGAATAGCCTGGCCAGATGACGTGGAATGCAGCAGGTACAAGTGTATTAATCTTAATCTCAAATGAGGGCACAATAATATAAACAATTTTATATTCAGCTCTGTCGATAAAGGTTTGACTTTTTTGCATGAGTAGTGGAGCTGTCACACCTTGACGATTTAGCCAGCGTATGCCGACACAAGAAAAGTTTGGCGGATATGCTGAATAAGTTATGGGTAAGTTTTGTTCAAGTTAAGAGCACACTGAAGCTTTCTGGTATACATTGTAGTACAGCGAGGTCATCGAAAAATGTATGCCAGCGTATGGCTCATACGTCCCGCATACATGGGCCATAAGTTGGAGGCAAGTTATGCCATCTTTGACACGTGTTACTTGTAAGTTACTCATAAGTTGAGATAATGTCTAGCATATCCAAAACTTATTTCTAACCTATGAGTAACGGGCTTTGAACCTACAGTGGATATAAAAAGTCTACACACCCCTGTTCAAATGCCAGGTTTTTGTGATGTAAAAAAATGAGACCAAGATAAATCAGTTCAAAACTTTTTCCACCATTAATGTGACCTATAACCTGTACCACCCAATTGAAAAACAAACTGAAATCTTTTAAGGGGAAAAATAAAAAATCAAAAACTTACAATAATCTGGATGCATAAATATGCACACCCTCTAACACATTCAAACTCATGTTAAATGGGAGTCAGCACACACCTGCCACCATTTAGAGTTCCTCTGACTAACCCCAAACAAAGTTCAGCTGTTCTAGTAGGCTTTTCCTGACATTTTTGTAGTCACATCTTACATGGTCCACAGAGAGCTTTCAAAGCATCAGATGGATCTCACTGTTCAAAGGTATCAGTCAGGAGAAGGGTACAAAACAATTTCTAAGACATGAAATATACCATGGAACACAGTGAAGACAGTCATCATCAAGTGGAGAAAATATGTCATAACGGTAACATTACCAAGAACTGGACGTCCCTCCAAAATTGATGAAAAGATGAGAAGAAAACTGGTCAGGGAAGCTGCCAAGAGGCCGATGGCAACATTGAAGGAGCTGCAGGAATTTCTGGCAAGTACTGGCTGTTTAGTACTTGTGACAACAATCTCCCATCTAGGGGGGCAAGACAGAAGCCTTACAAAGAAAAACATTCAAGCCCGGCAAAATATTTTGCAAAAACACATTTGAAATCTCTCAAAAGCATGTGGGAAAATGTGTTATGGTCCGATTAAACCAAGGTTGAACTTTGTGGCCATAATTCCAAAAGGTATATTTGGCGCAAACACAACACTGCTCATCACCAAAAGAACACCATACCTACAATGAAGCATGGTGGTGGCAGCATCATGTTTTTGGGCTGTTTTTCTTCAGCTGGAACTGGGGCCTTAGTCAAGGCGGAGGGAATTATGAACAGTTCCAAATACCAGTCAGTGTTGGCACAAAACCTTCAGGCTTCTGCTAGAAAGATCAAGAGGAACTTCATCTTTCAGCACGACCATGACCCAAAGCAGACATCCAAATCAACAAAAGAATGGCTTCACCAGAAGACGATTAAGATTTTGGAATGGCTCAGCCAGAGTCCAGACCTGAATCCGATCAAACATCTGTGGGGTGATCTGAAGAGGGCTGTGCACAGGAGATGCCCTCACAATCTAACAGATTTGGAGTGTTTTTGCAAAGAAGAGTGGGCAAATATTGCCACATCAAGATGTGCCACACTGATAGACTCCCTCCCAAAAAGAATGAGTGTTGTAATAAAAGCCAAAGGTGCTGCAACAAAGTATTGGTACAAAGTATTTATGCAACCAGGTTACTGTAAGTTTTTTATTTTTCCTCAAAAGATTTCAGGGGTTTTTTTTTCAATTGGGATGTACAGGTTGTAGGTCACATTAATGGTGGAAAAAGTTTTGAACTGATTTAGCTTTGTCTCTTTTTTTATTTTTTACATTACAAAACCTGGCATTTGAAACAGGGGTGTGTAGATTTTTTTATATCTACTGCATGTGTAACTTACATCGAACTTATCTCCAACACATATTGACGTATGTAGACGTATTTGATGTGTTCCCTACAACCACAGAACTTACTGAACATGTTTCTAACTTACAGTCTAACACTTGTAATAATGGCGTATTAGCAGCGTAGGGAACTGGAATATAAAAATGGGGCTCACAGGAGGAACCCGTCAGTACCTCTCAAGACTCCATGGTGAGCAGATGTCCATGTCAAACTGGTCTTGTTCTTCGATTCAGACAAAGTAAAGAGATGTTTTATACCTTGACATGTTTCGACTTTCATCTGACGTTCGTGACGTGTCACATCAGCTGTTTTATCCTTTCCATAGGGGTGACCGACCTGACAGATTTGACCGATCTGCCAGGTCAGTTGCGCCGTCAGCTGTGTGATGGTCTTTAGAGGAGAAAATCAACTCAGTTCAACTGAGATAATGGAGCCTTCATCCGCTCGCAGACCTGGGATTCATGGATTGGGAGGCGACTGCATAAGTTAAGACTATGGTTGGGCATAACCCAGGATTTACACTCTACTCCGGATGCAGTCCGTTGCAGATGCAGTGCGGATGGCCCCTTGCGTTCACCCCTATCAGCTCCATTTGTGTTTTGCAGTGGCATGGATGAGAACAGAGTTTGAAATACAAGATCCCGTGAGAATTATACAAAATAACGCGAGATCTTGAAAAAGATCCGAGAGTGACCAAGATGAAGTGATTGTGATCACGTGATAACAAGGAAGTGTGATGTAGCAGCTCTCCACCTGGATTTTTAGGCTCTAAATAAAACATAAGTAGCTCATTAATTTTAATTCTATGAAGTGTTTGTATCTTAAGTCAAGTCTTTACCTTTTCTGACACAGTGGTGGAGGAGTAGACCTCAGAAAATAATGGACAATCCTCAAATCGTTTTTAATGAACAAACAGCTATCAAATACCGCAAGATACCGTGGGATTTCCTTGCATATTGGATTTGGCATCTATCAAAAATAGACTTGTTGCGTTTTGTTAGCAAACCGAATCTGATGAGCCGGATTCATTCCGTAGTGGTCCGGACCAGGTGGGGATTAGAAAATTGACGAGAATGGGGAACTATTTGCTGCGGAGGCTGGATCGCAGCCGTAACGTACTGCATCTGGAGTTGGTGTAAATCTAGGGTAAGTTGTGAACGCCGGCAACACGCTAAGCATTCGTTGGTATAAGTTATCGAAACGTTTTATACAAGTTACTAATGCATTATGTATATGCCCAAAATTGAAAAAAACATTGGTTCAGCATATGCCAGCATTTTAGAGAAATTTTGATACATCGGCATACGCTGGCTAAATCCTGAAGGTGTGACAGACCCTTGAGGTTAAAATTGTCAGTTTTACTTAAAGTTTTTAGAGATTTTTTTTTAATGAAATCTTGAAGTGGAACTCTGCTCATTTCCTGCTGCACATTTTTTTGTGTTGACTATTTTGGATAATTCACAGTTCAAAATAAATCCTGTTTTCCTTGTTCTTGGACTTGGTGCAGCCTCAGTGCATTTATGCAAAAGAAATGTTTTGTTTTGTATTCTTTCAGGTTCCCAGATTGTGATGAGCCCTATCCTCGTCCAGAGGACCTGCTCACTGGCCCTGAACCCACTGACCAGTCATCCATGACAGTCCTGAGAGATTATGGTTTCTGGTGCCCACGAGAGCTCAAGGTCGACCCAGACCTGGGCTACACTTTTATGGGCAGGAAGGACTGTTCTGCTCCATGCCCTTCAATGTTCTTCAACCAGCAGGAGCTCACCTTCACTAGATACTTCATTGGAGTAGTTTCCATCGTCTGCTTATCTGCAACGCTCTTCACATTCCTGACATTCCTCATTGATGTTACAAGGTGTGAAAAGCTGAATGCAGTAACTATGAAGTCTAACAAAAATTAAAAAAAAAAAAAAGTTAAAACAGTTTGAGAATAACTGTCCTTACATCTTCATTAGGTTCCGGTACCCCGAGCGACCCATCATCTTCTACGCTGTGTGCTATGTCATGGTGTCACTGGTGTTCTTCCTGGGTTTTCTCTTAGAAGACAGAGTTGCGTGTAATGCCATCAGCCCTGCCCAGTTCAGAGCTCCAACCATAACACAGGGGTCACACAACAAGGTGAGACTTGTACTTTAGTAGACTAAAATCATACTTAAACCTACGGTCACAAATCCCCTTACGAACAGCTGCAAACACCGTATGAACAATTTTTGGACCATTTCGAGGAGAATCCAGCATTCGTAGACCATCCGTAAGTTCGTGACCAGGTCATTGGTCTTGTCCAAGATTTTCTACGAATCCCCCACAAAAATCCCTGATCATAGGGCAGCCATATGAATGCCTTAGGAACAGCATAAAGAGAATAAACAAGTAAAACTTTTATCCAAAGGAAATTTCTTCCCCCCTCTGGGAATTGATTTTCTCTGCATGACTGAAATCAATCCCCCCTCCAGGTGAGTTCCTGCGTGCTTTCTGAACTATTTTTGGGGGATTTCTAAGTATTTCTTTTGTTAGAAAAAACATACTTTTTCATTAGAAAAAAAATATATTAAAACAAAATTATTATTAAATAATTCCACTTGTATCAGATATCATTTTATTAATTAAATAGCTGGAGGTAGTTATAATTCAATGCTGACACTGCTCCTGTGGTGATTTGTGGCATATTTTCTTTTAAAAATACACAAAAAATAATTATTTAAATACAACATTCAGTTAATTTTGCTAGTTGGCAAATTTGAGTATAATGAGGACTTTAAAAAAAATAAAATAAATAAACATAGGCATATACAGTATATACCCTGACAAAATGTGCCAAAAGGCATTCTCAAGAATGCCTCAAGTTGCTCTTGCGAATTGAATGGCAGCTGTATGAAACGATGCCCCCCTCCACAAATATCTGCAAACTCCAGAATTCGTAGGATTGCTATTACTCAGGAAATCACTGGTGATTTACAGGGTTAAAAATTGGCAACCCCCCCCCCCCCCCAAAAAAAAAAAAACGTGCATCTGAATCCGAAGATTTTCTCACATGATTATTAAGGGCCCCTTTACACAGTACGGAGCTCGTTGAGAGACTGGGCCAATTTTTGATCTTTGGGATCATTTGGGAGATCCTTGTGGGTTTTGGAACAAGTCAAACTTTGAGGAGACCGTGGCAACTGTGGAGATCATTGAAGATGGAACAATGGATGGATCAACCAACAGCAACACCACTAGCTCCACAGACAGCCTGCCGGATGATCTCAACATCTTTTACACCCGCTTCGAGACCTCCAGCTACAGTGCAGAGAGGAGACGCACACACACGCACCCTCCCCCTCCACTAAACGTCTCATCAGGACAGGTGAACAGAGCACCAAGAAATGTCAACCCCCGCAAGGCAGTAGGACCAGACAACATCCCTGGACGGGCTCTCAGAGCATGCTCAGCTGAGCTGACTGATGTTCTCACATCCATCTTCAACCTCTCCCTCAACCAGAACATAGTCCCCTCCTGCTTCAAAACCACAACCATCGTGTCCCTCCCCAAAAAGAGCCCGCCAACCTGTCTGAATGATTGCAGGCCGGTAGCACTCACTCCAGTCATCATGAAGTGCTTCGAGAGAGTGGTGCTGCCCCTCATTCAGGACAGCATACCAGATACCCTGGACCCCCTGCAGTACGCCTACCGGCCCAACAGGTCCACCTCGAATACCATTGCTGCAGCACTCCATGATTCTTTCTCCAACCTGGAAAATAAAGACTTCTACATCAGGATGCTCTTTGTCGACTACAGCTCCACCTTCAACACGGTCATCTCCCACAAACTCGCCGACAAACTGTCTTCACTTGGCCAGCACCCCACCCTCTGTGACTGGCTACTGGACTTTCTGACGGGCAGGCCCCAGTCTGTCAAGATGGTAACAGGACCTCAGCAAGCATCATCACGAACACAGGTGTCCCACAGGGTTGTGTTCTCAGCCCCATCCTCTACAGCCTCTTCACCCATGACTGTGTTGCCTCCCACAAGGACAGTATCATCTTAAAGATTGTGGATGACACGGCAGTGATAGGACGCATCAGTGGTGGTGATGAAGCATCCTACAGGAGGAAGGGGGTCAGCCTGGCGTCATGGTGTGAGGACAACAACCTCACCCTCAACACGGACAAGACGAAGGAGATGATAGTGGACATGAGGAAGGGGAGGAGGAGACCCCATCAGCTGCTGTTCATCTGGAAGCTTGAGGTGGAGAGGGTGAGCAGCTTTAAATACCTGGGCATCCACATCAGCGAGGACCTTACAGTGGTGTGAAAAAGTGTTTGCCCCCTCCTGATTTCTCTTTTTTTGTGTGTGTGTGTTTGTCACACTTAAATGTTTCAGATCATCAAATAAATTTAAATATTAGCCAAAGATAACACAAGTAAACACAAAATGCAGTTTTTAAATGAAGGTGTTTATTATTAGGGGTAAGAAAAATCCAAACCTACATGGCCCTGTGTGGAAAAAGTGACTCCCCCCCTTCCTGTTAAAACATAAATTAACTGCGTTTTACCACATCTTTGGAAAGCTGAGTTCAATTTCTCTAGCCACACCCAGGCCTGATTACTGCCACACCTGTTCTCAATCAAGAAATCACTTAAATGGGACCTGCCTGAAAAAGTGAAGTAGACCAAAAGATCCTCAAAAGCTAGACATCAAGCTGCAATCCAAAGAAATTCAGGAACAAATGAGAAGCAAAGTAATTGAGATCTATCAGTCTGGAAAAGGTTATAAAGCCATTTCTAAAGCTTTGGGACTCCAGTGAACCACAGTGAGAGCCATTATCCACAAATGACGAAAACATGGAACAGTGGTGAACCTTCCCAGGAGTGGCTGGCCAACCAAAATTACCCCAAGAGCGTAGCAGCGACTCATCCAAGAGGTCACAAAAGACGCCACAACAACATCCAAAGAACTGCAGGCCTCACTTCCCTCAGTTAAGGTCAGTGTTCATGGCTCCACCATAAGAAAGGGACTGGCCAAAAATGGCCTCCAGGGCAGAGTTCCAAGACGAAAACCACTGCTGCGCAAAAAGAACATAAAGGTTCATCTCAGTTTTGCCAGAAAACATCTTGATGATCCCCAAGACTTTTGGGAAAATACTCTGTGGACTGATGAGACAAAAGTTGAACTTTTTGGAAGGTGTGTGTCCGGTGTAAAAGTAACACAGCACTTCAGAAAAGGAACATTATACCAAGAGTAAAATATAGTGGTGGTAGTGTGATGGTCTGGGGCTGTTTTGCTTCTTCAGGACCTGGAAGACTTGCTGTGGTAAATGGAACCATGAATTCTGCTGTCTACCAAAAAATCCTGAAGGAGAATACCCAGCTATCTGTTCGTGACCTCAAGCTGAAGTGCACTTGGGTTCTGCAGCAGGACAATGATCCAAAACACACCAGCAAGTCCACCTCTGAATGGCTTAAGAAAAACAAAATGAAGACTTTGGAGTGGCCTAGTCAAAGTCCTGACCTGAATCTGATTGAGACACTGTGGCATGACCGTAAAAAGGCAGTTCATGCTTGGAAACCCTCCAAAGTGGCTGAATTACAGCAATTCTGCAAAGATGAGTGGGCCAAACTTCCTCCACAGCACTGTAAAAGACTCATTGGCAGTTATTGCAAACGCTTGATTGCAGTTGTTGCTGCTAAGAGTGGCCCAACCAGTTATTCGGTTTAGGGGGCAATCACTTTTTCCACACAGGGCCATGTAGGTTTGGATTTTTTTTTTCTTTAATAATAAACATCTTCATTTAAAAACTGCATTTTTTTGTTTACGCGTGTTATCTTTGTCTAATATAAATTTGTTTGATAATCTGAAACATTTAAGTGTGATAAACATACAAAAAAAAAAAGAGAAATCAGGAAGGGGGCTAACACTTTTTCACACCACTGTACGTGGACACTCAACACCACAGAGCTGGTTAAGAGAGCTCAGCAGCGGCTGTACTTTCTGAGGAGGCTGAAGAAGTTCGGCATGTCCCCTAAGATCCTCAATAATTTCTACAGCTGCATCATCGAGAGCATCTTGGCCAACTGCATCACTGCGTGGTACGGCAGCACTACTGCCCTGGACCGCAAACGCCTGCAGAGAGTGGTGATGACAGCGGAGAAGATCATCAGGACTCCACTCCCCTCTCTGCAGAGCATCTACCACCACAGAGTCCAAAGGAGAGTTGCCAGCATCCTCCAGGACTCCACCCACCCCCAGCACAGAATGTTCACACTTCTACCCTCAGGCCGGAGATACAGAAGTGTGAAATGTAGGACATCCAGACTAAAAAAACTCCTTCTTTCCCACTGCCATCAGACTCCTGAATAAAAAACAAACTCCGGCACAGCTTTGGACATAGGAATTCACACAATGGTTGCTAAATTTGCACATTGCTCACTTGCACAGTGTGCATAGTCTCACCCCGTCTCATGTCCATATTATATCTGCTGCTAAATTATCATTGTACAGTCTACTGGGTATTATCATTAGAGAAATTCTCACACTGGGTGTTAATTTGTACATTTCTCATTTGCACACTGTACATAGGCTTATGCCATCTCAGGTTCATATCATCTCTGATATTAATATACCATTGTCCATAATAGTCATCCAGTGAATTTTCATTCTTCTTGTTTCCTCTAGTTTAACTGCTTTAACTGTCCTAATTGCCTAATGTGTGTTATTAGTATTCATTAGTATTTGTACTTGGTGTTAAGGTGTGTTTAAGGTCTCCCAGTTGCCTAATGTGTTATTAGTGTGTTATTAGTAGTCATTAGTATTAGGTGTGTTATTACCTTATTAGTACTGATTATTTATTACCTTGGCATTCGTTTGGAGAGCAGAGTAAGAATTTCATTGCTCAGGAAATGTTGCATTTCTTAACTCTGCACATGATAATAAAGCCTTTGAATCTTGAATTTTGGATCAAAAAATGGTCAGATCTCTCAGTCTCCATCGCTGTGTAAAGGGGTTATTAGTGATATGTTGAAGCAATTTTAAGCATACCTATTATGTCAGTTATTATTAATACTATTAGAAAGTGCATGTTTAGTAGATGGCTGGGGCGGGGTTTAAAGATTGCCATGTGTGGTTTGGTGTGTATTTGTTATTCTTTTAAAGGGGTGGAATGAGGAGTGGTTAAGAAATTTTATTGCACCAGAGTCACGATCACTTGATCATGAATGCATCTCAATGAACAGTAAATTATATTACTATGATTTTAAAGTCAGCCTTAATCTTAATTCTTACCTTAATGATCTTTAAACATGAAGTCATTCGTTAAACTAGCAGTGCCGCATTGCTAACAAGTGTAAGCAACAGAATCATGGCATGAGAAGTTGGAGCACCTGATATTGTGGCTGTAAATGTGCACACTTTCACATCCACAGACTTTGTACAGAAAATCCTCTTGGGTCTCCAGAACATATGGTAGAGCCAATGGATTTGCTGACTTCTGCCATGTTATTGGATGTATAAAAGTTGTATTACTTTACTATGCTTCTCTTTCAGGCATGCACCCTGTTCTTCATGGTCCTGTATTTCTTCACCATGGCTGGCAGTGTGTGGTGGGTCATACTGACAATCACTTGGTTCTTGGCCGCTGTGCCTAAATGGGGCAGTGAAGCCATTGAGAAGAAAGCTCTCCTCTTCCATGCCGTGGCCTGGGGCCTCCCAGGGGCCCTGACGGTCACCCTGCTGGCTCTGAATAAGATTGAGGGAGATGGGATCAGTGGAGTGTGTTTCATTGGGCTGTATGACATTGACGCCCTGAGGTGGTTTGTTCTGGCACCGCTCTGCTTCAATGTGGCAGTGAGTACAGTCAGAAGATAAATGAGTGTGTGTATGACAGAAGTGATGAGTGGGATATATGGTCTGTGAACGGGTTAATGGGTGAATGAAATGGCATCAGTGTGGACTGCAGAAGAGGTGGTGTGATTCGTAAATAATGGATAGACTATTAAATGTCTTTGAGCCTGCCTGCCAGCTCTTTTAAAATAATGAATTTTATTGTTATGAGCTCTTTCACTGAATCTTGATGTCATCTTTCTTCAGGTTGGTGTTACTCTACTTTTAGTGGGAATTGTTGCTTTGAACCAGGTGCGCATGGAGATTCCACTGGAGAAGGAAAACCAGACCAAACTAGTAAAGTTCATGATCAGAATGGGCATCTTCTCTGTGCTTTACCTGGTTCCGTTGTTGACTGTGATCGGGTGCTACATCTATGAACACACCTACCGAAGCACTTGGGAAACTACTTGGATGGAGGAGAACTGTAGGCGATATCACATCCCCTGTCCATATAAGGTAAAGGGAGGGTGGGAAATGAGAAGGTGTCAAAAGGTGTTATAGTGCTATACTTATTAGAGAAAATAAACAAAATACCGAGGAGAGACATTAGAAAAGACACCAAGCAGGGCCTGTCTGTGTGCATGTTCTCCCTATGTGTGCGCGGATTTACTCCGGGTGCTTCGGTGTCCTTCCACATTCCAAAAACATGCAAGTTAGGTTAAATGGAGACTCTAAAGTGGCCCCTACATGTGAATGTTTGCGTGACTGGTGAAGGGATTAGCGCTGCGCCGTGGCTGCCTCGTCCAGGTGGATGCCCTTGAATTTCCCTCTGGAATTAACAAAGTATAACAGAAAAACAATCAACTGAGCCATTTGAGACAAGGAAACTGTAGTTGTTGTCATTTGCAATGCTGTCCCCAGATATCACATGATGTGTGCAGCTCTCAGTCTTTGGTAGATGATGTGTTCCACTGCCAGAGTCAGCTAGTGTAAAGCCCACAGCTGCCCAGTTTTCTTGCCTTATTGAGTTGGTAAACAAAGATCAAACAATGAACAACTAACTTTTCATCTAATGAATAAATTACATTAGACAACAGATACTATGAGCTTTTCTTATTTGCTGTTATATATACTGTACTGTTACAATGATGGGTGTAAAAAAAAAAAAAAATCCCCAGGTTTGCAAGTAATATCTGTGAGCTTAAAGCTCTGGGCTTCATGCTGCCATTTCAATGTAAGGATGTCTGTTCTTGGATGTTAATGTCATCTCCCACTGGCCTACTAGATAACATTTCTGTTTTGTAGTTAAAAATGGTCTTTTTTTAGATGTTAAATAATATTTAATTGAAGAAAAGGGTTTATTTTTGAGTAAGAGTATTCTGTCAGATGTTCTAAAACATGTTTAAACAATTTTAGAATTTATTTTAAATGTGCATTTATTTTCTGCTTTTAAATAACCACTCTTCAATTTTGTATTAATGCCCCAGTCTCATCAGTCATCTTAATCACTGAACTGAAATTTTAGCTCCCAAAAAACTTAATAAAGCCCATAAATTGTTTTAAGCTGCAATAGTCATTCATTGATCAGAAATGTGTAATTCAGATGTGTGTGTGTTTAAAAAGCTATTAGGTAATCAGGCCTTCTAAACAGGAAATAACTACAACCCTCACCCCAAAAGAAAGACAACTACGGACCAAGGGTAGGAATTAGGATTGGACCACGGTACCCGTGTGTCCATGGGTAGCTGAGCAGGTAAGACAGCTGCGAGTTAGAAGTGTGTTTGTGGCTGAGTGAGTAGGTGTTCATGAAGGATGGGAGTAGAGATCAGCATGCATCAGTAGCTCAGCTAATGCAGCCCTCAAGTCCAACTCCACAATCAACTGCTATCTTGGTTTTGCTCTATTTCTTTTTCTCTTTGTTCTTCTGCTAGTTTTCACATGCATACGTCTTTGAGAGCATCTGTGCCCGGACTCTCTCAGGGCTTGCTCAGTCATGCTCTGCTGCCTGTTCTCTGTGAAGCCTTTGTCACGTTTATGAAGAGTGTGGTGATTCATACAATCTGGTGCTCAATTATAGAGATAATTGTCACTGGAAGTAATGGAGTATGTTTGTAGACAAGTTTGAGGACTGAAAGGATTTAATCAAACACAAAATATAGGATTTTAAATCTTGAACTCAAAAACATTTGTTTAGTTTTAGAAATATAAATCAGAGCTGTGCTGCAGTGGTTGATGATTAAAATAAAAAGTGTCAAGTAAATTCTGACAGACAGACTATGTATATGAGATTGGGAGAGAACAGGTGCAGCAGTTTATGTTTTGGATGTGTGTCCATGTTTAGGTCTGCAGTCTCATGGAGATCCCCATTATGTCCTATTTCAGCTCTGGAATTTCAATATTGTGATGTGTTATTTGATCTTTGCCCTGGGGGATGTCTGCATGCGTAGGAAAGAGTACAAAAGTTGTTCTTGGATAATTGAAAATTCTTTAGGAACTGCTGAAGTGATGTTTTGTGTGTGGGGGGGTAGTCTTGTTTTGACTGAAAACTAATCTGAGACATTCAATCTCAACACAATTAGGCTAAATATTTCAAAACCAAAGACTTCATCTTTCCTTTTGAGATTGTGTGAGGTCTAAAATACTCTGATGTAATCCTCACAAACTTTAATCTTTATTTTAACAGTAAGCTTAAAAAAATCTTCCTAAAAAGAAAAAAAGGCTTTTGTTGTCAACACAGGAGTTTCTTTGTGATTGATGGTTCCTCAGACTGAAGTTTTAACTTTCAGAAAGATGAAACCGCCTCTTAAAAGGAAACTACCGCTGAATGTACTGTGCACTGCTTGAATGTGATTTATTTTGTCTGTCAACTCAAAGCAGTTACATTCTTATGCTTTAACATCAGCAGCAGGTTTTGAGAAGTTTTTGGCATTTAGATTCTGAAGTGAGAGTTTATCTTTGAGCCCATGACAGTTAACATTTTTTGCTCCCCTCTGCTGGATGATGCCTTGCACTTCAAGTGCAACTGAAGGAAAAAAAAAACTGCACTTTGTTAGCTCAAGCAGCTGTTATTTTTCCCAAAACTACGACTTCTATTACCAATATCAAAATGTTGAAGGGCCCTAAACATGTGGTAATGAATACTTTAGGTCATCAAGTGCTCATTGTTTAAGCTGCATCCACAGCTTTTAGGATTCTTTTTAACCACGTTATGGCTTGTGTTAACTGGGTGACTGTGGGATTAATATTTGATGCTTCTGCTCCTCTTAGGTTGAGAAGACCAGCAAGCCGGTCATGGTGGTGTTCCTAATTAAATACCTGATGATGTTGGTGGTGGGGATCCCTTCTGTCTTCTGGGTGGGCAGTAAGAAGACATGTTTTGAATGGGCCAGCTTCCTGCATGGACGCAGGCACAAAGAGTAAGAACAGACTGTGTGAATGCACAGTAAACCCTATTTAGGACATGCATGTTAATGTGATCATACAATTAGATTTGTAACTTATTTTTTCCCCCTTGCCTCTTAAGCACTAGGATATTAGGTACACTGCTTGTCTCCATGGTAACATGAGTGTCCACCATACCCAATAATAGCTCATTAATTATTAATCCTCCCCATCTCCTCCCATGGTGTCTTTTATTCCTCTTTCTCTAATAGTTGTGTTCTCATTTCATGTTTTTCCACCTCCCTTTGCCCTCCACTTAAGTTGTCTTTTATCTTCTTTGTGGAGTTCATTTACCTGCAATCTCTTCCCTCTGTTTTTTCTTTTTACAGCAGTGGAGTGAATGAGTCTCGTCAGGTGTTGCAGGAGCAACCAGACTTTGCTCAGTCTCTGCTGCGTGAGCCCAACACCCCCATCATCAGGAAGTCCAGGGGAACATCCACTCAGGTAGGACTGCAAACACAGCGGTGGCTTAAATGTGTCACAGTTAGCCACTGTGAAACTCATCATAGAAATAAAATGATTAATACATGCTTTTAATGGCATCATTTACATTTGAAAAGATTGATGTCATGCCAAAAAAAAAAAAAAAAAAATCCAGGAAAAAACTTAAATATATTAAGTGTACCATATTTTCGAGCAGTGTGCATGCAGTTATGGGAAAAGCCGAATTACTCTGAATAGTGTTCTGTGTATATTTAAAGCATGTAGATTATGTTTTAAATCTGTGTGCAACAAATTCATCAGAAGTTGCAGCCTTAATAATCTGACCTCTCATCCTTCTTTAGGGGACCTCTACCCATGCCTCTTCCACCCACCTAGCTGTTCTAGATGATCTTGATGAACCAATCAAAACTCACGGACACCCCACCTCTACCAGGAGCAAGGCCAGCAGTGTTCACAGTAAGGCCAGCTACCACGGCAGCCTGCGCCGCACACGAGAGGACAGGTACAGCATGAAATACAATGCACTGTCTTTCTGTCAGATGGTTTCACTCCTTCCCATGTTTGTCTTCTCATATTACTGTCTGTCTCCTCCTGCTCAGGAGTGATAGTATCGTTTACCGAGGTACAGAAGAGCGCAGTTTCCATGGCAGCATGCCACGTCTTGACCATCCACTCTCCACTCATAGCAGCCTCCACCAGATAGACAGCCAGTCGAGACACAGCAGCCAGCCAGACGTCACCGAGGTCCCACCTACCCTCACCACCACCCATGGAACTACAGCAAGTGACAGCCGAGGAGTCGCCGAGAACGACGGCACCAGTGCCTGAGAGGATTGACTGATTCTTTAGATGAGTTATGTAAAGGTGTTGTTGGTCAAGTTTTGTCCTCAGCAGAAATGGCAGTCTTTCTAGAGGATGGAGAATGTCTGCGAGTGCTGCAGTTGTGACTTTTAGTTTCCAGCTTGATTCATAGCAGTGGCTATGTGCTAAAACAGTTCAGCCTGTGAACATAACTGAGCTCAGTGAGATTCGGATTCACAGCAAACTGGAAAAGGTTGTTTACTAAAACTGAACTCAAGTTTAGTCCTGAATGCTTGAGTAGACACACTGAGCTAACAGGAATAAATCAACCTTCTCAGCCATAAGTGACTCTTCTGCTGACATTTTCAGGGAAAAAAAATAGAATTAGCACTGCATGGAAAACAGACAAAACTGTGAGAAAAAGGTCAGTGTTGGTTTAAAACTGATCCTGTATAAAGGTTTGATCTTGAGAGACACTGGCCACATTATGGTGGCATTGTACCCAAATGATTATCTTTCAGGGCCTACATGAATATTGTTAAATCTAATCACTGCCAAGTATTAATCCTTTAACAATCTCAAATGGTCTTTAATAGCTTGTCTAATATCTTGGCAGTGTTTATTCCTAGATTGCTTTCATTCTGTACTGTGGCTCCACAAACTTGCTGTTTCTTTGTGTGGCTTCAGACACTGACAATATGGGCCTATTGTGAACCTGTGGACCTCTTTGTTGCTTAGTGAATTATTTTTATACTGTGAAAAATGTTTCTGCTGCTGAAAGGTTCATTGTGGGTGTGCATGTGCTTTTGGAAAAAGTGGAGAGAGTGATAAATGAAAGATTTGGTGGTGATGCTTTCTAAAATTCTCCCCTTTAAAGGAGGGAGCTGAACGATGACAAGTTGTCAACCCAGAATGTAAATGGCTTTTTACAGAGTCAGAAATACTCCGATACATTACAGATGTAGTTGTGGGGGGGGGGGGGGGGAATCTGTGTAAAGACTTCTATTCCACTTCAGTTTAAACGATTTTAACACTGACCCTTCTGCTTGTTGGCAAAAAGGAGGCAGCTCTTAATACTCAACCACTGCACATTCACTGATACATAATGAAATCTTATGTGGCTTTATAAGCTAAATAAGTCTTTAAAGATTGCCTAAAACTAAACTGAAAATCAGTATTTCAAAATTCAGGCTCCTATCACTAGAACCTACTCTTTGCTGCACAGACAAAAGTGTACTTTTCTTGGGATGAGGAAGTGCTTTCTTACTTAATATTCACCAGTGTACTTTGTAGATATAAACTGCTACTGTACATGCTCTGTGTTCATGTGTGCCCATGTTCTTCAGACTCAAATGTGCCCAAAGAGGTGCAGAAAACTGGCAAGAACAAGAAACATTCAGTCACTGAGCTTTATGTTATCTAACATTTTCTTTGAGCCTTCAAAGGTGAAGTTACACAAACTGAACATTGTAATTTATTTTTTAATGTTGGTGTTTTGTCCCCATTTCTTCAAAACCCAGATAACCTACCTCACCGGTGCCCTCAGCCTTCTCTGTACATGCAAAGCTGCACTCATTGTTTGGTGCTTTTTAGGAAGGAAAATAGTCATAAACTAACACATACAATCAGTTAAGAAAAACTAGTGGTGCTTATTTCTGGGTGAAGAAAAAAAAAACAGAAAAATTCAATGATTATAATTTAACACTATTCCAACAGAAAATGAATATCAGTATCTTTTTGGCCGACCCACAGTCTACCTCTTCATTTAAGCTGGGGTAATTCTGTCAGTCTGCTCCTGTCCATCTGTCTAAACTCACTTTCTCATGAGCAGCTACATCCTGCATATCTGCTGCCCTTTTTTGTGTTATGGGATGACTAATCTGCCTCATACCCACCTTCTGCCTCTCCTCTTGTACATGTGCCCACACTGATCCGTTTCTGGACCTACAGCAACTGTCTGTACCTTTTCAAGTCATGACTACTTACCAACATTAACCATTGTGCTGTTATCTTTGAAATGGACAGTGACGGTTGCTGTGGCAAAACTATCATTAACCTCCCTAACAGTCCCTTACCCCCCAAAGCTAGACACGAGGAGAAAGAGCTTTCTTTGCGCCGTGTTTTCTGATGTCATATTGTGATACAGCTTGAAATATGATGCATTTTCAATATTTCAGAAATGTAATATGGCAAATTTTGAGCTGTATTTGTCTTTTAATTTATTTACAGTTTGGAACTGTAATGATTTCTTTCACATGCTGTCTAATAAACTTTTTATAGACTTCATTTCTTCTGTACAGCCTGAACACACTTTATTGCAAAAAGTAACATTGGTAACAAAATCACACTATTAAAGAATTGCAGCCCAAGTTACTCAGGAAGGAGAATAAAGCAGTACTGAATGGTGATTTGAAAGAGTACAGGGACTAAATGATGTTGGAGCTAAAGTGTATTTTTTAAATTAGTTTTCCTTAAAAGTGAACTAGACAGTATTTTCATGAAAACCACTTTAAAAAATATTACATCAACAAAACGTTTAGAAGTTGCAGAACTAGTCTTTATATTCTTCAAACAAACCTAACCCTAACCTGTTCTGGAACCGTACGTCATTGTATTGGAGAGATGGCATACATCTGAGCAGACTGGGCACTCGTATTTTACCAGACAATATACACTACTTACAAAAAGTTAGGGATATTTCGCTTTCGGGTGAAATTTATGGAAAATGTAAAAAGTTCATGCTACAGTGATATCATGAAAGTAGAGCATTTAAGTAGAAGCATCCAATGGTGATTCCTCCTCTCAACAGTTTATTGAAACAAACGCCAACAACAGTGGTGGGTATACCACAACAAAAAAAAATGTCAGTGTCCCAATAACTTGTCATGTGCCCTTGACCATCAATTACAGCTTGACAACGACGTCTCATGCCGTTTGCAAGTCGACTTATTGTCTACTGAGGCATGGCATTCCACTCTTCTTGAAAGGTGGCCCTCAGGTCATTGAGGTTGTGGGGTGCAGGCCTATGAGCCTCTACATGGCAACTCAGCTGATCCCATAGGTTTTCTATGGGATTCAGGTCTGGACAAAGTGCAGCCCACTCCATTTGAGGTACCCCAACCTCCAGCAGCCATTCCCTAATGATGCAACCTCTATGAGCTTGGAGCATTGTCATCCATTATGATGAAATTAGGCCTGTGTTGTTCAGGCAGGGGCACAATGACTGGAATAAAGATGTTATTCAGGTAGTATCGGCTTGTCACTGTGCCATGCACAAGGTGTAGGGCAGTTCTGTATTGACTAGACACACCTGCCCAGACTGTAACAACACCACCACCACCGCCACCAAAGGCTCGTCTGGTGATGACAGTGGCTGATGCATAGCGCTCTCCTTGATGTCTCCAACGTTGTTGGCAGCAATCATTTCTGCTCAATGTGAATTGACTTTCATCAGAGAACAGCACTGAGACCCACTGGTCCCTTGTCCAGTGTAAATGCTCCTTGGCCCATGCTACACTACCTGGACATGGGTGAAAGAGCAAGCTGTCAACGGCTGCCACCAGAGACCTGAGGAGGCAGGTGGTCAGAAACCCTCGACTGACTGCAAAAGACCTGCAGCAAGACTCGGTGGCAGCAATCACTGAGGTTTCAGTTTCCACAGTAAGGTGCATACTAAATGCTGAAGGGCTCCATGCCCGAACTCCAAGATGTACACCACTACTGACCCAAAAGTACAAGAAAAGTCAGCTCCATTTTTCTCAAAATTATATAAATAAGCCAAAGAGGTTTTGGGATCATGTTCTGTGGAGCAATGAAACAAAACTGGAACTTTTCTGACCTATCGATCAGCGGTATGTCTGGAAGAGGAAGACTGAAGCATACCCTGAAAAGAACAACATGCTGACAGTGAAGCATGACGGTGGCTCAGTGACTCTCTGGGGCTGCTTTGCTTCCTCTGGCACTTTAAAGCTGCAGTGCATGGAGAACAAGATGAATTCAATCAAGTATCAGGAAATCCTGGGAGAAAATGTTGTGCTGTCTATGAGGAAGCTGAAGCTTGGGCCTCATTGGACCTTCCAACAGGACAATGATTCCGAGCATACCTCAAAGTCCTCCAAGGAGTGGTTTCAAAAGAAGTCATGGAAGATACTCGAGTGGCCATCACAGTTGCCTAACTTGAACCCCATTGAAAATCTCTGGTAGGATTTTAAAAAAGTGGTTGCAGCACGCTGACCCAAAGATGTTGGTAAACTGGAGGGCTTTGTCCATGAAGAATGGGCTAATATTCCTCAGGAACGCTGCCAGAAGCTGGTGTCTGGCTATGGATCACGTTTGCAGCAGGTCATAACAACAAAAGGTGCTCTAAGCATTAAAGATGCTTCTTATGAAGTGGTTGAATAATTTTGAGAGTAGTCATTAAAAGTGGCATTTTGTGTTGAATTTGGTGAAACCACTTGTAGTATTAGTTGTGCTGAGCTATTTAAATTGTTCTTGTTTGATCTGTTTATTGCGAACAGCTACTAGTTTGTACAGTTTGCCAATAAACCTAATTTGCAGTGGGGGTTGAATGATTTTGATTGCAGCTATAATTACATCTGAGCAGTTGGATGAGGAGACACCAGTGGGTGGTAACATACATATACCACTACTCACAAAAAGTTAGGGATATTCGGCTTTTGGGTGAAATTTCAGGCTGCACCTAAAATGCACTATAACCTTTACAGGTGAGCTTAATTTGACCTTCTCTAACCTTTTGAATGCACATGTCCATCTGTTCAGTGTTTCAGTACTTTTTGCATAACTTGCTGTTCTCTAACAAGGTGCTTAATGGCAAAATTCACAGCAGGTGTTTGATTCACAAATGGACCAATAAATGTTCTGGTTCAATAAGAATTGGTATTTAAACAATCCTCTTCATCATGCTGTTCACATTTTGACATCATGAGACCAAGATGACACCTAACAATTGATCAACAGTACCTTGCCATTGCAAGGCTTCAAACAGGATGTTCTCAGAGGGAAGTGGCCACTGAGTGTGTCACAGAGTTTCATCAGCAGGTTGCAACAGAGAGACTGGAAGAGTCACAGAAAGGCACAGAAGTGGACGTCCTTTGGCCACATCCCACGCTGATGACCCCTTCATTGTGAACAGTGCCCTGCAGAACCGGATGATGAATGGCACTCAACTCCAGGCACATTTAAGGGAGGTGAAAGGCACCCAAGTGTCACGTCAGACCACTCAAAACGTTTACATCAGCATGGTCTGCGTGCTAGATGACCTGCAAGGGTACCTGACCACACCATCAGGCATCATCGTCATGCATGGGCCAGGGAGTATTTATGCTGGACAAGAGACCAGTGGGTCTCAGTGCTGTTCTCTGATAAAAGTTGATTCACATTGAGCAGAAATGATGGTCGCCAAGGATGCTGGAGACGTCAAGGAGGGCGCTATGCATCAGCCACTGTTGTCAGCAGATGAGCCTTTGGTGGTGGTGGTGTTACAGTCTGGGCAGGTGTGTCTAGTCAATACAGAACTGCCCTACACCTTGTGAATGTTACAGTGACAAGCTGATACTACCTGAATAACATCATTAATCCAGTCATTGTGCCCCTGCATGAACAACACAGGCCTAATTTCATCTTCATGGACAACAATGCTCCAGCTCATCGAGGTTGCATCATTAAGGAATAGCTGCTGGAGGCTGGAGTTCAACTGGAGTGGTCTGCACTTTCTCCAGACCTGAATCTCATAGGCTTTCTATGGTGTGTGTGTGTGTGTGTGTGTGTGTATATATATATATATATATATATATATACTGTATATATATATATCAATCAAAGACTTTATTCCAGACTCAAGGTCCATCAAGAGAAAAGTAAACAAGTAAAAAACAAGACAGTTGAAACAATCAAAAAGTTACAAGAAACACTAAGACATAACTGCTTAAAGAAGTACAAAGACAGTACAGACTTTAAAAAGACTACTGTACCAGTGCCTTCTAAACTGTGACTGACAGCAAATAGAACTGAGCTTAATGCTAGACATGACTTGAATGATTTCATTTCTAGATACATCAAGCCGACAGATGAATTTATACATAAAATTCCTTATTACTGCATGCAGAGTATTTACACGTGATGAAACAAATAACTTGGAAGCACTGCACCATCGAGGCTTTTTAAGTAAAATTCTTAAGGCATCATTGTAGGCAACCTGTAATTTCTGCATACTTAGTTTCCTATAATTTATCCATAAATGAGCAGTGTATAAAGGTGTACAATAGGTTTTAAAGAGAACCAGTTTCACCTCATCTGAACAAAAACCAAATCTGCGTGCAAGAATACTTGCTTGCATGTAGATTTTGCAGCGTTGTCTGAAAATATCATCATCATCAGTCATTCTATCATTAATAAAATGTCCCAGATATTTAATTTTATCCCTGACAATTAATTCCCTGTCTGCTAATTCAAAGACAGGGAATTTCATTAACAAATCTTCTTTAGTGCGGCAGATCAGCACACAACTCTTATTTGTATTATATTTTATGTCATTTTCCTCTCCATAAGCAGTACACACTCTTAATAACTCCTGAAGACCAGCACTACTTGGACTGAGAATAACTACATCATCAGCATACATAAAATGATTCACTAACTTATTCCCTATTATACACCCAGTTTTACAGGCATTCAGTTGCTTTGACAACTCATCCATGTAAAGATTAAATAGAACAGGGGACAATATACTGCCCTGTCTGACACCACTGCTCACACCAAATGGTGATGAATGACTCTTCCCCCATTTCACCAACATCTTCTGATGTGCGTACCAGTATATCAGGATACGTACTAAGTACTTGGGAACCCCCCTGTCAATCATTTTCCTAAACAATATCCTGTGATTAACACGATCAAACGCCTTGGAGGCGTCAATAAAGCACAGAAAAACTGAAGAATTTTGATTTCTGTACTTATTTATAATTTCTTTTAAGGCATATATGCACAGATCTGTTCCATGATGGGGTTTGAATCCAAATTGATGATCAGTAGATTTAATGAATACATTTAATTTTTCAAATATGATTTTTTCCAGTACTTTAGATATTATATTGGCTAAAGCTATGGGTCTGTAATTATCCAGGCTACACAGCTTGCCAGCTTTATCTTTAATGACTGGTACCAACACAACAGACAATAATGATTCTGGTAACATCCCATGAATCATGAAGCTGGTGAAGCAGATTGCAAGAAGAGGAGCAATTCTTGAGCTAGCATATTTAAGATGCTCAGCAGAAATACAGTCTAAACCACTCGCTTTGTTATCTGATAGCTCTCTAATGGCTTTGATCACTGCATGAGTGTCAATCAGGAGCAAATCGTCCCTTTCTACTTTCCCTACCTTGTAAGTTTCATCCTTAGTTGAATTAAATAATGAGTAAAAGTGTTGCCGCCAAAGATCCACAATATTTTCTGTACCTGAAATGCCTTCCAAAGTACAGGGCAAAGGCGTTTTACTGTTACTAATCCGTCTAAGTTCCTTCCAAAATTCTGTGACATTCTTATCTAACAATTTCTTGGCCAGTGAATTACTTCTCATTAGCTGCTCATTTTTAGAGATATGATGAATAGCATACTTAAACTTAGCATTTGTACATTTCTTCATCTCAAATTCTGGCCCTTGTCTGGGTCTCCCAGCCACCACCCATGCTTTATATGCTTCCCGAGCTTCAGAATAAGGCACAGCTACGGCCTCATTCCAGCCAGGTCTAACATTATGTGTTTTACGTATTTTCTTATAATAAGGCTTGCTGTCCTTATACAGGGAGTTAACTATAGCATTGTACAGACTACAAAGGTCTTTCTTATGTTCAACAATGCTACAGTTCACATCGCTGCACATTACAGCATCTCTAGGAAGACATATTTTACTCAAGGATTTATCTGTATGAACACAATATTCTGCAATTTCTTCCTCAGAAAGAGTGTCCCAGTCTAATTTTCCCACCTCATCCTGACTGACATTTTGATAAAGTGCAGGTAGACAGTCAACATTAATTATCATCTCAAACGGTATATGATCAGACATTGCTAACCCATAATGAATACTCATGCCACCCAAAGAAGCATGTATATTTATATATACAGTATACTGTATATATATATATATATATATATATATATATAAACACTAGATAGGACCTGGGTAACATTTTCATGGCAAAAGGAGATGCCATATTCTGAAGGAAATTATAATGGTTGACAGCACCTTCAGCATTATGATAACAGGATATTTATTGTACTCATACAAGTAAGCTATATATGGAAAGTGACTAGCCTGGTGTTTATATATACTGTATCTATGACCAGTAAGGACATCACAGCTGGTCACAGCTAATAGCATAACTGGGTTAATGTCATGTGTCTCTACCAAGCAGTTGGGGCAAGAGAAAGTACTTACTGCCGTCAGAATGTTGTGTTTAACACCTTTAAAGCTAACTAATATTTAAAATGTACATTTAACTAAGCTAAAGTGTTTCTTATGATTTCATTTGACATTTATGAGGTTCAACTCAAAACACCTTGCTTTAGGAAATGTACTGTAAAACTGTTGGAAACCAACATTTCATCTGAATATCTATCTAAAATACCTAACTGATCACTTCACCAACACACCTGGAATGCTTACATAAAGTCTGGTCTGAAACATTAACATCCACTTAAATGAATAAGTATTCTCAGTCAAGACCAGATTCCTGATCGTTCTCGTTTCCGGCGGACTATGGTAGCTACGTCTTGTTTGAGTGTGGAGACGCTCTGTTCCAGCTGCTCCGAAAAGTCTCTAAGCAGGCGACTCTGTTCATCCACAAACAGTCGGAGCCCCAGCAGATCAGACTCCTCCTGTTCAAAAGAAAATCGCACCCAAAAAAAAGTTAATGTGAAGACATCAATGCCTTTATAAACACAACAAGAGCACTCTGAAGCAAGTGCATATCCCCTGCCTCTGTTGTCTTTGAAGATCACAATATATTTTTTCAACTCTTCCGTAGAATTATTGGAGCAGAACAAATTATGTTAGAGTGGGATTCTGAAGCATACTCTAGAGCAGTGAGTTGAACCAAAACCAAAAATGAGCAGCAATGACACCAATAATAATAGAGACGTCAGACCATTCAAAACATTTACATCAGCATGGTCTGCGTGCTAGATGACCTGCAAGGGTACCTGACCACACCATCAGGCATCATCGTCGTGCATGGGCCAGGGAGTATTTATGCTGGACAAGAGACCAATAATAGAGACATTAAGGTAGAAGCCAATGCAATTTCAGCCTGTTATGCTCTACCGAAGAAAGATCCCAAAACAAAGAAATCAATTGTGATGCGCTTTGTGAACAGAAGGGTAAAGAATGACATACTGAGGCAGGCCAAAAAGCTACAGGGAACTCAAGTTTACCTAAATGAACACCTGACAAAAAAAAACTGCTGAATTAGCACGGCAGGCACGGATGCTGAAAAAACAAAATAAGATACAGGCAACCTGGACAAGAAATTGTAGAATTTGGATTAAACTAAATGGAACACCTGAGCAAGCAAGGAGTATAATGATCAGAGATGCTACTGACTTAAATAAATACAGATGAACACCGATTAAAAAAATTATGAGTCAATGATAATCCATATTCATACACACGATAAGAATAGTTCTTTTGATACACCATGCCAAAGTACTTTAAAAAAAAATAAGCAAAATAAACAAAAACTTATGATCGACTCGAGTAGACATCAATTATCCCCAGCTGGAGTAAGTCATCTGACACAGAGTGAGGAAACTCAAACTCTGAAAATATGCCACTATGCTGAACATAAACCACAAGAGATGGAGAATGATATTGATCCTGATAACCACTTTTTCAATAATATTCATAACCACTGTGAATATTACACTGAAAAGCAATTCAAAAGTCAAGTGCAACTAGATGGTAAACTGTCAATAATACACTTCAATAGCAGAAGTCTTAACAAAAACTTTCCACAGATTCAGGAGTATTTAAAACAGCTAGACAGAAAATTTTCTGCTATTGCAGTCTCTGAAACCTGGCTTAATGAAGAACAGGCTCCCCTGATGGCAATAGAGGGATATCAGATGTTTTATATTAACAGAACTCAAAAAAAGGGTGGTGGTGTTGCACTGTATATTGATGACCTGTATAGGTGTAAGCTTGTAAATGAAATGTCCTTTGCACTACCAGGGATCTTGGAATGTGTTACTGTTGAGATTGACCAAGATAAAACAAAAAATCTAATCATAAGCTGCATATATAGAACACCGGGAACTTGCATTGAGACATTCAGAGATAAATTAGTCGAGCTGTACAATAATATTACTAGTAAGAAAATGGTAGCAATTTGTGGAGATTTCAATATTGATTTACTAAATCCACATCAACAAAATGTAGTTACAGAGTTCATGAACTCTATGTACAGTACAGCATGAGTCTATATCCCACAATAACACATCCCAGTAGAATCACAGTTCACACTGCTACACTTGTTGACAACCTGTTTGTCAATGTTATCGATAAGAAAATAGAAAGTGGATTATTGATAAATGATATAAGTGACCACTTGCCAACCTTTGCACTTATCCATGGCCACACGGGGCCCAACGCAGAAAAAATTTCAAAATCGTTCAGATACAAATCACCAAATGCAATCAATTCTTTTAAAGAGGACTTGCTGAAGCAAGACTGGACAGAAGTCTATGTATCAGATGTAAATGAAGCCTATGACACATTTATAAACATTGTAACCACTCTTTATGAAAAAAACTGCCCATTAGTAAAAAAAAAAGCTTAAACACAAATTTGCTGATAAGCCATGGTTAACCAAAGGACTACAAAAGGCGTGTAAAAAGAAAAATTTATTATATAAAGCTTTCCTAAAGAAAAGGACAAAAGAAGCAGAGCAGCGGTATAAAACATACAAAAATAAGTTAACATATATAATAAGATGTAGTAAAAGAGACTATTACAGTAAAGAACTGGAGAAAAACAAAGACAATATTAAAAATACATGGACAATACTCAACAGTATCCTTGGAAATAAAAACAGAAATACAAGCAACCCAACTAATATTCCAAAAAATAATAAAACGACTCAGAGTGTCAATATAGCTTCACCTGCAGATGAATTTAATAATTTTTTTGTTAACATTGGACCTAATCTGGCCCGAGTAATACCCACTACGGTGCCTACAGGTGATACAATATGCAATAACACTGCTGTAAAAGACTCCATCTTCATAAAGAACACAGACGAAAGAGAGGTCATTGAAATTGTTAAATCGTTCAAAAGTAAAACATCTACGGACTTTGATGGTATTGACATGCTATTAGTCAAAACTGTTATCGAATGCATAGTAAAACCACTGACGTATATCTGTAACCTGTCTCTCCAATCAGGTATATTTCCCAATGCAATGAAAATAGCTAAAGTAATTCCGATATACAAGACGGGCGACAGAGGGGAACTCTCAAACTATAGACCAATTTCACTACTACCGCAATTTTCCAAGATACCTGAAAAAATATTCTATGAGAGAATTGACAACTTCATACTGAAGAATGATTTATTGTGTGAGCAGCAATATGGGTTCAGACACAAGAGGACAACTGCATTTGCTCTAATGGAATTTACAGAAAAAATATCAACAGCCATTGAAAATAAAGAGTATTCAGTTGGAGTATTCCTAGATCTTAAAAAAAGCATTTGATACAGTAGATCACAATTTATTATTAAAGAAACTACAAAATTGTGGTATTAGAGGGGTAGCACTGTCCTGGTTAAGTAGTTACTTAAAGAATAGATATCAGGACTTCCAGAAAGATGGCGGAGAGACATAACGCTTAAACAGAGAGCTCTCCCTAGCCGGATTAAAAATCATCGGTAAATGGCCAACTCGACATAAGCGGATCAATAAACTAAGGGATGAAAACACGAAGGAGCCGGGCACAAGGACAAAAGCAGGGTAAAATTAAAGAATTCCTCTTCAACAACGCAGGAGAAATCGCTGAACACGAGGCCCAAAAAAACGAGGTGACTGCAGCAGAGAAAATGGAGGACGCCAGGCTCGATAACATGAACACTGGCTTCGCCAGTTTGGGTAAAGAGTTGAAAGACTTCAAGCGGCAGCTACAACAGGATTTAGCGGCTCTTAAGGAGGAGCTGAAAAAAGAGATTAAGGAGGAAATTATGGGCCTCCGAAGAGAAATGGAGCGCAAGCTAGCAGAAAACATGGAGGAGCTGCGCTCTCAGCGGGCGTGTATGACAGAAGCACAGGCCCGAATATCGGAGCTGGAAGATTGGAAGAGCGAGGCAAGCGAACAGCTACAGACCCTGACGGCACAAACACAGAGGATGCAGGAGAAAATAACCGACCTGGAGAGCAGGTCCAGACGGAGCAATATACGCATCTTCGGGATCCCGGAGGGCATTGAAGGCAACTCGATGACGAAATTCATGGATCAGTTCTTAAAAAAAGAGCTGGAGCTGCCCGGTGAAGCGGACCTGCAGATCCAACGAGCGCACAGAGCCTCGGCACAGAACCCGAATCCAAACTCTCCACCCAGGTCAGTTGTGGTAAACTTTCTGAAATATGATGTAAAGGAAAGAATCCTGACACAAGCGTGGAAAAAAAAGATACGAATCGGCGACAAGCAGATATTCTTTGATCATGACTACCCGACAGAAATTGTGCAGCAGCGAAAGAAATATGCCAACATTAAAAAAACGCTGAAAGAGAAAAAAATTAGATCCCAAACGCCGCTAACGAAGATGAGGATTCATTGGGAGGACGGCGTGAAGACATACAACACAGCCGGAAAGGCAGTGCGGGACATGATGGAGCGGGGCTTTGTGGTGAGCGTGCCGGAGGAAGCGGCTGGAGCAGCGGCGGCACTGAACGCATCACGACAGCCGGAGTGGAGGCGAGTGAGCGGCAGAAGACGGGAGGAGACGTGAAGCAGCGGGCCCAGGAAAAACTGCAAGGCTTTCAACTGAAAGCCTAGATTGTAACAAAGATTAAGAAAGGCACAGAAAAAATGAAGGCCAAGAAGACAAGGTAAAAGAGAAACAGACAGCTAGGAGAGGTTTAAGTGATATTTGTTGGACATTTCTAGACTAATGACTATTACTTGGATAGTAACTAGAGGTCTAGGGAGGGCCCTTCACTCTGTGAGGACAATCCCTCCACCCACCAACAGGGACCAGTGGGCAGAAGAAAGGCCCAAAGTACGGAGGTCGAGATTTTTTAATGTGTTTTTATATAAATATGTGTTATTTTTGTTGTTAAAGGGGCTAGGAGCACAAGTTAAAAAAATGGAAAAACATGAATATGGGTAAAAATCTTAAGATAATGACACTAAACGTGAATGGTCTGAACTCACCTGTTAAAAGGGAAAGAATAATAAGAAAATTCAAGAAGGAAAAAGCCGAAATTATATTTATGCAAGAGACACATTTGAGCAAGACAGAACATGAGAAACTAAAGAGATTTGGCTATAAGAACTCCTACTACAGTTCATTTAAGGGAGGAACTAAAAGGGGGGTTATGATACTAATTTCAAATAAAATACAATTTGAATATGAACAAGAAATCCAGGATAAAGAAGGCAGGTATGTAATAATAAAGGGAAGAATAGATGGTATGCAGATCACATTAGTGAACATCTATGCCCCACCAGAAAGTGACAAGGGTTTTTTTCAACATCTGTTTGATCTCATAGCAACACACAGTGAAGGAGTCCTAATTTGTGGAGGAGACTTAAATGCTGTCATGGATCATGAAGTTGATACAACAAGTGTTAAGAAGACAAAAAAACATGTAACAAAGTTCATAAGAACCTCACTGGCAGAAATGGGTATGGTAGACATATGGAGGGACCTACACCCACTCGAAAAAGACTATACACATTATTCAGCAGTCCATAAAGTACACTCTAGAATAGATTACTTCCTTATGAATGAAGGTGACAGACACAGGGTGAGAAATTGTCGAATTGGAGGGGCAGAAATATCAGATCATAATCCTATATACATGGAAATATATTTAAACAATAGAAAACGACAAACAACATGGAAACTTAATGTAGGACTGTTAAATGATGATAAAATGAAAGAAAGAATAAAAGTAAACATAAACGAGTATATCCAAGAGAATGACAATGAAGAAGTGGACCCAACAATACTATGGGATGCACTAAAAGCCGTGTTAAGAGGTAAATTAATTGTTGAAACAGGAAAAGCAAATAAGTCTAAACTGGAAGCATATGAACAAAGATGTGAGAGACTGAGGGAATTAGAACGTAAACATCAAAGCACAAATGACCCAAAAATATATCAAGAAATTAAAGAAGAAAAAATAAAGATAAAAGAAACACAAATAGATGAAATTGAAAGGAAAAATAGATATCTAAAGCAAAAATATTATGAAACGGGACCAAAAGCCACAAAACTGCTGGCAAAACGGTTAAGAAAACAACAAACAATGAATAATGTATATAAGATTAAAGACCCCATCACAAATAAAACCACAGTTAACCCAGAAAACATCGAAGAAATATTTCATAATTTCTATCAAGAACTATACTCGCAACCTGAAGAAACAAATACTAAAGATATTAAAAAATTTCTATGCACATTGGACTTGCCATCAATAGGAAATCAACAAAATGAAAAGCTAACAGCAGAAATAACAACACAAGAGATTAGAGATGTGATTAAGTCACTTAAAAACGGTAAATCACCAGGTAGTGATGGGTACCCATCTGAGTTTTATAAACTGTTTATAGAAGAACTCATGCCACAGCTCCTAAAGTCATTTAATTGGACGTTGAACAACAACAAAATACCTCCATCATGGAACGAAGCCATTATTTCAGTTATTTTAAAGCCAGGGAAAGATAGAGAACAATGCGGAAACTATAGACCAATCTCTTTATTAAATGTGGATTATAAAATATATACAACAATTATATGTAAACGAATAAAGACATTCTTGACGGAATTGATAGAAGATGATCAAACTGGTTTCATAGAGGGACGCCAAACACATGACAATATCAGGAGAACAATACATATAATTAATCAAATACATAAAGAAAAGAAAAGCGCAGTAATAATGAGTTTAGACGCAGAAAAAGCATTTGACAGGGTTAACTGGAAATTCCTATATAGTGTGCTGGAACGCTTTGGATTTAACGAAAAATCAGTACAATGCATAAGGACGCTGTATCAAGAACCTGTGGCAAGAATCAAGATAAACGGTAGCTTAACAGACAAAGTAAATATACAAAGATCAACTAGGCAGGGATGCTGCTTATCGCCCACCTTGTTTGCTCTGTTCATAGAGCCACTGGCTCAAGCGATACGACAAAATAAGAAATTAAAAGGTGTAACAATAAAGGGAGCGGAACACAAGATTGGGCTATTTGCAGACGATATTATAGTTTACCTTGAACAACCAGATGAATCAATAATGGAAATGATGAACTTGATAGAAAATTTTGGAAAATTATCAGGATACAAGATAAACATAACAAAAACACAAATACTGACATTCCACTATAACCCTCTAAACCAGATAACTGATAAGATCAAACTAAACTGGAAACAAAAAGAAATAAAATACCTTGGAGTGAACATACCTAAAGATCTAAGCAAAATCTATAAAGCAAACTATGATAGGTTGGAACAAGAAATAAAAAAAGATATTGATAGATGGTCAATCTTAAATATGGATCTGAATTCAAAAATTGAGACAGTCAAAATCAGCATACAACCTAGATTACTTTACCTCTTCCAGGCTCTACCAACAGAGATTCCAGATGCCCAGTTCTCAAAGTGGGACAGGATGATATCGAGATTTGTTTGGGGAGGTAAAAAGCCAAGAGTGAAATATAAAACTCTCCAGTTACCAAAAGAGAAAGGAGGCATGGGCCTACCGAGTCTAAAGGAATATTACTACTCAGCACAAATAAGATATATCATATGTTGGTGCGACGAAGGATATGAGGCAAAATGGAAAGAAATGGAAAAGGAAATTGAGGGACTCCCAGTACAAAGCATAATAGGAGATAAAGATGCATATAAGCAAATCAAACAAATAGACCCAATGAATGAATGAATGAATGAATGAATGAATGAATGAATTTATTTCGGATAGTACATTACAGGTTAAAAGAAACTGTATAATATAACAACAAGGTCAAATTAGACAAAGACTCCTTCTACTATACAATTCCACGTGAGTTATCCGAAATGGGTGATGGCTGAAGCCGCAGCTTATATTGCCCACCCATATTCCATCCAAGAATTCAAAGGAGAAAAAAGAGAAAACAAGACAAGAGCGATTACAATTTAAAACAAGGCTAAGACAAAATATGACTGAGAGAAAAAGAAAACTGAGCTAGTCTAAGTTAAGCGGTTACTATTCAAAAACAAATCTAAGACATAGTGTCACAGAGAAAAAAGAAAAACTAAGCTATAACACAACACAGGCTGGAAATGTCAATCCTTATGTGAGTTTACATGTCGTCTTGTAAATATGTTTGGAGTATTTCTTCCTTTAGTTTTTGTTTAAATTGTCCAAGCTTTGTACATGATTTTAATTCAGGTCCAAAATCGTTCCATAATCTGACACCTTGCACTGAAATACAGTGTTGCTTGGTGGTTGTTCTCACTGTAGGCTTTTGAAATATACATGTTCCTCTGAAGTGATATCGTTTCTCCCTTGTTTGGAACAACTTTTGGATATTTGCGGGCAGTGATAGATTCTTCACTTTGAACATTATTATTGCGGTTTTAAAGTCGATCAGATCTTTCAACTTGAGAGTTTTTTGTTTAAGAAAAAGTGGGTTTGTTGGTTCCCTGTAAGCTGCTTTGTTGATTATTCTAATAGCTCTCTTTTGAAGCATAAAGAGTGGATATATGTTTGTTTTATATGTATTTCCCCATACTTCATTACAATATGTCATGTATGGGAGTATTAATGAATGATACAAGGTGTATAGTGTGGGTTGATTCAGCAAATTTTTCACTCTGTGTAATATTGCAATTGATTTGGATACTTTACCTTTTATATAATTAATATGTGGCTTCCAACACAGTTTGTTATCAATTATTACTCCAAGGAATTTAGTTTCGGATACCCTTTCAATCTCTACACCATTTACACTGAGTTTGGGTACTGGGTAGTTGTGATGGTTGTTAAAGACTATAAATTTTGTCTTGCTTAAATTGAGCGTTAATTTGTTTGAATCAAACCACAGTTTCAGCTTTCCTAATTCCTTTCCGAGTGTATCCAGAAGTTGTTCCAAGTTGTTTCCACTGCATAGCAGGTTAGTGTCATCAGCAAACAATATTAAGTCCATTTTTTCTGAAACTTTACATATATCATTTATATACATATTGAATAATAATGGTCCCAAAACTGAACCCTGTGGGACTCCACAGGTGACCTTCAGTAGCTCTGAGTTTTTGTTGTTAACACATACAAACTGATATCTATTCTTTAAGTAACTTCTTAACCAGGACAGTGCTACCCCTCTGATACCACAATTTTGTAGTTTCTTTAATAATAGATTGTGATCTACTGTATCAAATGCTTTTTTAAGATCCAGGAATACTCCAACTGAATACTCTTTATTTTCAATGGCTGTTGATATTTTTTCTGTAAATTCCATTAAGGCATATGCTGTTGTCCTTTTGTGTCTGAACCCATATTGCTGCTCACACAATAAATCATTCTTCAGTATGAAGTTGTCAATTCTCTCATAGAATATTTTTTCAAGTATCTTGGAAAATTGCGGTAATAGTGAAATTGGTCTGTAGTTGGAGAGTTCCCCTCTGTCGCCTGTCTTGTAAATCGGAATTACTTTAGCTATTTTCATTGCATTGGGAAATATACCTGATTGGAGAGACAGGTTACAGATATACGTCAGTGGTTTCACTATGCATTCGATAACAGTTTTGACTAGTAGCATATCAATACCATCGCAGTCAGTAGATGTTTTACTTTTGAACGATTTAACAATTTCAATGACCTCTCTTTCGTCTGTGTTCTTTATGAAGATGGTGTCTTTTACAGCAGTGTTATTGCATATTGAATCACAATCACAATCACTAAATTTACTTTGGAACTGTGGTATAAAATAGTACAAAAGTATAATATAAAGGAAGACATAAAACTATTGAAATGGGTAGCATTTGACAGTCAGTTTGAACCGGCAAAACAAGATAGGGGATACAAAAATCTGGTGAACAAGGGAATCACAGCATGGGGCAATATCGGAAAAAAAGATCTCGGGAGCTTTGTAAACATCAGGAGAAAATTTAAACTAGAAAGATCGGAATTCTTCAGATATCTGCAGATGAGAGACTATTATATGAAGAAGATTAGGCATAACCTCCAAACAGATGTGAGCGAGATTATACAATTCATTTTAAGCTCATATACAGGAAATAAAATAAGAATTATTTCAAAGCTATATCAGAAACTTATGGCAAACAATCATTCAAGTAACTATATAAAGGAGAAATGGGAGAAAGAGCTAAATTTAAACATAACAGAAGAAAGCTGGCAGGAAATATGGAAAACACAACACACATCAACAAATTCAAGGACATGGAGGGAATTTGGATGGAAAAACCTGATTCGCTTTTTCATTACACCACAGATTCAAGGAAAATATAAAAATACCCAATCTTTATGCTGGAGGGGATGTGGGGCTCAAAATGCAGACCACTCACATATGTTTTGGAAATGCTGCAAAATCTCATCATTCTGGAAATCTATACATGTGACAATACAGAGGATATTAGGATATAATATACCAATGAACTGTAACCTGATGTACTTATGTGATCTTAAAAGAGACAATGTAATACAGGCTGAGGACAGATATCTAGTTAAAATCTTGTTGATTGCATGTAAAAAAAACAATCACAAAAAAATGGCGATCAGAAGTTCTTCCTGACCAAGAGCAATGGACTGGCATTGTTGAGGACATACGTATGATGGAAAAACTAACATGTCGACAAAGAATGCAAGAAGGACTATGGGGAAAAAAATGGCGGAAATGGACACACTACAAAGTGCAACAACAAGACAGAAATTGAAAGAATAACCAAAGACAGCTGGAAAAACCAGAAGAATTAAGAGATGGAAACTAAAAACTTGATGCTCCAACATTTGTCCCCCCCCCTTTTTTTTTTTTTCTTTCTTACTCTAGCCCCTTTGTTTTTAAATGTAGACTGTGATCTGAATGCAATATTTATGATGAAAAATGAATAAAAATCTAAGTTACAAAAAAAAAAAAGAATAGATATCAGTATGTATGTGTTAGCAACAAAAACTCAGAGTTACTGAAGGTCACCTGTGGAGTCCCACAGGGTTCAGTTTTGGGACCATTATTATTCAATATGTATATAAACGATATATGTAAAGTTTCAGAAAAAATGGACTTAATACTGTTTGCCGATGACACTAATCTGCTATGCAGTGGAAACAATTTGGAACAACTTCTGGATACACTCGGAAAGGAATTAGGAAAGCTTAAACTGTGGTTTGATTCAAACAAATTAACGCTCAATTTAAGTAAGACAAAATTTATAGTCTTTAACAACCATCACAACAACCCAGTACCCAAACTCAGTGTAAATGGTGTAGAGATTGAAAGGGTATCTGGAACTAAATTTCTTGGAGTAATAATTGATAACAAACTGTGTTGGAAGTCACATATTAATTATATTAAAGGTAAAGTATCCAAATCAATTGCAATATTACACAGAGTGAAATATTTGCTGAATCAACCCACACTATACACCTTGTATCATTCATTAATACTCCCATACATGACATATTGTAATGAAGTATGGGGAAATACATATAAAACAAACATATCCACTCTTTATGCTTCAAAAGAGAGCTATTAGAATAATAAACAAAGCAGCTTACAGGGAAACAACAAACCCACTTTTTCTTAAACAAAAAACTCTCAAGTTGAAAGATCTGGTTGACTTTAAAACCGCAATAATAATGTTCAAAGTGAAGAATTTATCACTGCCCGCAAATATCCAAAAGTTGTTCCAAACAAGGGAGAAACGATATCACTTCAGAGGAACATGTATATTTCAAAAGCCTACAGTGAGAACAACCACCAAGCAACACTGTATTTCAGTGCAAGGAGTCAGATTATGGAACGATTTTGGACCTGAATTAAAATCATGTACAACGCTTGGACAATTTAAACAAAAACTAAAGGAAGAAATACTCCAAACATATTTACAAGACAACATGTAAACTCACATAAGGATTGACATATCCAGCCTGTGTTGTGTTGTGTTGTAGCTTAGTTTTTTTTTTTCTTTTTTTTCTTTTTTTTTTCTCTGTGACATTTTGTCTTAGATTTGTTTTTGAATAGTAACCGCTTAACTTAGCCTAGCTTAGTTTTCTTTTTTCTCTCAGTCACATTTTGTCTTAGCTTTGTTTTAAATTGTAACCGCTCTTGTCTTGTTTTTCTCTTTTTTCTCTTTTGAATTCTTGGATGGAATATGGGTGGGCAATATAAGCTGCGGCTTCAGCCATCACCCATTTCGGATAACTCACATGGAATTGTATAGTAGGAGGAGTCTTTGTCTAATTTGACCTTGCTGTTATATTATACAGTTTCTTTTAACCTGTACTGTACTATCCGAAATAAATTCATTCATTCATTCAAAAAAGCAAAGCAAACCTAGAGTTGAAAGGAATTGCCGTTGGGGGTGGGGGGAGACACCCCCCTATCATATATGAATATACAACAAAAACAGTTGTATACAACCCACAGTCAAAGGTCAGGATCCCAAGGTGAACCTGTGTGGCAAGTTGGTGACCCTAGCTTTACTCATTTTATACTAATAGTGCAAATGGAATATTAACCTTGAATTCTGACCCCAAATCCATCGTCAGGTCAGGGTGTAAGCATCCAACATTTGTCTTACATATAACTATGATATCAATGTGAAAAACCTAGATCATTTCTTTCAGTAGTTATCAAATTTACAAGATTTAGGGAAAATCTGGTCTCTGACCTTGGCCTCTAGGTATATAATTCCTGCAAGTATTATCCGATCAGAGTCAAATAGCAATATGTGTATCATTAGTGTATATCAAACTCTGGTACCACGTTTCAAAATATTTAGAACAAAACTGCAGAAGCAGTTGATTACACAAGACAGTTACTGTCCATTAACTGAGGTGAAATAGGAGATCATAAGTCAAGGTCTATAACTCCTGCAAAAATCATCCAATCGGATATGCACGTCATCAGTGTATATCAAACCCTGGTCCCAAGTTTCAAAACAATAAGAACAATATTGTAGGAGTTGATTTCACAAAAAGTGGGACAGACGGATGAACAGACCCATAACATAATCCTCCTTTGGTCTTCGCCCTGGTGATAAGAAATGGGTAACTAGTATGATTACTTGAGTTACAAGTAAATGATGTTTTGTTTTGTTATTTTCAACCCTTCAGCGCAATAACAAATATGACACATTTTTAGTATTACTGAACATCTAGACTTCATTTAAGTTCTGCTATATGGACAATTATATCGGGCCACCTACACATTATTTTTATGACATCCCATTCTCAATCTATAGGCATTAATATAGGATTGTTCTCCTCCCTTGCAGCTACAGTAGAACAGCTTTCACTCTTCTGGGAAGGCTTTCTAAAAAAAAATTTGGATTGTGTCTGTGGGAATTTTTGCCCATTCATCCAGAGGAACATTTATGAGGACAAACAGGACCTGCTTTACAATCTCTGTTCTAGTTCATCCAAAAGGTGTTGGATGGAGTTGAGATCAGGGCTGTGTGTGGGCCAGTCCAGTTCTTCCACAACAAACTCATCCACCCATGCCAGTGTTTTTCAAACAGGGGTCCCTGGACTGTGGGAAGTTTTCTAATTTCACTTCTTAATTGGTCCAAAAAATGCAAATAATTTGCTGCTGTTGTGCCTGGATACATGGGTGCCTACAGAACCCATGCACAACAACAGCAAATTATTTGCAATTTTTTGGATCCATTAAGAAGTGAAATTAGAAAACTTCCCACAGAAACCTGAACGTTCCAGAGACCCATGGTTGAAAAACACTGCCTTAATGGATCAGAAATGTCTTTGCCTAATCTCTTCCCAAAAAGTTGAACCCATAGTGTAGTCCAGATTGTATTGGTAAGCTGAAGCATTAAGATTTCCCTGGAATGGAAGTGCTATGAGATGACTGTTGTTGTGAAATGGTGCTATATAAATAAAGCTGAATTGAATTGAAAATTAAACACATGAATTCAGTGGGATGTGACCCAGTAGCTAGTATTGCCCATACAGTCTACCTCATATTATTTACTGGCCTTTTTTCCAGATCAAAAGTGTTTTTTAGCATTTGCATTGTGTCCTGTAGTCCTCAGATCTACTGTTGATTAAGGTTAAATAATCTGTATAAGCATTACTATGTTGCATTACTTACTAAATTAATGGTAAGTATCCCTCTAGGTGGCAGAAGTGTACATGGGGCATAACCAGTAGATAATATTTGCTGTTTCACCAAATACATGCCTGCACCTCATTGGTCAAAGTATCTAACCAGAGATAGGTCTGTTCAAGTAGTCTGCCCACATCCAACATGGAGACTACCCCATAATTTTTCTCCTGTATCTTAAAAACTAAACAGCAAAATATGTTTCTGGAAACATTTGAGACGAGAAACAAATTGTTCAGTTGCTGAGTGTGCTTACTTTTCACTAACCTCCTCTAGTTTAAAAACTCAACACAAGCTGCCTGAAGTGATGCTTCAATGCACCTGCTCCTCATTTGCATAAAGTTTAAGGGACCTGAACTTTGCTAATGAAGGAGCAGGCAACACAACACCATGGTACATGATTCTAGACGCAACACTACCAGAATTCAGCATGAAGCAGTCTGCATAGTGAATGGGGCAGAGAGACCAACACCTAGGTGGACACGTGTATCTGGTATACATGGATACGTACGCTGGGCCTGTGCCTGCGCAGGCGCTGAAGCTGACCCCGTACTGAGGTCATGCTGTGGTAGAAAACCTTGAGAGCACGAGCAAACTCTGCGTCACAGCTGGGACGGACAGAGCGCCCGCGCCCACCCTCCCCACCTGACAATATGAGAGAGAAAGGTGAATGTGAGATGGTGAGCAAAGACAAACCTGGACGGGAGCCGTGTTTTCAGAGCGTTTCAGTTACCATTCCTGGCTGTGTTGAGTTGCTCCCTCAAACTATGATTTTCTTTCCTCAGTGCAGCATTGACATTCTTTAGTTCCTCCACATCTTGCTGAAGAGCTCTTATTGAGTAGCTGACCTCTGCAGAGTCTATACACTGTAATCCATACAGTATTTATTTACAGTGTATAGATGTGTAATGTGAGCATCCACCACTCAAATACCACAGAATATATGATAAAACAAAAGGAAATGCATGAGCTCATCTGACACCAAACTCACGGATCTTTCCAGTGGCCCTGACTCATCAATGATGAAGATTCCCTCCGTAGTCATCCTCATCGCATCCAGAGAGGATGTTATTTGATTGCAGCCCTCTGAAAAAAAACAAAAACAAAAACACAACACTAAGAAGCCATTTTAAAAAAAGATTTTTATTTTGACTGTCAAAGTTATTCTTTGTTCATTCATGAAACTGTAAAAGGCTGCTAGCTCACACCATTGGTTGTCTCATGGGGAAATCTTTTAAGTGTTCTGCTGTGACAATCAGGTCGGTTTGTCTCACTCAGACTTCATCCTTACCCTGAAGGCCCCAGAGCTCCAGGACTACAGCACTGCTCTGCAGGTAGTCCAGCAGTTCGTGGGAAGTGTGGAGGGATGCAAAGTGGACTCTGTAGTCCAACAGAGGGTTGACGTTGTGCCATACAGCCGGAGTGTAGAGAGGCTGATTGCAGTCAAATAACCTGAAACTAACAGTGATGGAGATGGTGTAATGTCACCAGAGATGGAGCCAAAGAAACTCAGCTCTGGTTTCTTTTAAGGCAGAAGATTTAACAGCGATTGTATGTTTCTGGTAACATCACCAACCATGAATATTCTGTCCAGTGTACATGATTGTGTCACACGATAACGAGCTATTTGTCTGACTTCACTGAAATATCAAAGTCAGAGTCTTTGAAATTTAAAGGTCCCATACTGTGCAAAATGGTGCTTTCATGGGCTTCAGTCTCCAGAAATATGATCAAATCACATACAGTGGATATAAAAAGTCTGCACACCCCTGCTCAAATGCCAGGTTTTTGTGATGAAAAAAGTGAGACCAAGATAAATCATTTCAAAACTTTTTCCACCGTTAATGTGACCTACAACCCGTACAACCCAATTGAAAAACAAACCAAAATCTTTTAAGGGGGAAGATAATAAACTTGCAGTAACCTGGTTGCATAAATATGCACACCCTTAAACCAATACTTTGTTGCAGCACCTTTGGCTTTTATAACAGCACTCAGTCTTTGTGAGTAGGACTCGATCAGCATGGCGCATCTTAATGTGGCAATATTTTCCCACTCTTCTTTGCAAAAATGCCCCAGATCTGTCAGATTGCAAGGCCATCTCCTGTGCACAGCCCTCTTCAGATCACCCCACAGATGTTCGATCGGACTTGGGTCTGGACGCTGGCTAGGCCATTCCAATACCTTAATCTTCTTCTGGTGAAGCCATTCTTTTATTGATTTAGATGTGTGCTTTGGATCATTGTCATGCTGAAAGATGAAGTTCCTCTTCATCTTCAGGTTTCTAGCAGAAGTCTGAAGGTTTTGTGCCAACACTGACTGGTATTTGGAACTGTTCATAATTCCCTCCACCTTGACTAAGGCCCCAGTTCCAGCTGAAGAAAAACAGCCCCAAAGCATGATGGTACCACCACCATGCTTCACTATAGGTATGGTGTTCTTTTGGTGATGAGCAGTGCTGTGTTTGCACCAAATATACCTTTTGGAATTACTGCCAAAAAGTTCAACCTTCGTTTCATTGGACCATAACACATTTTCCCACGTGTTTGGAAGATTTCAAATGTGTTTTTGCAAAATGTAGCCAGGCTTGGATGTTTTTCTTCGTAAGATAAGGCTTCTGTCTTGCCACCCTACCCTATAGCCCAGACATATGAAGAAGACAGGAGATTGTTGTCATATGTACTAAACAGCCAGTACTTGCCAGAAATTCCTACAGTTCCTTCAATGTTGCTGTCGACCTCTTGGCAGCCTCCCTGACCAGTTTTCTTCTTGTCTTTTCATCAATTTTGGAGGGACATCCAGTTCTTGGTAATGTCACTGTTGTGCCATATTTTCTCCACTTGATGATGACTGTTTTCACTGTGTTCCATGATATATTTAATGCCTTGGAAATTCTTTTGTACCCTTCTCCTGGCTGATACCTTTGAACAATGAGATCCCTCTGATGCTTTGGAGGCTCTCTGCAGACCATGGCTTGTGCTGTAAGATGTGACTACAAAAATGTCAGGAAAAGCCTATTAGAACAGCTGAACTTTATTTGGGGTTAATCAGAGGCACTTTAAATGGTGGCAGGTGTGTGCTGACTCCCATTTAACATGAGTTTGAATGTGATTGGTTAATTCTGAACACAGCCACATCCCCAATTATAACAGGGTGTGTATATTTATGCAAACAGGTTATTCTAAGTTTTAAATTTTTTATTTTTCCCTTAAAATATTTTAGTTTGTTTTTCAGTTGGGTTGTACAAGTTATAAGTCATATTAATGGGGGGAAAGTTTTGAAATGATGTATCTGGGTCTCATTTTTTTACATCACAAAATCCTGGCATTTGAACAGGGCTGTGTAGACTTGTTATAGCCACTGTATTTACTGTTAAAATATTAAAATGCTCACTTCACACAGCTTTTATTTAATTAAATTCTTAAGCAAATGAGTGAATTGTACTTCCTGGCGTTTATGAGGTCACAAACTAACAAGACGTGCCCTGATTGCCTTGTTACTTGTGACTGGTTCACTCAATTAACCTTTAGCCACTCAGATTAGGGACTCATAACACTAAGGACCGATTTTCAGAGACAAATTTAAAGATAGCTTTGTTAGAGGAGCTGTCAAAAAACATACAAATTGTTTTTGGTCTTTAAAACAGTACATTTATTTAGTTATATCCTTGAGGATGACAACTGTCATGGTCCGAGCCGGCTTGGCTTTCCCCGGCTCGGTCCTGATCTCTTTGTGGGTTTTGGCTTCGCTGTTTGTGTGCATTTTGGATATTTTCCCTATCCTTAGCCACTGCCTGACCGGCAGCTGTTTATCAGCCTCTGGTCTTTTTCCCACGCTGCTGACAGTCTGCTGGTCCTACCACGCCCCCTCGTGCTCAGCAATTAACCTCGCCAGCCCACGTGACAAACGCGCAATGCATTCTGGGCGGGGTAGGTTCAGCGATCGTAAACGGACTGCAAACACACAGCGCCTTGGCATTTCTTGTGAATGAATGGAAAAAAAAAATCACAAAATGGACCGTGAAGGAAAATTTAAAGGGACCATACTCCGCCAAATTGAATAGGACTGCAAAGGCACACTATTTGGCGAAGCTTGAAGGGGTTAATGGACTAGCTCCCTACTAACATATCACATGGAGTTAGGATGTAAACATTCTGCCAAACTTCGACCATGCCTTCATTTATAATTATATGACTTTAAGCATAAGTCCATACACGCATGAAGTTTTGAGTAACTTTAGGTCTTTGAAGCAAGCGAAAGTGCAGTTCACAGACGGATGGGTGCATGACTTGTAGATGTACAAGGTAGACGTGAAGACAATTGTGCTCACAAAGGTGGGTTTTTTTTAATTTCTTGTCTTGATTACAAGTATTTATTTACTAAATAAAATAAGTGCATGCCATAAATTGAATTATGCACCCAATATACATGTGAAAGTGTGCTTATAATATTTTATAATCAACCCCTCCTTTCCTGAAGTTGGTGCAACCCCTGATGCACTTGTGTCCTGCACCTGTTGTGAAAAAGGCTGTGTGGAAATAAAATCCCCATATAAGCGCCGCAACAACATCCTGCAGGCCTGTGCAGACAAGGATTTTTACCTGGAACTCTCTGATGGGAGACTAGAACCCAAGCACAGTCACAAGTACTACAAGCAGGTACAAATGCAAATTTTTGTGACAGGCTCACATTTCTGTGACTTTGTTGTGTGGACCACCAAAAGTTGTGTTGTTGTATGCGTCACACCAGATTCTGACCTGTGGAAGCAAACACTTTTACCAGTGGCCCAGAACTTTTTTTTTTTTATAATGTTTTCCTACCTGAGCTTGTTGCCCGTCACTTTACTGACTCTGAGACCCCACAACACAAAAGAGGAAAGCTGCAGCTGATAAACCCACCCAGAAGCCCAAAAGACGACGTCTAACTGCATTACAGCCAGGTCCCACACACAATCCCAAAAGACAGGCACAGAACACAGCAGAAGTGTGGTGGACTTGCAGGCAGCCAGAAGAGCTGGATGACATGGTTGCCTGTGAGAACCAAAACTGTGAAATTCAGTGGTTCCATTTAGGATGTGCGGGACTCTGAAGCACCAACCCCACAGCAGCCGTGGTTTTGCGACGTGCACATTAGAGTAGTGCTGTAGCATGAGACAGTTATGCGCTATAACGTTGTGTGAACAATGATATGTGTTGATCATGCATGTCAATTTATATTCTTGTATTGTGTTATGGTTATGGTTACAGTTTTGCATCTTTGAAATAAAGAGCTGGAGTTTGTAAGCCATTGTGTACTTTATTCCAAAAATTGTTACAAAGCAAGCAAGTGTATTTATATAGCACATTTCATACACAAGCGCAACTCAGTGTGATTTACATATATAAAAAGAGGAAAGAAAGCAAAACGTTTGAGCAATAAGAAAAATTGAAGAGGTGCTGCTTTAACTGCTTCAATATTATTGACACAGTTAAAGACATTATGTCAAAAGGGCTAAACCACACCAAAAACATGTCAGTGCCTACATTCTAAAACTAAAAAGTTCAAAGCAGTCAATAAAAACTGTGACCTTACTGCCAAACATTTCAACATACTGGTGTGGCATGCTAGCCTGCAAACAAGGTCTCTTTGGCCAGTACACCAAAGGGCTGAGGTGTGCATGGAGCACATTTATGGTGTCGCAGAATAGGATGGATGCGGTTTGTCTGCTTATGTCAAAAAGGTGTGCAATATGTTCAAGAGGCAAATTATGCCGCAAACCCATCATAGTTAAAAGGAGAATTTGAAAATGATAATTTTTTTCTGTCTTTGATAGGCTGGCAAAAAAACTGCATCAGCAGAGCCATTAAACTGAAAGCTGGAAGCCCAGTGTAGTATTTCACCTTTGAGTCATTATCTTTGAGGAAATTCTCATCCAGGGTCTTTCTGGAGAGCTCTTCCTTTAACTTTCTGTTCTCCTCTTGCAAGAGTAAAATTTCTTTAAGTCTACGGTGACACATGCTGCAGTTCTGTAGTTCTTGTGCATTTTCCACTGGAGCGTCATCAGCCAGACAGATCTGTGCAGCTTCATCAGATGTCGTCTCCTCCATCTCAGCCAGAGGTGTGGTGTCATCTGTTGGTCATCAGGACAATAAACAACTGTAGTTAATATATTTTGTAATCAAAAGGAATCCCAAGACACACTGTAGAAAGAAAAACATAGGTAAAAAAATAAAATAATAAAAAAATAAAAGACTACCTGAAGGAGCTGCATTATCCATCTCAGTCATGGGCCAGTGATGTTGGGGGTCTGTGTTGGGGGGTCACTTGCATGCCCTGCCAATTCTTTTTGCCATAATCTCGCCTGTCTGCATAAGCGGTTAAAACCTGTCAGGAGTGGCAGCTGGAAGCTCTGCATGCCCAAGGTTTAGAGAAGGTGCCCAGTCAGGACCACAGTCTAGCATTTCATAAGCTGGTCTGCCTGTTAAAGCAAAGGAAACAGTAAGAAAATACTTTGGTGTTGAACAAATTAAACCCACTTACACAGGTGTGTGAGTGGTAACTTTTTCTTGCTACTAGGATATTGGAGTCTTTCTTTAGCTTAGCTGTTTAGCTTAGCACTGCTGACGTAGGCTAAAAGCTATGAACAAGCAAGTCTTAACCACAACACAAGCAAGTTTTAACAACAACAGACATACACAATAAATCATAACGTACCTTTATGAAAATGCTTTGAGCACACCAGCATCGATACAGGTGTGTGTTTGAAAGTTATGTTGGGTCTTCTGACTGCTGCAATTCAGGCCAGGCGTCGCCTCTTAGTTACATCCAAAACGTGTGCTGTTCTTCTTCCATGCTGGAAAATGATAAAAGCCTATTCCATGGTTTATCTTTTCTCCACGGCGGTTGTGAGAATGACTATTACAGTTTACAACACAGCAAGACTTCCCCATGTCTGCTTTGTGACGATGTCTCCTGCGTTGACGTGATCTCAGTGAACTAACGGTTCCTACCCTACCCAGAATGCACTTGGTCAATTCTACGGACACTACGTAACACTGGCAGAATCAGTTCCACCATCTGCTCCCATCTATCCATCCATCCATCTTCTTCCGCTTAATCCTTTTCGGATTGCGGGGGGGCTGGAGCCTATCCCAGTATCTTTGGGCGAGAGGCAGGGTACACCCTGGCCAGATTGCCAGTCCATCGCAGGGCCAACACAGAGAGACAGACAACCATTCACTCTCACAGTCATACCTAAGGACAATTTAGAATCCCCAGTTTGATGCCAATTAACCTAACTTGCATGTTTTTGGCATGTGGGAGGAAACCAGAGAAATCTTGGAGTAAACCCATGCAGACACGGGCAGAACATGCAAACTCCACACAGATCACTCACTGTTGGTCAGTGGCTGGGATTGAACCCAGGATCCCCCGGCCAAGGGTGATTTGCTGTGCTGCCGCAGCGCTAACCACTCCGCGATCCCGGTAATTATCCTTGCCAAGGTGCTGCCTATTTGTGAGGCCGGCAGTGTTTGTATAAAGGTAGCCTTCAGATGGACAAACACCGCTGGTTCATTGAGTGAGTCACTCAGGCTCTTCACGGAGTGATTGCCACGTCTAAAGGACTTTCGTATGACACTCGCTGGAGACTTTGGACTTTCAGGAATGTTGTTACTCGTGAGTAAACTGCTAGCATTTCCCTGTGTTGACTGTACGCTGTGCCAGAAGCGTTCCTTTTCTGGTTCAATCCCGTTTCGCTTCTGGCAGTGTTTTCTCCCAGCAGAATTTCTACTACGCTTAGGCTGTAGCCCAGTTTACGTTCCTCCTGGGTCATTTTACGTCCTGTAGTCTTCCCAGCTGTCCCGAGCACAGCCTAACCCTATCGTTACTCACTGTAACTGTCACTGGTTGTAAATAAATGTGTGTGTGGTGAATCCCTGTGTTCAAATCCTCGTCCTTTCTCCCCTCGCCATGTGCCATGGAGAGGCGCACTGGGAGCTCATGACAGAATGAACCAGCCGAATCATAGGATTTAGTGGGTTATCCATCCATCCATCTTCTTCTTCCGCTTAATCCTTTTCGGGTCGCGGAGGGGCTGGAGCCTATCCCAGCATCCTTGGGCGAGAGGCAGGGTACACCCTGGACAGATTGCCAGTCCATCGCAGGGCCAACACAGAGAGACAGACAACCATTCACTCTCACAGTCATACCTAAGGACAATTTAGAATCCCCAGTTTGATGCCAGTTAACCTAACTTGCATGTTTTTGGCATATGGGAGGAAACCGGAGAAATCCCGGAGTAAACCCATGCAGACACGGGGAGAACATGCAAACTCCACACAGATCACTGTTGGTCGGGGGCTGGGATCGAACCCAGGATCCCCCGACCAAGGGTGAGTTGCTGTGCTGCCGCAGTGCTAACCACTCCGCCACCGCGCTGCCCAGTGGATTACACCCACACAAATCATTTTTTCATTTTTGGACTATCTCATTTTTCACTCACCTGCTTTCCGGGCACTATGGCTGAGCTGCTGGAGAGGGAGCTGCGCTCGTTCTGTCTGCTGGAGGACCTTCTCTCATGGGCGCTGGAGCCCTGTTCTCCCAAGGCAGTTCAACGGGCTCGGGGTGCCACAGTCAGAGTGATGAATCGGGATAGCCTCTGGGACCATCCGGAGACGGTCGAGATTTTTTGGGAGATTGTCACCGTGACGTCCACGGAGTCGGGTGAGGCGCTCCCAGCGCTCGAGCCCCCAGCAGCTACATCGCCTTCACTCCCTGTTTCTCAGGAGATCATCGGCCTTGATTACTTGCGGCCGGATGGTGTGCTCAGAATCCCAGACTATCTGATGCCCCAACCGACCGTGAGGAAAAAGAAGCCTCGCCGGAGGAAGCCCCTCTCGTCTTCAGCAGCCGTCATCGCTCCAGTCGCCAAGAGGCCCTCCGAGATTGTCCCGGCCACGCCCACCTCCGCGTCATCAGAGCCGGCTCCTCTACAGTCTATTGAAGGAGTCAGTGAAATGGAGAAAGGTGATTGCCAACGGTTTGTAACTGTCAACATCATGAGCCAGGCTGACAGGCAAGTGTTTTTCATTTCACTCCATCCAATTGTAAACCTTGTCTGTCTCCTGAGGGAGAGGCCCACTTTCAGCAGTCCGCTGGATCCTCTCCTTCGGCTGCAAATATCAACTCACCTTTTCCCCTCTCCGTGTCTCCTCCTATTCTCCCTGAGGGCTTGTTGGCCCAAGGTCAGGGCCATCAGACATGGGAGGAGCCAGTGGCCTCGGATGATCCTTTCCCGGAGCCAGCATGGAGAGGCTTCTCTGCAACCCCGCCGGAGGAATCCCCAATGTTGGAGCCCCTGCAGGAGGAACATAGGACTGTTACTACCATCTCGCCAGCTGTGGAGGCTGTTGCAGCGGGATGGGAGCATGAGCCAGAGCCCACTCAACTCACGGAGGAATTGGAGGAACATAGACAGGTGTTGCTGGCAGAGGCTGAGCTTCTCCTGGAGGTGAAGCCGTGGCTCCTCCCGGAGTTGGCGACAGAGTTTGAGGAATTAGCCCCGAGGGAACCGAAGCTCCTGTTGAAAGTAGAGCATGCTTACACCTCGGAGCCTCCTCCTCCTCCACGTTGTCGCCTTTCCCGGAGGTCTCGCCCAAAGAATTCCATCGCTAACCGGCCAGCAACCCCCCTCTCGCCGGATGAGGAGAATCCTGCAGCGGAGCCGCCTGTTTCTCCCGAGGTGTCGCCTGCAGCCCCCTCCTCCGCTGCTGTTACCTCCGCCAATGTGGAGAGCCCCTCTTTTTTCCGCCGGATCCATCTGCCCCTGTGCCAGTCTGGGGGGCTTCTGCACCATATATTGAGGAGCCCAGAGTCGCCATGGACATGGAGGGGGATGGGAATACTCCGGAAACTGCTGGAGTCATCGCGAACCAGGAGAACAGGCAAGTTCCTTCCCATTTTCCTATTATTAATGAACAATTTTGCCTGTTCCCTAGCCAAGAGACTCGGGTCCTGCAGTCCCCTGAGTTCTCTGCATCAGCGGCATGTAATCACTCCTCACCAATCCTGTCCGTGTCTCCTCTGTGTGTTTTGGTGAGTTCTCCAGTTTCCACACCGAGTCACCAGGCAGAGGAGGAGCCCGAGGCCCTGGGGAATCCTCTTCCAGGGTCGGTGGAGGGGCAGCCCCCAGCCGCCATGCTGGATCAGTCACCAGCAGGAGGAACTTCGCCTGGGAGCCTCGAGATTGCGACCACCATCATGTCTGCTGCAGGGACTGCCACAGCAGAGTCATCCCCAGGACCAGACCCCCAGCCCACGGGACCCGGACCATCATCGTTGACAGCGTCGGAGTCCTGGATGGCGGTAGAGCTCGAGCACAGGCAAGTTGTCTCTCCAGTAATTCAATTGCTTTTGATTGAGAGATCTTGTCTGGTTCTTGGAGAGAAGAGTCGGATGCGGCTCTTGGCCGCGCCTGAGCTCCCCTCACTGGGCTCTGCCGCTGACGGCGACCCTAACCTTTCCTTCTCTCCCATGCCTGCCAAGCCCCTCACTAGGGTCGCCAGGCAGGAGCTGCCATCATCAGGGTTGCCGACTGACGATGACGGGACGTTGGCGGCCCCGGAGGAGGTCGATGGAGGCACAGCGCCAAGCACGAAGACGGAGGCTATGCACCCCAAATTGCCGGAGTCCCGGACGGCGGTGGAGCCCAAGTTCAGGCAAGTGTGTCCTATTATATCAATTCCCCAGATATCTATGTCACACTGCCCGACTCATGGCAAGGAGGGCCCAGGGCGGCTCGTAGCAGCCCTCGGATCCGCCTCACCGGGCTCCGCCACTGCTGGCGACCCTGACCCGGTCTCTTTCTCTCTCCCTCCAGGGCTGGAGCCCCCTGTCAGGGTTGCCGGAGAGCAGCTGATCTCGCTGGAGATTGCTGAGGATCAGGGTCCAGCACCAGATGACATTTGGAGCACTACCTCCCTCGCTGGGGAGGTCACCGCGGGAGCAATGAGGCCCCCGATGGGGGTCACTGCTGGTGCAATGGTGTTCCAACTGGAGCCCATCGCGGGTGCAGCCACGTCCCAGACCGGGACCGTCATGAGTGCAGCTTTGGCCCAATCGGGGTCCAACGCGGGTGCTGCAGAGCCTCAGCTGGCGGTCATCACGGACGCAGTTAGGCTTCCGTTGGAGTTCATCGTGGGTGCAGCGGAGCTGGCCCGGTTGGGTGCCACCGTGGGTACAGCTAGGCTCCCTCTGGAGTCCATCGTGGGTGCAGCAGAGCCGGCCTGGTTGGGAGCCACTGAGGGCACTATGGACCACCCTGAGGACACCGTGGTCCCCTTATCCCTGCTCTATGCTGTGAAGGTCCCCTGTCTCCGGTCCCGTTGTCCACCAGTGAGCCTTCCAGTGGGCAGGCCACCTCCTGCTTCACCCTTTCAGTCCTGGTGGCTGAGCAACATTGGCCGGCCGCCAGAAGAATTGACTCCCTGGGTTAGGTGACCCACGTTTACCGGCAGGCCACCAAACGGCGTCCACCGGACCTTCTGCTGGGCCTAGGACTCTGGGCGGCCTCCTGAGCCACAATGCTCGTGGACTTGGGGGGGTTTATCATGGACCCTGGGCGGGGTATTGCATTCCCTCCTTCCTGTTTCCCCCTACCTCCTACCCGAGTTTGTACTGTGTGTTGTTGTTGCTCCTGTTGGGGGGGGGGGGGGGTGATGTTACTGTGGGTGTCTGGGAATCCACCCCTTAAAGGGGGGGCTCTGTCATGGTCTGAGCCGGCTTGGCTTTCCCAGGCTCAGTCCTGATCTCTTAGTAGGTTTTCGCTTCACTGTTTGTGTGCATGTTGGATATTTTCTCTATCCTTAGTCACTGCCTGACCAGCAACTGTTTATCAGCCTTTGGTCTTTTTCCCACGTTGCTGACAGTCTGCTGGTCCTAACATGCCCCCTCGCTCTCAGCAATTCCACCAGCTGCTCCCGATCCCGGTAATTATCTTCGCCCAGGTGCTGCCTATTTGTGAGGCCGGCAGTGTTTGTATAAAGGCAGCCTTCAGCTGCACAAACACCGCTGGTTCATTGAGTGAGTCACTCCGGCTCTCCATGGAGTGATCGCCACGTCTGAAGGACTTTTGTATGACGCTCGCTGGAGACTTTGGACTTTCGGGACTGTTGTTACTCGTGAGTAAACTACTAGCGTTTCCCTGTGTTGCCTGTACGCTGTGCCAGAAGAGTTCCTTTTCTGGTTCAATCCCGTTTTGCTTCTGGCAGTGTTTTCTCCCAGCAGCATTTCTACTACGCTTAGGCTGTAGCCCAGTTTACGTTCCTCCCGGGTCATTTTATGTCCCGTAGTCTTCCCTGCTGTCCCGAGCGCTGCCTAACCCTATCGTTACTCACTGTAATTGTCACTGGTTGTAAATAAATGTGTGTGTGTGTGTGTGTGTGTGTTGAATCCCTGCATTTAAATCCTCATCCTTTCTCCCCTCGCCATGTGCCATGGAGAGGTGCACTGGGAGGTCATGACAGACAACTACCATAAAATTAATCTCTGGAAAATGCATCATCCCCCTCCCCAGAAAGAGCCCGCCGACCTGTCTGAATGATTACAGACCGGTAGCACTCACTCCAATCATCATGAAGTGCTTCGAGTGAGTGGTGCCGCCCCTCATTCAGGACAGCATACCGGATACCCTGCACCCTCTGCAGTTTGCCTACCGGCCCAACATTTCCATCTCAGATGCCATTACTGCAGCACTCCATTATTCTCCCTCCCACCTGGAAGATAAAGACTCTTACATTAGGATGCTCTTTGTCGACTACAGCTCCAACTTCAACATGGTCATCCTCCACAAACTCACCAACAAACTGCCTTCACTTGGCCTGCACCCCACCCTCTGACTGGCTACTGGACTTTCTGACTGGCAGGCCCCAGTCTGTCAGGATGGGTAACAGGACCTCAGTCAGCATCATCACAAACACAGGTGTCCCACAGGGTTGTGTTCTCAGCCCCATCCTCTACAGCCTCTTCACCCATGACTGTGTTGCCTCCCACAAGGACAATATCATCTTAAAGTTTGCAGATGACACAGCAGTGATGGGACGCATCACTGGTGGTGATGAAGCATCCTAGAGAAGGGAGGTCTGGTGTCATGGTGTGAGGACAACAACCTCACCCTCAACATGGACAAGACAAAGGAGATGATAGTGGACATGAAGAAGGGGAGGAGGAGACCCCATCGGCCGCTGTTCATCCAGGAGCTTGAGGTGGAGAGGGTCAGCAGCTTGAAATATCTGGGCATCCACATCAGCGGGGACCTTATGTGGGCAAATAACACCACAGAGCTGGTTAAGAGAGCTCAACAGCAGCTGTACTTTCTGAGGAGGCTGAAGAAGTTTGGCATGTGCCCCAGGATCCTCAACAATTTCTACAGCTGCATCATTGAGAGCATTTCGACCAACTGCATCACTGTGTGGTACGGCACTACTGCCCTGGACCGCAAACGCCTGCAGAGAGTGGTGAATACAGCGGAGAAGAACATAAGGACTCGACTCCCCTCTCTGCAGAGCATCTACCACCACAGAGTCCAAAGGAGAGCTGCCGCCATCCTCCAGGACCCCACCCACCCCCAGCACAGAATGTTCACACTTCTACCCTCAGGCCAGAGGTACAGAAGTATGAAATGCAGGACAACCAGACTGAAAAACTCCTTCTTTCCCACTGTCATCAGACTCCTGAACAAATAAACTCCCAAACAAGCTCCCTATTTGCAAACACAGCTTGTAAATAGGAATCCACACACTGGTTGTTAAATTTGCACATTGCTCACTTGCAGTGTACATAGTCTCACCCCGTCTCATGTCCATATCATCTCTGCTGGTAAATTACCATTGTACAGTCCACTGGGTATTATCATTACAGAGAAATTACAGAGAAATTCTTACACTGGGTGCTAATTTGTAATTTGCACATTGCTCATTTGCACACTGTACATAGGCTTATGCCAATTCAGGTTCATATCATCTCTGATATTAATATACCATTGTCCATTATAGTCATCCAGTGAATTTTCAATTTTCATTCTTCTTGTTTCCTCTAGTTTAACTGCTTTAACTGTCCTAATTGCCTAATGTGTGTTATCAGTGTGTTTTTAGTATTCATTAGCATTGATGTATATCTATTACCTTGGCATTCATCGGAGAGCAGAGTAAGAATTTCATTGCTCAGGAAATGTTGCATTTCTTGACTGTGCACATGATAATAAAGCCTTTGAATCTTGAATTGAATTGAATCTTTAATATGGGACCTTTAAAGGAACTGTGTTGAACTTTTGGAAACTCTGGATTTGATGTTATGAAGTAAACTACCTCCCCATTCACACCATTTTATTTCTGAGTACAGTAGATTAACAGCTGATGTTGTGACATGTGTGAATTGAATTAGTGAGCCAAAGGTATTTAGGTTTCAAAATGTTTGATGCAGTAATACCTCTGTGCTCACTTCCTGGACTCTGTCTCACCCTTCAGGTTGTGGAGTCTTGTTTCTTGTCCTCTCAGACTCAGTCCATGTGTATCACACAAGACTCACCCAATTTGGACTCCACGATTGCGGATCTCTCTTATCCAGCGAAGTCCACAGCACTGATCCAGAACCAGCTGAAAGTCCAGCTGTCGGCCCAATACCTCAGACGGGTCAATCAGGATGTCATCCTCACCCAGTGGGCTGCAAAATTCAGAATGCTTATATACGAGGCATCTATATTTTCTAGGCTTACACATATGCATATCTCGTACAGTCCAGTGGATGTGCAGGGAACCAGCTGTGCCTGCAGAATAGCCTCCTCTGTCCCCTCAGACCCCAGCACCTGCAAACAGAGATCATCAGTGAATCACTACATCAGCAAGAATATTTCAGTGACTTGTGCAGTACATCGCTCTGTGTGTGTGTGTGTGTGTGTGTGTGTGTGTGTGTGTGTGTGTGTGTGTGTGTGTGTGTGCACCTCGAGCTGCTCCTCCAGAGGGATACGAAAAGCCAGAGACTGGAGCCAGAGATGAGCGGTGCCCAGGAGCAGAGGCTCAACTGGATCCCAGAATGGGTCTTTATCTCTAGGTAACGCAACAGCTGACAGGCCCTCCACTCTCTGACAATGAACATTAAAAATAGAGTTACAACCCTGAAATTGTGAACTATAATACTCGTTAGAAATTTCAACTCCTCCCCAGCATGGATCATAAATCAGAGTTTCATTTAAATACATCAGCACTTATTCTTATTTGCATTTTTCATGGTATGTAAACTGTGTTGAAAATCAACCCATTACTTTCATTTGCAACTTCATGTTTTCATTCTTAGATTTGTATTTTATGGTTTATTTTCCCCTCTCATACAGGGCCTTAGTGCAGCCCCTCAGTTCATCTATTTTGGGTAGAGTACCCAAGTAAAAGTGGTCTTACATCTAATATCATATCAATTACTCAAGTGTAGGAAAGAGACCCTACCAAAAATTTGAGCAAGAGTAGAAAATGATCCACTCAAAATGATACTTGAGCAGTGAGTTTATGCTCACCAGTTTTTGAGGGTTTATTTAAAATGTTTGATTCCCCAATTTGTGAAACTCCCGAACACACACTCAGACTTGTATTATCTTTTCTTGAAATTTACAACAGTTTTTCTGATAAAATTGCATTTTTTTCTGATGAATTGGTGAATTTTTTCTTTACTAATTTTCTTATAATTTTGAAACTTTTTTCAGAAAAAAATGTGACTTTTACTCATAAATTTGCTATTTTTCTTGTGCATTTGCAACAGCTGTCTTATAAACAGGACTTTTTTTCCACAAATTTTAGCAATTTTCTCCAAGTTGTAGGATTTTTCCCCCTAATGAATTTTGTATAATTATTCTCATAAATTTCAGACGTTTTTCTAATAAATTCACTACTTTTATCTTATTATTTTGCATCTTAAGATAAATTCATTGAAGAAGATAAGATAAGATAAGCCTTTATTAGTCCCACAATGGGGAAATTCCAGGATTACAACAGCACAGGGATCACAACACTCAGAGCAATAATTTAGAAGATAAGAAAATAAGAGCAGTGAATATACTTATGTACACATAAATATACAAATATATATACACACAGTGCGGAGCATTGTAGCTAGATGGAATAAACAGCATAACCGTCTATTTAGTTACCCTACATGGTATGAATATGTACCCATACATATTGTCACCCTCCATAGCGACTGATATTGTCCTAGTTGTATAGTGGAGGGGACCATTTGTGTAAGTCTGTTGCGTCTTTTGCATTCAATACTATTAGGTCGTCACGTTTTTTTTTTGCTATCTCTGCAAGCAGCCCTGCTTAGGTTATACAGTCTGACAGCCGTAGGTAGGAAGGACCTGCGAAACCTCTCGGTCGCGCACCTAGGATGATGTAGTCTACTGCTAAATGAGTTCCTCAGTGCGTTCAGTATGTCCTGCATGGGGTGGGACTCGGACTCCAGCAGAGATGACAGTTTAGCCACCATCCTTCTCTCCCCTATCTCCTCCACTCGGTCAAGGCATTTCCCCAGGACAGAGCTAGCTTTCTTGATCAGTTTGGTCAGTCTCTTCCTATCGGCTGCTGTAATGCCGTTGCCCCAGCAGACCACTCCAAAAGTGATGGCTGATGCCACCACCGTGTCTTAGAATGTCTTCAAGAGCACCCCTTGTACACCAAAAGTCCCTCCTCAGTAGGGACAGCCTGTGCTGTCCCTTCTTGTAGAGTGCGTTGGTATTGTGTGACCAGTCTAGTTTATTGTTCAGATGAACACTCAGGTACTTGTAGGATGTCACCATCTCAATGTCTGTTCCCTGGATGTTTACTGGTGCTGTGAGGGGTTGTCCTTGCCTGCGGCAATCCACCACCAGCTCCTTAGCTTTCCTCACGTTGATCTGGAGGCAGTTCTGATGGCACCAGTCCACAAAGTCCTGGATAAGTCCTCTGTACTCAGCTTCATCTCCGTTGGAGATGAGGCCGACGATCGCAGAGTCGTCAGAGAACTTCTGTAGATGGCAGTGTGCTGCGTTGTGTAAGAAGTCTGCAGTATAAAGGGTGAACAGAAAGGGAGCCAAAACCATTCCCTGGGGGGCCCCCGTGCTACCGATGATCGTGTCAGACACACAATCCCGGATTCTCACAAACTGTGGCCGGTTAGTGAGGTAGTCCAGGATCCATGATGACAGGTGCTGGTGCACCCCTGCGCACAGCAGCTTGTTCTTCAGGATCATCGGTTGGATGGTGTTGAAAGCACTGGAGAAGTCAAAGAACACGATCCTCACCACGTTCCCGGGCTTCTCCAGGTGGGACAGGGAACGGTGAAGGAGGAAGATCACAGCATCCTCCACCTCAATGTCATGCTGGTAGGTGAACTGGAGTGGATCCATCACTGGTCCCACCAGGGGGCGGAGGTGAGCAAGGAGCAGTCTCTCCAGGGTCTTCATCATGTGAGACGTCAGGGCCACTGGTCTGTAGCTGTTCAGGTCTTTGGGATGGGAAGTCTTTGGTACAGGTACCACACAAGATGTTTTCCACAACTGTGGTACCCTCCCCAGCTTCAGGCTCAGGTTGAAGATGTGCTCCACAATCCCACACAGCTGGTCTGCGCAGGACTTGAGGAGCTTCGCGCTGATGCCGTCCGGTCCCGAGGCCTTCCTCGCCTTGATCTCCCTCAGCTCCATCCTCACCTGGGTCTTAGTGAGGGTCAGGGTGGGGGGCTGTGTGCTGGGAGCGGGGGGGTGTTTGTGGAGTGGGGTGTGAACAGTAGGTCTCGACTTTAGAGGCAGCAGTGGTTGGTGTGCAGTCGGGGGGAGGGCGGTTGGTCAAACCTGTTAAAAAACAGGTTCAGATTGTTTGCCCACTCCCTGCCCCCCGTGGCCTGGGAGGAGGTATTCTGGAGCCCAGAGATGGTTTTAAGGTTTCTCCAGACCCTGCCAATGTCGCTCTGTTGCAGCTTGTCCTCCATCTTCTTCCTGAAGCTGTCCTTGCCGTCTCTTATCTTCCTCCTCAGCTCCCTCTGTACGGACTTCAGCATCTCCCTGTTCCCCGACCTGAAGATCCTCTTCTTCTCTCTCAGAAGTGTTTTAATCTCAGGGTTGATCCAGGGTTTGTTGTTCAAGCAACACCGTATGGTCTTGGTGGGCATGGTGTTGTCCACACAGAAGTTGATGTAGTCCGTGATGGTGTGAATGAGGCCATTGATGTCCTCACCATGTGGACCGCAGAGCTGCTCCCAGGCAGTGGTTTCAAAACAGTCCTTTAGAGCGTCCATTGCCTCCTCACACCATAACTTCAACGTGCGCATAACCGGAGGTTGTCTGTGTACTAGGGGTTTGTACACCGGCAGGAGATGAACCAAGTTGTGATCCGATCTCCCGAGTGGGGGGAGTGGTGATGAGGTGTACGCCTCCTTAGTGTTTGCATAGAATAAGTCCAGTGTTTTATTGTCTGTAGTGTGGCATGTGACATACTGGGTGAACGTGGGCAGAATGGGGGACAGTGAAATATGGTTGAAATCACCTGAGATGAGGAGAAGAGCATCTGGGTGTTCTGTCAGCAGCCTGCCAGTTACTGAGTGAATGGCGTCACGCGCTGTCCCCGCGTTCGCCGTCAGATTTGCATAAATAACAATGCAGATCACGTGTGAGTATTCCCTCGGGAGATAGGTAGGCCACATGCTAACAGTTAGCAACTCAATGTCTTTGTTGCAGTGTTGTTGTTTAACCGTGATATGTCCCGGTCTGCACCAGCTGTTATTGACATACGTTATCACTCCTCCACCCCTTGCCTTCCCACTGTCTGGTGTCCGGTCTGCCCGTATTGTGTGGAAACCCTCCAGTTCGATGTTAGCATCTGTTGCTAGTTCTGTTAGCCACGTCTCAGTAAACAACATCATGCTAATCTCTCTGAAGATGCTCTCGTAGTGGGCGATAGCCGCTAGCTCATCAGTCTTATTGAGTAACGATCGTACATTCCCCATAATAACGGATGGAAGGACGGGTCTGTACCTTATATTTCTCGCCCGCCGTCTTGCTCCAGCACGGCATCCACGTTGTTTCTGTCTTATTTCACCTGGTATGTTGAAGTCTTGCACTAGCATCTTGGTCCGGTTAAGTGCTAACAGCTGGTCTCTGCTGTAACGTATCCTGCTAAAAACAGTGGCTTCGTCTGCCGGCTCAGGAGACATTTGGGTGATCCGTGTCCATCCGTGATGGATAAGGTGTCGCCGGATCAGAAAGATTAGCAAGAGAAGCCAGATGGTAAATAGAAATAGGAAGAAATTGATCCACTGTTGCAAAAAGGCAGCCTACTCGTGTGGTGCCGGAAGTTCTATGTTTGCATAAATTTTCAACTTTTTTCTCATGCATTTCCACTTTTTATGAGTGAGTTTTCAAGATTTTGTGAGATTTTTCTCTTATATTCTGGAGGTAAAAGATCAGGCGAGATGCGACAAGCTGGAAGGTTGCAAGGTTCTATTTCCTCCAACATAATGAGACACACTTTGTAGCTCAGTGCGCTACTGTGCTCCTGAGACATGCCACACAAGCTCTTTTATACAGTGATACAGACAGAGAGAATGCATGGCACATTAGCATATCAGTCAATACCCAAGATTAGCATGACCAACTGGTGCCCAGATGTCCTTTCCCTCATCTGGGGATGTATAAACAACAGTCCATTGTTCTGGTTGCCCCCAGGGGTTCTCTGTTCGTATGTGAATTGTCCTCTGTATGTAAATTGTCCTCTGCTTCCTCCAGACCTGCTGAGTGTGAGAAATGTCCTTGCAGAGTGTGGTGGGTCACCACAACATGTGCTTTTTTGACCAACTAGAATTTTTTTCTTCATAAATGTAAAATGGTAAATGGTAAATGGCATTCACTTATATAGCTTATTTTATTCTCATCTCTTGATGACCAAAGCGCTTTACAGATCCTGCTATCCACCCATTCACACACACATTCACACACTGATGGTGTTATCAGTGCTATCCACACATTCACACACTGGTGGTGGCAATGTACTAAAGTTAAAAGAGTTTTATGCAATAAAACTACTCCTTAAAGTACAATTTTTTTAGAAAAGTTTCTTGAGTACATGCACTTATGTAAATGTTATTCATTATCCACCTCTGCTTCTTTCCTACTAATAAGTCGAGTTCAACAACCAACAAATATGGAAATGCTTATGTCATCTGCCTCATAGGTTCTATAATCTGTCTTTTAACGTACGCCATCTTGACTCTGCTCAGCCCGGTGTTGCTGGTAAACTTCCTCCATCAGAAACTTGCGGTTAACAAACTTGGCCTTGGACCACATCCACACCTGAAAATTGAGAGAGAGAAAGATTAAAGCCCCCAAATCTCCCAGGGTGGTAAGCGTACACAAGAAAGAAAAGCTACGGAACACAGATGGGCTCACCTGTTTATTGGACTTGGATGTGACTCTGACTACAATGTCTTTCTCAAGATCGTGGCCTTTTGAATCTGACAGCGCCAGATTCTTGATCTCCAGTTTGAACTCCACCCCCTGAAAACACAAAACACAGTCACATGAGCTCACAGAAGAAAAAGCACATCTGACTTAGGAATGATAATTGTCTTTAGTAGGAGCATATAATTTACAGAAACAACTGTTAAACTGTTAATGTGAGTGAATGTGGATTCCAGTAAAATATAGTATGTAACCTTCTTCAGTTCCTGGCTCATCTGGTTGGCCTCTGCCACCATGGGCATCAGCTTAATGTAGTCATAGAAGACTGCGAGCAGACTGGGGTCTGTCTGACTTACTCCAGCACTCGACTCACCTAAACAGATAAATTAGATCTAATATCTTCCCACCCAAAAAAACCCAAACCCCTTCATTTTAATTTGTGTACCCTCCCACACACCCAGGTGGATGCCTTCAGCTGCGGCCAGTTCAGACTGGAAGTAATCATAGTCGTAGCGGCTCCAGTCATCCCCGCCCCTCTCAGATGGAAAACCAATGAACAAGTAGGTACAGTTGGAACCTAGGATGAGACGATCCTAACAAAAAGGAGAAATAAACAGCATGTCACATATGCAAAAAAACAAAAAAAAAAATTTGTCATCAGGACATACCAGGTGCTGAAGTTCAGTCGTTTGGAAGATGGCTTTCCCGTTAACAGTAACCTTTGACCCTGGCAGTGGGGTCAGTGTTACCTGCCGCTGTTCATTCCTGAACACAGCGTGACGCTCCTGGATTCTGACACACAAACACAGAAAGGGACTCATGTTTATTTCCATTTCCACATCCTTGTTACAGGCCTCTACAAGAAACTGGGTTACAGTTAAACAATATTTAATTTTTAAAAATATTGTTCACCAACAATTCACCTCTATTATACCATTCATCCATTTAAAGGGATTAGCATGCATTTAGGCTTATATATGTACTGAACAGTATAAAGTTGTTCAAACTTATTATACAAATGCATAGTGTCAAAATCAGTGTTTAGATTTGTTTTCACATCCTTATTTTCTGACACTCCAGCTCAGAACGGATGTCTTGCAATGCACACTGATTTTGGTACAAGAGTGACACAAGTATGTCATCAGTTATGGAGACAAACAGTAAAGGATACCTGTTGTGAGTTGAGCAGAAATGGTGTGTTTGCTGAAACGGTGAAGGTAGGAGGTGTTGCCATTCATTGTAGCAGAAAAAGAAGACAATAAAACATTGTTCTGTCTTAATGTCTTAATCTCTGACTATGGCCAAATTAGAGTCATCAATTAACCTACAACTGAAACGTGGCTAACAGAACTAGCAACAGATGCTAACATCAATCTGGAGGGTTTCCACGCAATATGGACAGATCGGACACCAGACAGCAGGAAGAGCAGAGGTGGGGGACTAATAATGTATGTGAATAACAGATGGTGTAAACCTGGGCACATCACGATTACAGAACAACACAGCAGCAAGAACATTGAGCTGCTAGCTGTTAGCATGTGACCAGCATACCTACCCAGAGAATTTTCACGTCGTCGGCATTGTTATTTATGTACCCCCCATGCAAGCACTGAGGTAGCGTGTGACACCATCCACTCAGTCACTAGCAGGCTACAGACACAACACCCAAATGCTCTCCTCCTCATCTCTGGTGAGTTGAACCATACCTCACTGTCCTCCATTCTGCCCACGTTCACCCAGTATGTCACGTGCCACACCAAAGACAATAAAACACTGGACTTATTTTATGCAAACACTAAGGAGGCTTACACCTCATCGACACCCCCCGCCCCTCGGAAGATCGGACCACAACTTGGTTCACCTCCTGCCTGTGTACAAACCCCTGGTACACAGACAACCTCCTGTTACCTGCACAGTGAAAATATGGTTTGAGGAGGCAATGGACGCTCTGAAGGGCTGCTTTGAATCCACTGTATGGGAGCAGCTTTGTGATCCACATGGTGAGGACATCGAAGGCCTCACACACAACATCACAGTCTACATCAACCTCTGTGTGGACAACACCGTACCCACCAAGACCATACGGTGTTTCCCAAACAACAAACCCTGGATCAACTCTGAGATAAAGTCATTGCTGAAGGAGAGAAAAGGATCTTCAGATCAGGAAACAAGGAGGAGCTGAAGTCCGTACAGAGGGAGCTAAGGAGGAAGATCAGAGAGGGGAAAGACAATTACAGGAAGAAGATGGAGGACAAGCTGCAACAGAGTGACATCAGCGGTGTCTGGAGAAGCCTCAAAACCATCTCCAAGAACCAGAATACCTCCTCCCAGGCCACAGGGGGCAGGGAGTGGGTGAACAAACTGAACCTGTTTTTTTTAACAGGTTTGACCAACTGCCCTCTTCTCTGCCTGCCCACCAACCACTGCTGCCTCCACCTTCAGGTAGTCCCACTGTCCACGGCCTCCCCCCAACACCCCTTCACTCCCAGCACACAGCTCCCCTGCCCCAACCTGACCCTCACTAAGACCCAGGTGAGAGCTGAGCTGAGAAAGATCAAGGAGAGGAAGGCTGCGGGTCTGGACGGCATCAGCTTGAGGCTCCTCAAGTCCTGTGCAGACCAGCTGTGTGGGATCATGGAGCACATCTTCAGCATGAGCCTGAAGCTGGGGAGGGTTCCACAGCTGTGGAGAACATCCTGTGTGGTACCTGTACCGAAGACCACTCACCCCAAGGACCTGAACAGCTACAGACCAGTGGCCCTCACATCACACCTGATGAAGACCCTGGAGAGCCAGCGCCTCACCCACCTCTGCCCCCTGGTGGGACCAGTGATGGATCCACTTCAGTTTGCCTACCAGCGTGGCATTGGGGTGGAGGATGCAGTGATCTTCCTCCTACACCATTCCCTGTTCCACCTGGAGAAACCTGGGAGCACTGTGAGGATCATGTTCTTTGATTTGTCCAGTGCTTTCAACACCATCCAACCAGTGATCCTGAGAGACAAGCTGCTGTGCACAGGGGTGGACCAGCACCTGTCATCGTGGATCCTGGACCACCTAACAAACCGACCACAGTTTGTGAAAACCCAGGACTGTGTGTCTGACACATCATCTGCAGTACGGGGGCCCCACAGAGAACAGTTCTGGCTCCCTTCCTGTTCACCCTCTACGCTGCTGAGTTTTCACACAACACACCACACTGCCACGTACAGAAGTTCTCTGATGACTCTGCGATTGTCGGCCTCATCTCTGATGGAGATGATGCGGAGTACAGAGGACTTAACCAGGACTTCGTGGACTGGTGCCAATGGAACTGCCTCCAGATCAATGCAAGGAAAACTAAGGAACTGGTGGTGGACTGCCACAGGTGAGGACAACTCCCCACAGCACCAGTAAACATCCAGGGAACAGACATTGAGACAGTGACATCTTACAAGTACCTGGGTGTTCACCTGAACAATAAACTGGACTGGTCACACAACATCAACGCGCTCTACAAGAATGGGCAGTGCAGGCTGTTCCTCCTGAGGAGACTCAGGTCTTTTGGAGTGCAAGGGGCACTCCTGAAGACCTTCTACGACTTGGTGGTGGCAGCCATCACATTTGGAGTGGTCTGCTGGGGCAGTGGCATCACGGCAGCTGACAGGAAGAGACTGAACAGACTGATCAAAAGTGCTAGCTCTGTTCTGGGGCAATGCCTCGACCCAATGGAGGAGATAGGAGAGAGGAGGATGGTGGCTAAGCTGTCATCTCAAGATCTCATGCAAGACACACTGAATGCACTGAGGAGTTCATTTAGCGGTAGGCTGTGCCATCCTAGGTGCACAACGGAGAAGTTCTGCAGGTCTTTCCTACCTACGGCTGTCAGACTTTATAACCTAACCAGGGCTGCTCATAGAGGTCGTATTAAATGTACTAAACGTAACAACCTTGCACAATAAATCGTCCCCTCCTTTATACAGCTAGGACAGTATCAATCGCTACAGAGGGTGGCAACACACTGTTGATTCAAATACGAAATATACTGTCTGGGTACATATTCATATTCTGCAGGGTAACTTGAACCGTAATGCTGTTTATACCATCTAGCTGCAATGCTCCTGCACTGTGTATATATCTGTGTACATATGTATATTCATTTGGGACGGCAGTGGCTCAGCAGGTAGAGCGGGTCGTCCAATAACCGGATGGTTGGCGGTTCAAATCTCGCTCTCCCCAGATATCCTGCCGTTGTGTCCCTGGGCAAGACACTTTACCCACCTTGCCTGCGGTGTCCATAACACTGGGTATGAATGTGTATGAATGTGTATAAAAATGTTCGGTGGTGGCCGGAGAGGCCGTTGGCGCGGATTGGCAGCCACGTTTCCGTCAGCCTGCCCCAGGGCAGCTGTGGCTACATAGTAGCTTGCCACTACCATTGTCTGTCTGGAGTCAATGAATAGTGTATCTATTTGTAAAGAGTCTTTGAGTGTCTATGATAAAGTGCTATATAAATCTGATGCATTTTTATTATTATTACTACTTTTGGCTAACCAGTTCTTATTATCTTACTAACTATTGCTCTGAGTGCTGCTATCCCCGTGCTACTATAATCCTGGAATTTCCCCACTGTGGGACTGATAAAGGTTTATCTTATCTTATGTCTTAACCTCAATAATAAAGCCTTCGGAAGTCTGTCCATATTACACACTGATGCTAGATAACAACAAAACAAATTTGCATATTTTAGTACTGATAAAAATGGTAGGGAGCCTGCACTGGAATATGTTGTCTTGAGCTTCTTTAATTACCCACTTCTTTAACTTAAAGGTTTGGAGATTTAGTGCATTAACCAGATAGGTAAAGGTACAACCTTGACAGTATGTTCTTAGACAGCTACTTTCCCATCTCTGACTATGGCCAAATTAGAGTCACCAATTAACCTACAAGCATTTCTATGGGCTGTGCAAGGAAACTTGAGCATCGAGACACTGTCCCACCAAGCCACTCAGTTATCTACATAGTACTGTCATAGTCACATTTATATCCTTCATAAGTTAGGCTGAGACAGGATGCGTGGGAGTGGAGTGTGGCTTCCTTGTGACCCCAGAAGCATCTGATTGGTTGTCAGTAACATTAAAGAGCTACGTCAGTCTCTAGGTCAGGGGTCTCAAACTCATTCCATGGAGGGCCAAGACCCTGCAGGTTTTACCTCCACCCAGTGTCTTCAACAGGTGATTTCACTGAATTTCTTCCCACTGATTGCTGATCAATGAAAACACCTGCTGAAGACGATGGGTGGAGGTAAAACCTGCAGGGTCTTGGCCCTCCACGGAATGAGTTTGAGACCCCTGCTCTAGGTTCAGGGGTCAAACTCAGACTGAAGTTCCCATCAAGGATCACAATTTGTTTTACTTCTTTATAATTTCTAACTCAAACTCATACTGTCCAACTGCAAAGAGCTGCTGCTGACAGGAATGGCTGACCAGAATCAGAATCAGGTTTATTGCCATTGTTCATGTAGTACACAAACTAGGAATTTGTCTCGGTACAATGCTGCAACATTAAACATGATAAGATAAGAGAAATAAACTATACATGTAATAAAGTGTAGGATAAGATTAAGTGATACTGGTCAACAGTTAAAATATATATTAGCCAGCAGCAGATACTGTGGAGAACTATATAGTGCAGTCGGTAATGCAGGAAGAAAACAGTGATGATTGACATGAGTCTGGTTGAGCTGCTGTACATGGTGCACGAGAGTCACTTAGTGTTCAGCAGTCTAATGGCAGAGGGGAAGAAGCTGTTCATGTGACGGGAGGTTTTAGTCTGGATGGACCGAAGTCTTCTACCAGAGGGGAGGGGGGCAAACAGTACATGACCAGGGTGTGAGGGATCGGCTATGATCCGGCCAGCACGCCTCCGGGTCCTGGAGATGTACAGATCCTGGAGAGATGGGAGCTTGCAGCCGATCACCTTCTCAGCAGTGCGCACGACGCGCTGCAGCCTTAGTCTGTCCCTGGCAGTGGCTCCTGCGTACCACATGGTTATGGAGGTGGTGAGGATGGACTCGATGATGGCTGTGTAGAACTGCACTAACATCTTGGTGGGTAGCTTGAGCTTCCTCAGCTGCCGCAGGAAGAACATCCTCTGCTGGGCTTTTTTGATGAGTGAGCTGATGGTCAGCTCCCATTTGAGGTCCCTGGTGATGGTAGTGCCTAGGAAGCGGAAGGAATCAGCAGTGGTGATGGGAGAGCCTGAGAGGGTGAGGGGGGGCAGAGGAGTAGTGACTTTCCTGAAGTCTACAATCATCTCCACTGTCTTCAGAGCGTTCAGCTGCAGGTTGTTATTGCTGCACCAGGACGCCAGCTGGGCCACCTCTCTCCTGTAGGCGGACTCGTCGCCGTTGGAGATGAGCCCGATGAGGGTGGTGTCGTCCGCAAACTTGATCAACTTGACAGACTGGTGGCTGGAGGTGCAGGAGTTGGTGTAAAGGGAGAAGAGTAGGGGGGAAAGTACACAGCCCTGGGGTGATCCGGTGCTGATGCTAGTATAGTCTGAGACAGTCTTTCCCAGCCGCACATGCTGCCTCCGGTCCGTCAGGAAGTCGATGATCCACCTGCAGAGGGAGTCAGGCACGTTGAGCAGGGACAGCTTGTCCCGGAGCAGAGCGGGGCGGATGGTGTTGAATGCGGAGCTGAAGTCCACAAACAGGATCCTGGCGTAGGTTCCCGGGGAGTCCAGGTGCTGCAGGATGGAGTGGAGGGCCAGGTTGACTGCATCGTCTACAGACCTGTTGGCTCGGTAGGCAAACTGCAGCGGGTACAGGAGAGGGGTGGTGATGGACTTGAGGTGGGACAGGACCAGGCGCTCAAAGGACTTCATGACTACAGAGGTGAGCGCTACAGGTCTGTAGTCATTAAGTCCAGTGATCCGTGGCTTCTTGGGGACAGGGATGATGGTGGAGGATTTGAGGCAGGACGGCACGTGGCATAACTTAAGGGAGGTGTTAAAAATGTCTGTGAATACAGGAGCCAGCTGTTTCGCACAGAGTCTCAGGGTGGAGGGAGACACGCCGTCTGGGCCGGGGGCCTTGCGCGGGTTCAGTCTGGAGAACTGTTTGAGCACATCCTGCTCACTGATGATAAGGGGAGGGGGGGAGGTGGGGGGGGGGTGCCTTAAATGAAGTAGGGAATGTGGAGGCTGTGGAGCTGGAGGGAGGGGGGGAGTTGGACACAGATGACGAGGTGTCAAAACGGGCATAGTGTTGGGACAGTCTCTGACAAAGGGCTTTGTCATCCTGACCTTTAGGAGCCTGAGGCCGATAGTTGGAGATCTGCCTCAGTCCTCTCCACACGGAAGCCGAATCATTAGCAGTGAACTGCTGCTGGAGTCTCTCTGAGTACACAGATTTAGCCCTCTTCAGCTCTCTGTTAAACCGGTATTTAACCTCCCTGTAGCAGTCCCTGTCTCCACTTTTCAGCGCTGCTTCCTTCTCCTTCCTGATCTGTCTGAGCTTAGCTGTGAACCAGGGTTTGTCATTAGAGTAACTCACCCTGGTGCGTGATGGAAGAATGTTCTCTTCACAAAAGTGGATATATGAGTTCACAGTGTCCGTGTACTCATCCAGATCATGCGTGGCTCCTTTAAGCATGCCCCAGTCAGATATTTCCATGCACGTTTCCAGCTTCTCCTCAGCATCACTGGTCCGTATCTTCGTAGTGCTCACAACAGGTTTAGTGAGCTTCAATCTCTGTCTGTATGTGGGAATGAGGTGAACCATCACGTGATCAGATAATCCCAGCGCAGCTCGAGGGACAGCGCGATATGCGTCTTTCACTGTGGTGTAACAGTGATCCAGTGTGTTTAATCCTCTGGTGGGGCATTTAATAAACTGTTTGTAGCGGGGGAGATCGTGGCTCAGATTGCACTGATTAAAGTCGCCAGCCACAATAATCAGCGAGTCTGGAAAACTCCGCTCTGTGTGTTGAATGTGATCCGCGAGCACGCGCTGAGCTTCGCGCGTGTCCGCGTCGGGAGGGGCGTACACAGCGATCAGTATAAAAGAAGCAAATTCCCGTGGGGAATAAAAAGGCTTGCAGTTGATAACAAGAAATTCCAAGGCAGGAGAACAGTGTTTGGAAATTTCCGTTACATCAGAGCACCAGCTACAGTTGATGTAGAAGCAGACTCCGCCTCCTGTGGTCTTGCCGGAAAGCTCTGTGTCACGATCAGCACGGAAGAGCTGGAAGCCGTCGAGGCGCAGCGCGCTGTCCGGTATATTTTCCCGGAGCCAGGTCTCAGTAAAGCAGAGGACAGCTGAGGAGGCGAGGTCCTTAAAACGCATCAGCAGTCTCAGTTCATCCACCTTGTTAGAGAGAGAGTTGGTATTGGACAGAAATATGCCAGGCAGCGCCGTTCGCGAGCCTCTCCTGCGAAGTCGTACGAGAGCGCCCGCTCGTCTTCCTCTCTTCCGCCGTCTCACTTTCCGAGCCAAACAATAAACCAGATCGGCGGCAGGGGCTAGAAAAACTGGGAGGAGGTCCGTGGGGGTCAAAGTCCTGATATTTAAAAGTTCTTCACGGGTATAAGTGCAAGCAGACACACAATTGACAAACAAAAACAAACAAAGAGCGCAGCGAAGCACCATGTCGACCGCTGTGGGCGCCATCTTGGAAGCTCTAAGTTCCAAGACAGACAGTTGGTCGTCACAAACCAACAATGAAAGAAGATCTAGAGTCCAGGTGATGGTCAGCTGAGGGAGCTCTGCTGGAGGTCAGGATAGAGAGAAGGGCCAGGAGTGGCATGATAAGACAGCATTCTCGCCTCACTCATGCTAACAGCCTAAATTTGTGTTTTCTTAGCAATATGTACAGCACTTGATGTCATGGCACGTGATAGTGATTACAGCTGCATGCTCTTTGTATTTATGTTTACACAGGGCCTCTAATCTTCTCTTACGCTGGGTTTGTGATGTTGTGCCATCTCCTGGTATAATCTTGATACAATTGAAACTCACCCTAAGCCCTTGACAGAAATGCATCTTGGGGAGGAGTCACATAGTCCAACATCCCACTCACCTGGGATAATAAAAAAGATTAAGAGTGGTCAATACTAAATGTGCTAAAATCAGCAGGCCTACCTGGGCTCTTGTTCATTCTCCAGTTTCATGGACTTCCTGTAAAATAGGGATGTCCAATCATGTGCCATGGAAGGCCAAGACAAGGTTTTATTCATGACCAGCCTCTTCAGCAGGTGTTTTCACTGATCAACCTGTCATCGATGGGAAGAAATTCAGTGAACACCTGTTGAAGGGGCTGGTTGGAGGTAAAACTTGTAGATGTCTTGGTCTTCCACGGCACATGATTGGACACTCCTGCTCTAAAAGGTAAGCTAAACTATACAGTGGCTGAGTCCCATCTATTACTGTATGTAGAAAGAGAAAAAGAGAGAAACAAACCCTCCTGGATGAAAAGCTTCACCACCCCTGAGAGCTGAGCATCCTCATTGATGTTCAATATGTAGGGATGCATCTGCATCATCCTCCTCTCCTGGCAGTTATGACAGGTAGCAAAGTAACTTTATGAAAACATCTTTTTGCTCTATACAAAAAGATAATTTTAAATAATAAACATCCCTGAATTGTCTTTTATAAAGCGTTCTCTGCTTGTGTGTACCTGTGTGATGTTAGCATATTGTTGCTCCCAGTCTTTCAGAGCCTCCTGCAGGTGCTGTTCCCACAGAGTCTGAATGGCTCTGATCTGGAGCTCGTTGTGGGTCAGCAGCTGACGAAGTTCCTCTGGACAAAAAAAGCACACATGAGGACTTTGCTTTCAGTCACCTGATTCACTTTGATTTAAAAATGCCGGTCCTCACTGGTCTCGTCGTTGGCTCTCCGTCCTTCCTGGCCTAGTCGAATCAGTCGCTGCTGCAGTCTGGCATTCTCAGCCTTTAGTTCTTTAACCAGACGCTCAGTGGGGCTCTCGTTCACCACCGCCCTGTTCTGGATATGCTTAGCCCTGAAGAAGTGGAAGATGAAGGACATGGAGTGAGAAATGCATGAGGGAAAGTTAACAAAAAAGTAGATGTAAGTTTATTAAGGGATCAAGCTCATATTTCCTCAATTTTACCTCTCAGCATAGCGGAGAGTGGACAGAGACTCCTCATAGCAGATATCAGCAGGACTCAGAGTTGCAATCTTTGTAATTAAAATGAGAAACTTTATTTAGGAATGCTTCAACTTTGCTTAAAATATTTAACTGAAGTTCAGCATTGCAATGGGACACATCAGTTACCATAACAGTGCGGCTGTTTCCTCCTAGCGCTGACTGCAGCAGCTTAGTGAGGATAGAGTCTCTGTAAGGAATATGGACGACCTTCTTCCCTGCTGCCACATCAGCCAGAGCGCTGCAGGAGAGAGGAAGAAAAACTGTTTAAAAAAAACAAAACACAGAAAACACCCAAGATGAATTCATAAGTAAACCAGCAAATCAAACCAGGGGTCAGCTAGGACAGCCCTCAACCATGCATAGAAAGTCAGAAACAAATTGTGTGTTGTATCTTACATGTGCAACATGCATGGTACACTGATATACAGATGGCAAGACTCCTCGTATGAGTATAGATGAAGCTTAACATATTAAAGATTAATAGCAATATACCACCGATTATTCAAAGTTGGTGGAAATGTTCATTATTTAGAACATGTTTAATATACATGATAGATTTATCCTGTGGCCTTGACCTTCGACCTTATAACCTTATAAAATGAATGCTTCTAATGTAGTGGGATTACTTGGAGTACTCTTGCACCTAATTTGATGATGATATCTGCTGTTATTCTTGGTTTACAAGATAGTAGTGAGGCATGCTGTGACGTATGGCTTGGACAGGGTTGCACTTACAAAAACACAGGAGGTGGAGCTGGAGGAGGCTGTGTTAAAGATTCCACAATTCTCACTGGGAGTGATTAGGAGGGATATAATTAGAAATGAGCATAATCTGAGGGACAGCCCAGGTTTAACAGTTTGGAGACAAAGCAAGATAGGCAAGGCTGAGATGGTTTGGGCATGTGCAGAGGAGGGATAGTGGATATGATGGACAAAGAATGTTGAAGATGGAGTGGATGGAGACGAGTGTCAGGAGTGATTTGTGACAGAAGAATAGCAACAAGAGTGAAAGGGAAGATTTTCAAGATGGTAGTGAGATCTGCTATGATGTATGGTTTGGAGACAGTGGCGCTGATAAAAATACAGGACGCGGAGCTGGAGGTGGCAGAGTTGAAGATGTTAAGATTCTCATTGGGAGTGACTAGGAGGGACAGGACTAGAAATGAGTACAGAGGAACAGCTTGGGTTGAGCGGTTTGGAGACAACATAAGAGAGGCAAGGCTGAGATGGTTTGGACATGTGCAGAGGAGGGATAGTGGATATATTGGACAAAGGATGTTGAAGATGGAGCTGCCAGGCAGAAGGAAAAGAGGAAGACCACAGAGAAGATTAATGGATGTAATGAAGGAGGACATGGAGAGGGCTGGTGTGAGTGAAGAGGATGGAAGGTGTAGGAAAAGATGGAGGCAGATGATCCACTGTGGCGACCTCTAAAGGAAACGGCCGAAAAGAGAAGATTCTTGTAGAATCTGGAAAAACAGAACACTTGGTAAACCCGTGACGTTGACCTTTAACCTCAAAATGAATGAATGCATGCCCATAACTTGGTTTGGTGACCTTTTGACCTGAAAAAATGAATGCATTTTAGAACTTTGCATGCACAGCTGTGGCCCCAAATTTGGTGTTGATATCATATTTTCCTGCACTGAAGGGACATGTACTGATAGAGCGTTATTTCTATTCACAAAGCCCACTCATAGCGCTTAACTAGTAGCTACACGAACCCTCTATTCTCAGGGCCTACCAGATACTTAGGGACAATTTAGACTCGGCAATTAACCTAACATGCATGTCTTTGGATGGTGGGAGGAAACCGGAGCCCCTGGAGTAAACCCACACAGCACAGCAAGAACATGCAAACTCTACACCAAAAGGTTTCCACACCTGCCAGCCTGGGGATTAGAACCTGGAACCTTCTAGTCAGGCAACAGTGCTAACCACTGTGCTATACCACTGAAGCCAACACCGAGCTGAGCACATAAGCTTGTCTCTGAGTCTCCTGAACCAGACAAGCTAAAAACAGAACAATAAAAAAGTTGGAATATAACTTGTTTGAGTACATCAAACAAGGAGACTGACCTGATGACGTTGCCCAGCGTAGTGAGGCTCAGGTTGATGGCCGTGCCCTCTTTGAGTCTGTCTGCTTCTGATCCTGATGACCGCTGACGCTCACTGCCAGCCAGGTCCACCAGGTTGATGTTAGACTGCTTCATGATGCTCTCTTTAGAGAAGATCTGAAAGGAAAGAAAGCAAATGGGATGATATTTTGCACTAAAACCAAACAAATTATTGGTACTTACAGTAAGTAGCTGTTTATATCGCTTTTGATCTCAACAGTCCCAGAAAACAGTTAAAATAATATTTGATGTACAATATGTCAAGTCAAAACAAAGTCAGAGTGTAGAAGTGCTCACCTGTTTGAGCTGCAGGATGATGAGCATGTGGGAGCGACTGCTATTAGCATTCATGTGAGTGGCAGCAGTGGTTCGGGTTCGGGTCCCCTGTTCCATCAGCTGCTCCACCTTCACACACCATATGTTACAGAAGCACAGTATGCACTGAAGTTTTCAGGTAGTGTTTCCTCTGACATGGATAAAGTTGCCTGAAATGGTACTCAAGTAAAAGTAATATTACCCTTTGATAGTAATTACTCAAGTATAAATAAGAGTAGTCCCCTAATAAATTACTTGAGTATGAAAGTATCAACTAAAAAGTTACTTGAGTACTGAGCAATGACCTTACTCTACTTAATTTGATCATAAATTTGCAGTCTTTTTCCTCATAAATTTGTAGATTGTCACATTACATATTTTTTACTGGTCAACTTGTGACTTTTTTCTTGTACATCTCGTACTTTATTCACATAAATTTGTGAGTTTTTTCCACTATAAAAGTGTGACTTTTTCTCCTGCAAAAATAATTTGTTCAGATAAATTGGTCACTTATGATAAACCTATTTTTCATGTTAAATGTACAGTATCTCACAAAAGTGAGTACACCCCTCACATTTTTCTAAATAATTTATTATATCTTTTCATGGGACAACACTGAAGATATGACACTTTGATACAATGTAAAGTAGTCAGTGTACAGCTAGTATAACAGTGTAAATTTGCTGTCCCCCCAAAATAACTCAACACACAGCCATTAATGTCTAAACCACTGGCAACAAAAGTAAGTACATCCCTCAGTGAAAATGTCCAAATTGTGCCCAATTAGCCATTTTCCCTCCCTGGTGTCATGTGATTCATGAGTGTTACAAGGTCTCAGGTTTGAATGGGGAGCAGGTGTGTTAAATTTGGTGTTATCGCTCTCACACTCTCTCACACTGGTCACTGCAAGTTCAACATGGCACCTCATGGCAAAGAACTCTCTGAGGATCTGAAAAAATTCTACATAAAGATGGCCTAATCCATAAGAAGATTGCCAACACCCTGAAACTGAGCTGCAGCGTGGTGGCCAAGACCATACAACGGTTTAACAGGACAGGTTCCATTCAGAACAGCCCTCGCCACGGTCGACCAAAGAAGTTGAGCGCACATGCTCAGTGTCATATCCAGAGGTTGTCTTTTGAAAATAGACGTATGAGTGCTGCCAGCATTGCTGCAGAGGTTGAAGGGGTGGGGGGTCAGTGTAGCTGTCACAGTGAAAAGGTTTATGTATTTTTAGTTCTTTTTCTGAAATAATGTTTGTTTATGGGTGTGTGCACCAGTGTTGCGGACGTTAGCGGTGTCCTTTTCTCCACCTTCAGTCCCTCCATATCGCGGCGCATATACGCTTGTGCTGCCGAGCTCGTGGGTGAGTCGGAGAGCTCGTGAAGGGGGCTCGTGCAGGTGTCTCGCCCTGCCTATCAGCGCCATTGTGTGAGCGAGTGTCGGGAGAGAGGACGGAGTGTTTTTCCTGCAGGCAGCCGGACTGTTAAATGTTCTCCATGTTTGTGAGGAAACCAGCGGCGAACCTGGACATGATATGGTGCAAAAATGGGTGGTAGGCATGCGCTGTTCACATGCCTGATTAGAAGAGTCACACGGCTGCTGGAGGCTGTCCACAATCAGATGCGGAGAGAGGACTTTGTTTGGGAAATTTGTGACATGACTAACAACTCCTAAATTCTAGGCAGAAGGCGCACATGGTATGTGATTATTTTTGTTTATGAACATTTGTTAAGTGTTATAATTTATTTTGTATTCATGTTTCTTATGTCTGTATTTTTAGTTTTTCACGGTGTTTAAGGGCGAAGATTTGCTGTGGCAAAATAAACAAAAAACTTGTCAACATCAGTTGGAGCGTGGTTTTCTGACCTAGAAGAAGACTTTGGGAGCGGTTATAGTGAAAAACGTGCCTAATCCAGGAGCAAGCAGCAAGATTCCTGCAGGGCCATGCTTCAAGGACTTTGTTTGCTGCCCAAATAAAAGACGTGCATGCTTCTTTCCACATCCGCTGGACATTCAGCCGGACAGAAGAGGTACCAGAGCGACATTTATGGACAATGCAGTTTGCAAAATGTCACAACACCTTTAAGGTACCAGGTTAGATGGTATATTTTCAGTTTGGAACTTTTTAATTCCTAAGTTAAATTGAGAAAAGAAACAGAAGTAAAAGCTATTCTTGAAGTGTTGTAAATTACTGAAGAGTGTCACTTGTTTCCTATTGCATGTTCTCCCAGCAGTTTTCTAACTTTCCTTTCACTGTAAAATTCCAAAAGTGTTAGTTCAAATCATTTTTGAAAATGGAGCAGAGCACAAGTGAGTTCCGTGCATTAGAGGAAATACTTGCAGCTCTAGAAGATGAGAAAGTAAAGTTGGAAGAGAAATTAAAAACTGAATCTGTCGACTTAAAAAGACGAGAAATTGAAACACGGATAGGAGAAATAATTGGAGATCTTGAAACACACAAGATAGGGTTATCATCATCATCTCAAGTCGAAATGCAAGTGAGACGATCAGAAAGGGAGAGACGCCCTACAGAAAAAATCGTTGAGTTTAAAAGAAAGGAAATAACAGAGACAGAAAGAAAGTTTATGTTGACGTATCTTAACTTTAAAGCAGAGATTCAACTAACAAGATCTAAACTTAAGGAAGAGTGCTCTAAAACTGAGTTGGGTGAAATGATCCATTCACTAGAAAAGTGTGAGTCAGAACTAAAGCAAAGGTATGAGAGTTTATGTGCACTTACTTTACAATCTCAAGATATGAGAAGGAAGATTGATAGCTGCACTTCAGTTACAACTGAAATAATCCTACTCCTGCAAAGACGGTATGCAGATGTTGATACCAAGGAATTTGATGCAGTAGCTGTGAAGGAATCTCTCTTTCAGTTACTCCAAAGAGAAGATGCAAGGTCAATTTATGGATCAACTGTGTCTAGAACTATTCAAAGCAGTCAGTCAAGTCATAGTCAGCAGGGAAGTCATGTATCGGCGAAAAAAGCAGATGCATCTGCATGTTTGGCATCAAAACGGGCTGAAATAAACAGGGAGATGGAAATATCTGCCCAGAGAAAGGAGATTTTGGCTCAGCAAGAAAAATTAAAATGGCTGGAAGATCAAAGGGATCTTGAAGTCATAGAGGCTGAATACAATGTGTATGCTGAAGAGGAATCAAGGTTTAATGCTGAAATAAAGGATGTTGAAGTAAAAAGTACTTTGCCTCCAAGTCAGCTTCCAATGCAGCATAGTAGCCCTCCATGCACTCAAGTTCCACAAAATGTATCGGCCCCTCCTTACTCTGAGAGTAAACGCATCAATATTCCCCACAGTGCATCAGTCCCACACAACTCTAGCAGGATATCTGAGCCCAGAGAGAGCGAAGTCTCACTAGTCCAAGCGCTCAAGGAATCCCTTGCTATGACAAGACTTCCGGCACCAGAGCCTTTCGTGTTTACAGGAGACCCACTTAAATTCACAGAGTGGAGCACTTGCTTCAAGGCTTTGATAGAAACAAGCTGTACAGATCCAGCGCATAAGCTGTTCTATTTGAAAAAATACATAAGTGGTGAGGCGCTTTCAGTGTTAGAAACTCAGAAACTTGGTACAGTGTTAGAGACTGTACCAAGATGGCGCCCACAGCGGTCGACATGGTGCTTCGCTGCGCTCTTTGTTTGTTTTTGTTTGTCAATTGTGTGTCTGCTTGCACTTATACCCGTGAAGAACTTCTAAATATCAGGACTTTCACCCCCACGGACCTCCTCCCAGTTTTTCTAGCCCCTGCCGCCGATCTGGTTTATTGCTTGGCTCGGAAAGTGAGACGGCGAAAGAGAGGTAGACGAGCGGGCGCTCTCGTGCGGCTTCGCAGGAGAGGCTCGTGAACGGCGCTGCCTGGCATATTTCTGTCCAATACCATCTCTCTCTCTAACAAGGTAGATGAACTGAGACTGCTGATGCGTTTTAAGGACCTCGCCTCCTCAACTGCCCTCTGCTTTACTGAGACCTGGCTCCGGGAAAATATACCGGACAGCGCGCTGCGCCTCGACGGCTTCCAGCTCTTTCGTGCTGATCGTGACACAGAGCTTTCCGGCAAGACCACAGGAGGCGGAGTCTGCTTCTACATCAACTGCAGCTGGTGCTCTGATGTAACGGTAATTTCCAAACACTGTTCTCCCGCCCTGGAATTTCTTGTTATCAATTGCAAGCCTTTTTATTCCCCGCGGGAGTTTGCTTCTTTTATACTGATCGCTGTGTACGCCCCACCCGACGCGGACACGCGCGAAGCTCAGCGCGTGCTCGCGGATCACATTCAACACACAGAGCGGAGTTTCCCACACTCGCTGATTATTGTGGCTGGCGACTTTAATCAGTGCAATCTGAGCCACGATCTCCCCCGCTACAAACAGTTTATTAAATGCCCCACCAGAGGATTAAACACACTGGATCACTGTTACACCACAGTGAAAGACGCATATCGCGCTGTCCCTCGAGCTGCGCTGGGATTATCTGATCACGTGATGGTTCACCTCATCCCCACATACAGACAGAGATTGAAGCTCACTAAACCTGTTGTGAGCACTACGAAGATACGGACCAGTGATGCTGAGGAGAAGCTGGAAACGTGCATGGAAATATCTGACTGGGGCATGTTTAAAGGAGCCACGCATGATCTGGATGAGTACACGGACACTGTGAACTCATATATCCACTTTTGTGAAGAGAACATTCTTCCATCACGCACCAGGGTGAGTTACTCTAATGACAAACCCTGGTTCACAGCTAAGCTCAGACAGATCAGGAAGGAGAAGGAAGCAGCGCTGAAAAGTGGAGACAAGGACTGCTACAGGGAGGTTAAATACCGGTTTAACAGAGAGTTGAAGAGGGCTAAATCTGTGTATTCAGAGAGACTTCAGCAGCAGTTCACTGCTAATGATTCGGCTTCCGTGTGGAGAGGACTGAGGCAAATCACCAACTATCGACCTCAGGCTCCTAAAGGTCAGGATGACAAAGCCCTTTGTCAAAGACTGTCCCAACACTATGCCCGTTTTGACACCTCGTCATCTGTGTCCAACTCCCCCCCTCCCTCCAGCTCCACAGCCTCCACATTCCCTACTTCATTAAAGGCACACCCCCCCTCCTCCCCCCCTCCCCTTATCATCAGTGAGCAGGATGTGCTCAAACAGTTCTCCAGACTGAACCCGCGCAAGGCCCCCGGCCCAGACGGCGTGTCTCCCTCCACCCTGAGACACTGTGCGAAACAGCTGGCTCCTGTCTTCACAGACATTTTTAACACCTCCCTTAAGTTATGCCACGTGCCGTCCTGCCTCAAATCCTCCACCATCATCCCTGTCCCCAAGAAGCCACGGATCACTGGACTTAATGACTACAGACCTGTAGCGCTCACCTCTGTAGTCATGAAGTCCTTTGAGCGCCTGGTCCTGTCCCACCTCAAGTCCATCACCACCCCTCTCCTGGACCCGCTGCAGTTTGCCTACCGAGCCAACAGGTCTGTAGACGACGCAGTCAACCTGGCCCTCCACTCCATCCTGCAGCACCTGGACTCCCCGGGAACCTACGCCAGGATCCTGTTTGTGGACTTCAGCTCCGCATTCAACACCATCCGCCCCGCTCTGCTCCGGGACAAGCTGTCCCTGCTCAACGTGCCTGACTCCCTCTGCAGGTGGATCACCGACTTCCTGACGGACCGGAGGCAGCATGTGCGGCTGGGAAAGACTGTCTCAGACTATACTAGCATCAGCACCGGATCACCCCAGGGCTGTGTACTTTCCCCCCTACTCTTCTCCCTTTACACCAACTCCTGCACCTCCAGCCACCAGTCTGTCAAGTTGATCAAGTTTGCGGACGACACCACCCTCATCGGGCTCATCTCCAACGGCGACGAGTCCGCCTACAGGAGAGAGGTGGCCCAGCTGGCGTCCTGGTGCAACAATAACAACCTGCAGCTGAACGCTCTGAAGACAGTGGAGATGATTGTAGACTTCAGGAAAGTCACTACCCCTCTGCCCCCCCTCACCCTCTCAGGCTCTCCCACCACCACTGCTGATTCCTTCCGCTTCCTAGGCACTACCATCACCAGGGACCTCAAATGGGAGCCGACCATCAGCTCACTCATCAAAAAAGCCCAGCAGAGGATGTTCTTCCTGCGGCAGCTGAGGAAGCTCAAGCTACCCACCAAGATGTTAGTGCAGTTCTACACAGCCATCATCGAGTCCATCCTCACCACCTCCATAACCGTGTGGTACGCAGGAGCCACTGCCAGGGACAGACTAAGGCTGCAGCGCGTCGTGCGCACTGCTGAGAAGGTGATCGGCTGCAAGCTCCCATCTCTCCTGGATCTGTACATCTCCAGGACCCGGAGGCGTGCTGGCCGGATCATAGCCGATCCCTCACACCCTGGTCACGTACTGTTTGCCCCCCTCCCCTCTGGTAGAAGACTTCGGTCCATCCAGACTAAAACCTCCCGTCACATGAACAGCTTCTTCCCCTCTGCCATCAGACTGCTGAACACTAAGTGACTTATTGACTCTCGTGCACCATGTACAGCAGCTCAACCAGACTCATGTCAATCATCACTGTTTTCTTCCTGCATTACCGACTGCACTATATAGTTCTCCACAGTATCTGCTGCTCACTAATATATTTTAACTGTTGACCAGTATCACTTAATCTTATTCTACACTTTATTACATGTATAGTTTATTTCTTTTATCTTATCATGTTTAATGTTGCAGCATTGTACCGAGACAAATTCCTAGTTTGTGTACTACATGAACAATGGCAATAAACCTGATTCTGATTCTGATTCTGATTAGAAGGAACCTTTTATCGTAGTGATGAAGAAGTGTACACACAGGCTTGGGATGCCTTAAACAAGCGCTATGGCCACCCCTTTGTAGTCCAAAGAGCTTTCAGGGGAAAACTGAGTTCCTGGCCAAAGATTGGACCAAAAGACTCCCTTAAACTAAGAGAGTTCAGTGATTTCCTCATCTCTTGTAAAAATGCCATGCCCCATGTGCAAGGACTTGGAGTTTTGGATGATTGTGAGGAAAATCATAAATTACTGCTGAAACTTCCAGACTGGGCAACAACTCGCTGGAACAGACATGTCACTAAAACACTGGATGAAGGGAAGGCATATTCAGGTTTCGAAGAGTTTGCACACTTTGTGGCAGAAGAAGCGCGCATAGCATGCAATCCTATTTCTTTCCTTTATGTGCTAAAGCATACAAGTGAAAAACTAGAGAAGGAACAAAAACGTGTCAAGGCCAGTGTCCTGGTAGCTTCAACAAATGTACCCAATTATCCAAAACAAACCTCAAAGGCCACATCCCAAAATGGCAGAGGTTCCAAGCCCAGCTCTTTAGCATCTCAGAATAAGAAGCAGATTAAGTGTATTTGCTGTCAGCAAGATCACTTTATCTATAAGTGTGACAAGTTTGCAGCAATGCCTCACAAAGACAGGAAAAAATTTGTCATTGATAATAACGTGTTTTGCTTGCCTTAGAGTTGGTCACATCTCCAAAAACTGTTGACAGAAGGTCACTTGTAATATTTGCAGGTGAAGCCACCCCTCTCCACTTCACGACGAACGTCCTCAAGGAGAAAAGCCAGAAATGCCACCACAAGAGGAAAGCACTTCCACAGTTGCATGTAGTGTAAAGGTGGGCAACAGTGATCGCACTTCAATGATTGTTCCAGTATGGCTCTCTTGTGCAGCAGAAAACAGTCCAGAGACCTTAGTGTATGCACTTCTGGACACTCAAAGCAGCAATACATTCATTGATCAAGATATTTGTGAGAAAATTCATGCAAAAACAGAACCTGTTAAGGTTGACAACAATGACTGACCGGGGTTCAACTGTACATTGCCAAAGAGTAGATGGGCTCAAAGTAAGAGGTTACCATTCACAAGAGTATGTCGTCTTGCCACCTACTTATACAAGGGAATACATTCCACTTGAGAAAAACAGTATCCCAACTCGTGAGACAGAGAAAGAGTGGACTCACCTTCTAAGCATTGCAGAAGAGATGCCAGATCTGTTAGACTGTCCCGCAGGGCTCCTGATTGGTTATGACTGTGCAAGAGCATTAAAACCAAGGAAGGTCATACCAGGAAATGATTATGATCCATATGCAGTCAAAACAGACTTAGGCTGAACAATCGTGGATTCCATCAAACCATGGACTGGTCTAATGGAGGTAATAGGAGTCTGCAATCGTGTCTCTGTAAAGGAGTTTCCATCCATCACACCTTCCTCTGTGATCAAAGTCCTGGAACGAGATTTCTTGGACACAAATCCAAGAGAAGGAAAAAATCCCAAGTACAAAGAGGTCCTGGAGGTGATACCAGAAACAGAACATGCAAGTGAGAAGAAAGATGTAAATCTGAATTACACTGAGGTTCCAATGCAGAGTGTACTAGGGATAAAGTGGAATGTGGAAGCTGATGTGTTCTCATTCGGTGTTATCCTCAAAGAAAAAACAGCCACAAGAAGAGGAATTCTAGCAACAGTTGCGAGTGTGTATGACCCACTAGCATTTCTCTCTCCTTACATCTTGACTGGCAAACAACTGCTGCAAGACATGTGCAGGCGGGGTGTTGGATGGGATGAACCTGTTTCCCCTCAAATCCAGGCCAAGTGGGAAATATGGCTCCAGGATTTGGAAAATCTTCAAAACATTAAAATACCAAGGTGCCTCATTCCTGAATACCTCAGCACAATCCAAAAAATTGAGTTGCATCACTTTTCAGATGGTAGCAGCAGTGGTTATGGACAGTGTTCCTACATCAGGATTGTTTCTGATGTGCAAGTTCATTGTGCTCTTGTCATGGGTAAGGCCCAAGTGGCACCCAAAAGCATAGTCACCATCCCACGTCTTGAGCTGACTGCTGCAGCAGTTTCAGCTGGTGTAAGTAACTTTCTCAGAGCAGAGCTCGAGCTGAAGATCGACGAAGAGTTTTTCTGGACAGACTCTCAAGTGGTGCTTGGGTGCATCAAGAATGAAGCCCGGCGCTTCCATGTGTTTGTTGCCAATCGCGTCCAGAAAATAAGAAACACTACAGATCCAAAGCAATGGTTCTACATTGAAACCAATCAAAATCCAGCAGATCATGCTTCTAGAGGTCTCAAGGTGGCAGAGCTGATTGACTCAAACTGGTTCACTGGGCCTGAGTTTTTATGGGAACGTGAAATTGTCACAGTTCAACATTCACCAGAGCTTCTCGTAGGTGACCCTGAAGTAAAGGTTTTGAAGACAGATGCTGTTGAAAGAGACAACTTTCTTGAAAGGTTTTCAAGATTTTCTGACTGGAATACAGCCATCAATGTTGTAGCAAGGATTAAAAGACTGGCAAAAGAAGACAGGTCAGGTCCAATTAGTGTAGAGGAGAGAAGAGTTGCCTCTCTCACACTCATTCGGGCAGCACAAAAGGAAGCATTTGAAGATTGCACTACAGTTGTGATCGTCACGGAGATCGTCACTTCCTTGTGGTAACGTATCGTCACTTCCTGTTTTGCTGTCTGCCTGTGTGGTTTGCTCTCCAGCTCTCCAGCTCTCCAGCCACTAGCTAGCCACTAGCTATGGCTACTACCTCTCTTTCCTCTCCTCCTCTGGTGTGCTCTCTCTGTCAGATGTTTAGCTACACCTCTGCCTCTTTTAGCGATAACGGTAAATGTAATAAATGTTGTCTTTTTGAGGCGCTCGAGGCGAGGTTGTCTGATTTGGAATCCCGGCTCCGCTGCATTGAAACACCGTCTGCGCCAGTTAATCTCGACGGACGCCCATTAGCTGCAGCGGAGCTAGCTAGCTTAGGCCCCCCTGTCAGCGGTTCCCCGGCTCTCCTCAGCAGCGAGGAGACTGGGTGGGTGACGGTGAGAAGGAAGCCTAGTCGCAAAGCTCCGGTTCACCACCAACCTGTTCACGTTTCTAATCGTTTTTCCCCGCTCAGTGACACACCCACTGAGGAAAAAACTGATCATTGGCGACTCTGTAGTCAGAAACATGAACCTAGAGACTCCAGCGGCCATAGTCCAATGTATTCCTGGGGCCAGAGCAGGCGACATCGAGTCAAATTTGAAAATGCTGGCTAAAAGTAACTGTAAATACTCCACAATTGTTATTCACGCCGGCATTAATGACATCCGTCTCCGGCAGTCGGAAGTCACGAAACTTAATGTAGAATCGGTGTGTGAGTTTGCAAAAACGATGTCTGCCACTGTAGTATTCTCTGGACCCCTCCCCAATCTGACCAGTGATGACATGTTTAGTCGCTCGTCATCCTTGAACCGCTGGCTGTCTATGTGGTGTCCTAAAAATGACGTGGGCTACATTGACAATTGGAGCTCTTTTTGGGGAAAACCTGGTCTTATGAGACGAGACAGCATTCATCCCACTTTGGATGGTGCTTCTCATTTATCTAACAATCTGGCATCTTTTTTATCCAAATTTCCAAAACCCTGACTACTCAGAGTTGGGACCAGGAAGCAGAGTCTCAGTCTTACACGCCTCTCTGCAGCTCCTCTTCATCCGCCACCCCTCAGCTTAGCCCCTGACTTCCCCATCAGAGAATCGTTGTCTGCTCCCTCCAAAGTAAATAAAAATATAATGTATAAGCATCCCAAAGTGATAAAGCAAAATATTGGTAAAACTCAAATTAAACATAAAGCCTCTAAATTGAATGATTTGGCCTCTGTTCCTCCTCATAATTTAAAAATTAAATGTGGTTTATTAAATATTAGGTCTCTAACTCCCAAGTCTCTGTTAGTCCATGATCTGTTAATTGATCATCAGATTGATTTAATTTCCCTTACAGAGACTTGGTTAGGGCAAGAGGATTATGTTGGTTTAAATGAATCAACTCCCTCTGGTTATTTAAACTGTCAAAATCCCAGAAGTTCTGGTCGTGGAGGAGGAGTAGCAACAATTTACCATTCCAAATTACTAGTTAATGTAAAGCAAAAAACACGTTATAATTCCTTTGAGGGCCTGGTCCTCAGTGTTGGGCACTTTAGCAATTTCAGGTTAAACCCAATTTTATTTGCCATAGTTTATCGTCCCCCATCAACCTATTCAGAATTTTTATCCGAATTTGCTGATTTCTTAGCTGATTTAGTGCTGAAATCTGATAGAATAATTATAGTAGGGGACTTTAATATACATGTGGATGTAGATAGTGACTGCCTTAATGTGGCTTTTAATTCAATATTAGACTCGATTGGGTTTTCTCAGAAAGTAGGAAATTCTACTCATTACCTCCACCATACATTGGACCTTGTTCTGACATATGGCATAGAAATAGAAAATCTTGTAGTGTCTCCTCATAACCCTGTACTGTCAGACCATTGTATGTTAACCTTTGATTTTTTTTTCCCACAATATCTTTATTGAACCTTTTTTTTTTTTAACAAACATGATACAAACAATCAAACACTAACACTAAAGTACTACAAAAAAAAAAATGCACTAAAAACACCAACAACCACCAACAAAATCAAATCTTCAACAATGCTCCTCTGTTTAGTCTAGACAATCCAATACATAAGTATACATATTATGTTCACCAGTTTGGAATTTACAAGGTCCACACACATCATTCACCTTCTTCTTCAAGAGTTATGTTTAAATTTTTTACATAATCTATAGAAGGTCTCCATATATTCTCAAACACAATTTCCTTTGATTTCAGTATATATGTTATTCTTTCTAATGGAAGGTTTGTTAACATCTGTCTTAACCACTGAGTCACATCTGGTCTATGAGTCTTTTTCCATAATAGTGCAATACATTTTTTGGCATTAAGCAAACTGAGGTCTATGAATGTTCTTTCACTTTTATTAAAATTATGCTTTTCTGGGTACAGACCCAACAAAAACAGTTTAGGATTCAATATGATTTGTTTTGAGATGATTTTTTCAATTGTTACCCTCACCTCTTCCCAAAACATTCTTATTAATCTACATTCCCATACACAATGAAATAGGGTTCCTTTACTTTCCATGCATTTTGTGCATGTATCTGGTATATTTTTGTTATATCTATTTAACTCCTCCGGTGTAACATACATCCGCATTAACCATTTGAAATGTATCAATTTAAGGCGTACATTTATTGATTTGGTTTGAGCTTCTGTACAAGCCAATTCCCATTGTTCCTCTGAAATTTCAGTTTGCAGATCTTCTTTCCAGTAGTTTAATCTTTTCAGTGAATTTTCACTTGAAGATAGTGTCAATGAGTTATAAAACTCTGAAATAATACCCTTTCTTTTACTATCTTTCATCATCATTTTTTCCAAGGATGAATAAATAGGTCGAGTGAGAGCTTTATTTTGATTTGATCGAATAAAGTTTCTAAGTTGAAGATATTTAAAAAAAAATGTGTTCTATTGAGATTAAATTTGATCCTCAGCTCTTCAAAAGACATTATGTTATCTGCACATGGCAAATATAAATCCTGAATCTTTTGTATCCCTTTTAAATTCCATACTTTAAATACAGCGTCCGCTCTCCCTGGTTTAAAATATTGATTACCCCATATTGGACTAAATTGTGACAATAACTGTGGTTCTTTTAAACAGTTTTTAGCTTCACACCATATTTTGATCATATGCTTTACAAATGGATTTTTAACTTGTTTTTGTAATTTTTTTGCCGAATCTGAGTATATGAATATGGGAAGAGGTAAAGGTAAATTGTATGATTCCATTTCAGTCCAGTGAGGGAGATCATTTGATGAAAAATAATATGTCATAGACCTCAGTTGTGCCGACCAATAATACAACATAAAATTTGGACATTTCAGACCTCCACGATCAAATGGTAAATATAATAAAGACAGAGGTAATCTAGCCCTCCTATTGTTCCATATAAATTCCACTAACTTTTTTTTTATTCTTGAGAATAAATCTAAAGGTGGTGATAAGGGAATGTATAGGTAAAATATTACTTTTAAGTATATTGATTCTCCCGATCATCGACATTGGTAGTGACATCCATCTCTGAGTTAACTCATTGATATCTGACATTAAGGCTTCATAGTTGACACTGGTGACTGATTCTAGCTTAGGCACAATTTGGATTCCTAAATATTTAAACTGATTTACAACATTGAATTGATTTACCTCAGGGGCTGGGTAATTTCTCTGGGTCTCATTTAGCATTAATATTGAAGATTTAGTTTTATTTATTTTATATCCTGATATTTCCCCAAAATTCTTTATTAAATTCAACAAGGTTGGAATTGATTTTTTTAGATTCGACATAAACAAAATTATGTCATCGGCATACAGGGAGATTTTATGTTCTGTTGGTCCAACTTTAATTCCATATATTTGTGAATGTAAACGTATCGCTATCGCTAAAGGTTCAATTGCCATAGTAAACAGTAAAGCTGAAAGTGGACAGCCTTGTCGACATCCTCTATTGATTTTTATTGGTTTTGAAATATTGTTATTTGTTAGGATTTCTGCTGTAGCATTATTGTATATTATTTGAACCCATTTTATGAAATTATTTCCAAGTCCAAACCTTTGTAGGACTTCAAAAAGAAAGGGCCATTCAACTCTATCAAAGGCCTTTTCGGCGTCCAGTGATAGGAGAGCTGTATCCGGTGCTTCTTTATTAAAATAAATAATATTAAATAATCTTCTTACATTATGGAAGCCTTGTCTACCCTTTATAAAGCCATTCTGATCTCGATTAATAATATTTGGTAAAATTTCTTGTATTCGTCTTGCTAAAATTTTGCAGATTATCTTAAGGTCGGCGTTTAATAGGCTTATTGGTCTCATATTTTCACATTTATTAGAGGGCTTACCTGGTTTTGGCAGCAGTATAATTAAGGCATTATTTATGTATGATGGTAAATTATTATTTTGAAATGCTTCTAAAACCATTTCCAAAAAAGGTTTTATTAATTTATTCTTAAATTTTTTATAAAGGTCAACTGGAAGACCATCTGGTCCAGCACTTTTTCCTGATTTCATATTATCAATGGCTAGCCCAACTTCTTCTTGACTAATTTTAGACTCCAATATCTCCCTGTTTTCATTTGGAATACACGGTATAGATAGTTCGTTCAAAAACCCATTTAGTTTTGTTAAATCAAATTCATTTTTGGTATCATATAATTTTTCATAGTAATCTCTAAAGGCTCTGTTAATTTCTAAAGGATCTATAACTACCTGTCCGTTACTTATAATACTGGTAATTGGTGTTTTAATTTCTAATTGTTTAATCTGCCATGCCAATAATTTTCCTGATTTTTCACCTTGTTCATAAAAAGATTGTTTCAATCTTAGAAGACTCGAGGCAGCTCTATTCGCTGATTTTTTGTCGTATTCAGCTCTCAAAATCAGTAATTCATTCTCCAACCTTGGGTCACTTCCTGCATACACTTTTTCCTGAAGACTTTTTATTTTATGTTCCAATTTAGCTCTCTCCTCTCGAGTCTTCTTAGATTTTGATCCTGTATAACTAATAATATGTCCCCTAATAAAAGCTTTGAAAGCCTCCCACTTTACACATGCTGATGTTTGTGTAGTATTGATGTCAAAGAACTCGTCTATCTGTTTTTCTATATACTTGACAAATTCCTCATCCTGAAGCCATTTATGCTGAAAATGCCATCTACCTGATTCCTTTGTCAATTTTTTATCTACATATATTAGACAACAGGGTGCATGATCAGAGATCACGATGTTATCATAAAAGCAGTTTTGAATCTTGGACCTTAATTCTGTGGAAATCAAAAAATAATCAATACGTGAGAATGTCTTGTAGGTACTGGAATAACAAGAATAGGCTTTAACTTGTGGTTTCATTTCTCTCCATATATCTAACAATCTCAATTCTTTCATAAAATGATTAATAGTCATCCTACATCCATTGTGCGTACAATCCAGTCCTGTTGATCTATCTATACCTGGATTCAATGTACAATTAAAATCCCCTGCTATTATATGTTGCCCTGTAAGTGATGATAAGATAAGAAATAAATTAGCAAAGAACTTTTGATCATCTATATTGGGACCATATAAGTTTACAAGATTTATATTTTCTAATAGCAAAGAACCTTGAATGATTACATATCTTCCAAATTTGTCTCCAATTACATTTTTCACTTGAAAAGGAACTGATTTATGTATGAGAGTCATAACTCCCCTGGCCCGGGATGAGAATGATGAGGTGAAGACACTTCCTTGCCATCTACTCCTAATTCTTTTTATATCCTCCTCTATTAAATGAGTTTCTTGTAAAAACACAATTTTTGAACCCATGTCTTTTATTTTATTCATAACTTGTTTAAGTTTTTTTTAAATTTTGTAGACCTCTGCAATTCCATGAAGTTAAATTAAGATTAATACTTTGGTTTATGATCAATAGAGAGTTTGGGATTACCTTGCAGTGTAAACATGCTCATACAGAGAAGCAAAAACACGAGTGGTTGAACATTCATCCTGCAAACTACACACAAACAAATTTCCCCTTCCCACACTTGTGGCAAACCCCCCAAAATCAAAAGAAAAATTCCGTCTCCCGATATAGCCATCGACCGCTCCACACCCACGGGGAACAGCCTAAGCCACTCCTTCTTCATCCTCCCAATCACCCTAACTCTACTGCTTTTAATGACGTAACATTAACTCTCCTCTGTAGTTTTCCAACTTAACTCCAAAATTTTTAACAACTTTGTACATCATAGTTTTTTGTTTTTTTTTTGTTTTTTTTTTTAATATATAATACAATCTATATTTTGTAAACTTACTATTTACTTCAAGTCAGTCAGATGCCTGTGCAAATGCTTAATTATTCTACCTTATATTTTGTTCATGCTTAGCTCCCACCAGTCTCTTCTTCTTCTTTGATCTTCTTGATGAACTCCTGCGCCTCCTCTGGGGTCTTGAAGATGTGGGTTCTGCCCTCATACATGGTCAGCAGTCTCGCAGGATAGATTACACCATGACGAATCCCAAGGTTGCGCAGCTCCTTACGTATGGGATCAAACTGCTTCCTCAATTGTTGGATTCCTGTGGCCAAATCTGGGTAGAACCGCACCTGCTGATCCTGGTGTTTAATCTCTCCTTTAGCTCGTGCAGCGTTGAAGATCTTCATCCTGTCTCTGTTGCTAAGAAACTTCATAATTAAGGTCCTCGGCGGTCCCTTATCTCTCCGTGGGCCAATACGATGTGCATTTTCCAGAACCACTGCTGATTGCAACTCCTCGCTGCCCAGCACCTCCGGAATCCACTTTTCCAGAAAGGAACATACGTCCCGACCTTCTGATTCTTCTGGAAGACCCACCAGCCTCAAGTTATTCTGTCTCGACCGAGATTCCAAATCCAAAATATTATTTTCCAGACCTTTATTTTTTTTTCCAAAGTGCGCACCTTTAATTGAAGACGGGTGACGTCATCTTCAGCACTAGCGAGACGGAGCTCCATCTGCGCCGTTCGTTCTACACAGTCACCCAATTCCTTTCTTATTCCTTCCAACGCTGTCATAATCCCATCAAATCTAGAGGAAAAGTCCGCTCTCATTGAACTCATGGCAGCCATCAGCGCATCTGTGCCGCTCCCCGCAGACATCGCACTGTTGCCAGCCTCCTCCGCCATATATGGAGTTTTATTTGCTGCGTCACAGACCTGAAAGTCCGTTAATTTGGACTGTTTCGGCGGCTCGCTTTTTCCTCTACCTGGTTTTCCAGCCTTAGGCTTCGCCGACATATCCTCGCCCAAACGCTGGGGTACGTTCTGTCCCAAATGAGAGAGTTATTTGCCGTTTTTTTTTCTCCAGGAGCAGAGCAGAGTGAGACACGTCCGTCTTACGTGGCAACCATAACCGGAAGTCTTAACCTTTGATTTTACTATTTCTGACTATTTGGCTCCTAAAGAAAAATATTATCACAGTAGATGCCTCTCAGATGATGCTGTTTCCAAATTTATGCAGATTGTTTCCTCTATGCCATGTGTCAACACAACGGAAATAAGCTATAGACAGCTTGCTCCTTCTGTAATTGATAACATGGTGGATAGTGTTTCAGCTTCTCTGCATCAGGCTCTAGATTTGGTGGCCCCCTTAAAAAAGAAAAAGTCTAATCAGAGATTTTTAACTCCTTGGTTCAACACAGAAACTCGTAGCTTAAAACAGAAGACTCGTCAATTAGAAAGAAAATGGCGCTCTACTAATTTAGATGAAATCTATTTAGCTTGGAGAAATCATCTTTTAATTTATAAAAAATCTCTTAGAAAAGCTAGAACGAGTTATTACTCTGCATTAATAGAAGAGAACAAGAATAATCCCAGGTTTCTTTTCAGTACTGTAGCCAGGTTGACAAAGAGTCAGGACTCTGTCAATCCTAGCATCCCCTTAGAGCTTACTAGTCAGGACTTTATGAACTTTTTCAATAATAAAATTTCATCCATCAGAGATAAAATCAATCAGATTCTTCCCACAGTTAACTTAAATACTGTAACTACTACAACTCCTTCTATTGATGTCTGTCTTGATGAGTTTACTCCAATCGACCTTTGTGAGTTAGACAAAATAGTTTCCTCATCCAAACCTTCAACTTGTCTTTTAGACCCTATTCCTACTAGGTTATTTAAAGAAGTCTTCCCACTTATTGGTAGCTTTATTCTTCATATAATCAATTCTTCATTAACTTTAGGCCATGTACCGCAGGCTTTTAAAACGGCTGTAATTAAACCCTTACTCAAAAAGCCAACACTAGATCCAGGAGCTTTAGCTAACTATAGACCAATCTCTAATCTCCCTTTCATTTCAAAAATCTTAGAAAGAGTTGTTGCTACGCAATTATTTGACCACCTGCAGGGAAATGGTTTACTTGAAGAGTTTCAATCTGGGTTTAGAATCCATCATAGTACTGAAACAGCCTTAACGAAGGTCACTAACGACCTCCTCATTGCATCTGATAATGGACTAGTTTCTGTACTTGTCCTTTTAGACCTTAGTGCAGCTTTTGATACTATCGATCATAATATTCTACTTGATAGATTAGAACACTATGTTGGACTTAATGGAACTTCGTTGCAGTGGTTTAGATCTTATTTATCTGATAGGTTCCAGTTTGTTCATGTAAATGATGAGTTTTCTTTCAGCTCAAAGCTTAGTCATGGAGTTCCACAGGGATCTGTGCTAGGCCCTACTCTTTTTAGTTTATATATGCTTCCGTTAGGCAACATTATTAGAAAGCACTGTATACATTTTCATTGTTATGTAGATGACACACAATTATACCTGTCAATGAAGCCAGATGATACTAATCAATTAGCCAAGTTAGAAACCTGTCTTAAGGAAATCAAAGCTTGGATGACTTGTAATTTCCTGCTATTAAATTCAGATAAGACTGAAGTCATTCTTGTTGGTCCAAAAAACCTTAGAAATTCCTTTCCAAATCAAACTTTCAGTTTGGATGCAGTTACTCTTTCTCTTAATAGCTCTGTGAGGAACCTTGGAGTTATTTTTGATCAGGATTTGTCCTTCAATTCACATATTAAATTTGTTTCTAAGACTGCCTTCTATCATTTGCGTAATATTGCCAAGATTAGGAGCATCTTGTCTCAGAGTGATGCTGAGAAGCTGATCCACGCTTTTGTTAGCTCGAGATTAGATTATTGTAATTCTTTATTATCAGGCTGTCCTAAAACATCTTTAAAAAGTCTTCAGCTGATCCAAAATGCTGCAGCAAGAGTTTTAACAGGTACTAGAAAGAGAGATCATATCTCTCCGGTTCTGGCTTCCCTTCATTGGCTTCCCATAGAGTTTAGAATTAAGTTTAAAATCCTTCTTCTTACTTACAAAGCTCTAAACAATCAGGCTCCTTTTTATTTAAAAGATCTGATACTACCGTATCATCCTAACAGAGCACTACGCTCCCAAAATGCAGGATTACTTGTAATACCTAGAATCTCCAAAAGTACAATGGGAGGCAGAGCCTTCAGTTATCAAGCTCCTCTCCTGTAGAATCAGCTGCCAATCTGGATTCGGGAGTCAGACTCGATCTCTGTTTTTAAGAATAGGGCTAAAACCTACCTTTTTGATATAGCCTACAATTAGGGAGGGATCATGTGTTTCTGAACCCTCCCTTAGTTATGCTGCTAATAGGTTTAGTCAGCCGGGGGACCTCCAGTAATGCACTGGGCCTCACTCCTTTCCTCACTCTCTATGAAATATTTTTTTTTTTTTGCTGGTCATTAACATTTGTTTGTTCTCTCCCATAGATTGAGTCCCCATCGTGCTGTTTGCTCTCTACATGTCTGTTCTTTTCTTCTTCTCTATCCCCTCACCCCCCAGCCAGTCGCAGCAGATGACTGCCCCTCCCTGAGCCTGGTTCTGCTGGAGGTTTCTTCCTGTTAAAAGGGAGTTTTTCCTCTCCACCGTCGCCAAGTGCTTGCTCACAGGGGATCGCCTGATTGCTGGGGTCTTTCTGCAACTGTGGGGGTCCCCCCTACAGTTGATAGTGTTATGAGATGACTGTTGTTGTGAAATGGCGCTATATAAATAAAGTTGAATTGAATTGAATTTGCTGAAATGGTTCAGTCAGAAATCAGCTAAACTACCAAAAACTCACAAAATGCATAAGCTTGATCCTGTCCTTGTAGATAACCTCCTTAGAGTTGGAGGGAGGTTGAGAAAGAGTTCTAGGGAAAAAAGGTGAACGCTTAAAGCAAGTCTCAGTTCTTGAGAGACCTGTTCAGAAACTAATAGTTCTAGTTGAAAATGAGTCCTAGACTACAAGGGGAGGACATAATAAAACTAAAGTCAGATGATACAGTAATGACAAAGAAACGCTTAAGTCTAGAAAGTAAATAATATCAATGCTATTAAGGCAACGTGTGATTTGAAGGTTTACATTTATTTCAAAGAAAATTACAAGATTTAATTTTGTTTGTTAAAAGTTGAGTGAATATAAATCTTTGTAATTTTGGTGGCAGTGTAGCTGTCACAGTGAAAAGGTTTATGTATTTTTGGTTCTTTTTCTGAAATAATGTTTGTTTATGGGTGTGTGTGTCAGTGTTGCGGACGTTAGCGGTGTCCTTTTCTCCGCCTTCAGTCCCTCCATATCGTGGCGCATATGCGCTCGTGCTGCCGAGCTCGTGGGTGAGTCGGAGAGCTCGTGAAGGGGGCTCGTGCAGGTGTCTCGCCCCGCCTATCAGCGCCATTGTGTGAGCGAGTGTCGGGAGAGAGGACGGAGTGTTTTTCCTGCAGGCAGCCGGACTGTTAAATGTTCTCCATGTTTGTGAGGAAACCAGCGGCGAACCTGGACATGATATGGTGCAAAAATGGGTGGTAGGCATGCGCTGTTCACATGCCTGATTAGAAGAGTCACACGGCTGCTGGAGGCTGTCCTCGATAAGATGCGAAGAGAGGACTTTGTTTGGGAAATTTGTGACATGACTAACAACTCCTAAATTCTAGGCAGAAGGCGCACACGGTATGTGATTATTTTTGTTTATGAACATTTGTTAAGTGTTATAATTTATTTTGTATTCATGTTTCTTATGTCTGTATTTTTAGTTTTTCACGGTGTTTAAGGGTGAAGATTTGCTGTGGCAAAATAAACAAAAAACTTGTCAACATCAGTTGAAGTGTGGTTTTCTGACCTAGAAGAAGACTTTCGGAGCGGTTATAGTCAGCTTGTCAGTGCTCAGACCATATGCCGCACACTGCATGAAATTGGTCTGCATGGCTGTCGACCTAGAAGGAAGCCCCTTTTAAAGATGATGCACAAGAATAACCACAAACAGTTTGCTGAAGACAAGCAGACTAAAGACTTGGATTACTGGAGCCATGTCCTGTGGTCTGATGAGACCAAGATAAACTTATTTGGTTCAGATGGTGTCAAGAGTGTGGGGTGGCAACCAGGTGAGGAGTACAAAGACAAGTGTGTTTTGTCTACAGTCATGCATGGTGGTGGGAGTGTCATGGTTTGGGGCTGCATGAGTGCTGCTGGCACTGGGGAGCTACACTTCACTGAGGGAACCATGAATGCCAACATGTACTATGACATACTGAAGCAGAGCATGATCAGAAACTGAGCCGCAGGGCAGTATTCCAACATGATAACAACCCCAAACACACCTCCAAGACGACCACTGCCTTGCTAAAGAAACAGAGTAAAGGTGATGGACTGGCCAAGCATGTCTCCAGACCTAAACCCTACTGAGCATCTGTGGGGCACCCTCAAACGGAAGGTGGAGGAGCGCAAAGTCTCTAACATCCACCATCTCCGTGATGTCATCATGGAGAAGTGGAAGAGGATTCCAGTGGCAACCTGTGAAACTCTAGTGAACTCCATGGCCAAGAGAGTTAAGGCAGTGCTGGAAAATAATGGTGGCCACACAAATATTGACATTTTACACACAATTTGGACATTTTCACTTGGGGTGTACTCACTTTTGTTGCCAGCAGTTTAGACATTAATGGCTGTGTGTCGAGTTATTTTAAGGGGACAGCAAATTTACACTGTTATACAAGCTGTACACGGACTACTTTACATTGTATCAAAGTGTCATATCTTCAGTGTTGATATAATAAAATATTTACAAATATGTGAGGGGTGTACTCACTTTTGTGAGATACTGTACATCCATCCAGCCATTTTCTACCGCTTTTCCGGAGGTCCGGGTCGCGGCGGCAGCAGTTCAAGCAGAGAAGCGCAGACTTTCCTCTCCCCAGCCACCTGCTCCAGCAATTTAGAGAGGATACCAAGATGTTCCTAGGCCAGCTGGAAGACGTACAGTGGTGTGACAAAGTGTTTGGCCCCTTCCTGATTTCTCATTTTTTTGTGTTTGTCACACTTAAATGTTTCAGATCATCAAACAAATTTAATTAAATATTAGCCAAAGATAACACAAGTAAACAAAAAATGCAGTTTTTAAATGAAGTTGTTTATTATTAAGGGTAAAAAAAATCTACACCTAAATGGCTCTGTGTGAAAAAGTGTTTGCTGCCCCCCGCCCATTTAAACATAAATTAACTGTGGTTTATCACATCTTTGAAAAGGTGAGTTCAGTTTCTCTAGCCACACCCAGGCCTGATTACTGCCACTCCTGTTCTCAATCAAGAAATCACTTAAATAGAACCTGCCTGACAAACTGAAGTAGACCAAAACATCTTCAAAAGCTAGACATCATGCTGTGATCCCAAGAAATTCAGTAACAAATGAGAAACAAAGTAACTGAGATCTATCAGTCTGGAAAAGATTATAAAGCCATTTCTAAAGCTTTGGGACTCCAGCAAACCACAGTGAGAGCCATTATCCACAAATGGCGAGAACATGGAACAGTGGTGAACCTTCCTAGGAGTGGCCGGCAGACCAAAATTACCCCAAGAGCACAGCAACGACTCATCCAAGGGGTCACAAAAGACCCCACAACAACATCCAAAGAACTGCAGGCCTCACTTGCCATAGTTAAGGTCAGTGTTCATGACTCCACCATAAGAAAGAGACTGGGCAAAAATGGCCTGCATAGCAGAGTTCCAAGATGAAAACCACTGCTGAGCAAGAAGAACATAAAGGCTCATCTCAGTTTTGCCAGAAAACATCTTGATGATCCCCAAGACTTTTGGGAAAATACTCTGTGGACTGATGAGACAAAAGTTGAACTTTTTGGAAGTTGTGTGTCCCATTATATTCGGCATAAAAGTAACACAGCATTTCAGAAAAGGAACATCATACCAACAGTAAAATATGGTGGTGGTAGTGTGATGGGCTGCGGCTGTTTTGCTGCTTTATGACCTGGAAGACTTTACCAAAAAAATCCTGAAGGAGAATGTCTGGCCATCTGTTCGTGACCTCAAGCTGAAGTACACTTGGGTTCTGCAGCAAGACAATGATCCAAAACAAACAAGCAAGTCCACCTCTGAATGGTTTAAGAAAAACAAAATGAAGACTTTGGAGTGGCCTAATCAAAGTCCTGACCTGAATCCGATTGAGATGCTGTGGCATGACCTTAAAAAGGCTGTTCATGCTCAAAAATCCTCCAGTGTGGCTGAATTGCAACAATTCTGCAAAGATGAGTGGGCCCAAATTCCTCCACAGCACCTGTAAAAGACTCATTGTCGGTTATCGCAAACACTTGATTGTAGTTGTTGCTGCTAAGGGTGGCTCAACCATTTATTAGGTTTAGGGGGCAATCACTTTTTCACACCAGGCCATGTAGGTTTGGATTTTTTTTCCCCTTAATAATAAACACCTTCATTTAAAAACTGCATTTTGTGTTTACTTGTGTTATCTTTGTCTAATATTTAAATTTGTTTGATGATCTGAAATATTTAAGTGTGACAAACATACAAAAAATGAGAAATCGGGAAGGGGGCAAACACTTTCACACCACTGTAGTCTCTCCAGTGTGTCCTGGGTCTGCCTCGGGGTCTCCTCCCAGTTGGACGTGCCTGAAACACCTCAAGTGGGAGGCGTCCAGGAGGCATCCTGATCAGATGCCCAAACCACCTCAACTGCTTCCTCTCTTCACCCAGGTGTCCAAGACATGTGGGCGCAGGTCTGATGACACAATAACAAAATCGATCATCGACCTGCGACCTAGCGTGTCCTGGTGCCAGGTGCGCATATGGACACCCTCAAGCTTGAACATGATGTTCATTATGGACAAACTGTGGTTGGCACAGAAGTCCAATAACTGAACACCACTTGGGTTCAGATCAGGCAGGCCATTCCTCCCAGTCATGCCCCCTCCAGGTTTCACTGTCATTGCCCACATGTGCACTGAAGTCCTCCAGTAGGACAATGGAGTCTCCATGAGGAGCACTCTCCAGCACCCCAGTCAGAGACTCTAAAAAGGGTGGGTACTCTGAACCGTCATTTAGTGCACAGGCACAAATGATGGTCAGGACCCATTTTCAACCAAAAGGTGCAGGGAAACTGTGGTCTATATTAATCATATATCCCATAACCTACATATGTATAAGCATGTGAGAATGTTTGGTGATTACATATGTAAAGCGACTTCACACCTCAGAACAGGACAAGAGGTCTCAACCGCCAGCGGGGATCAAAGAGCATCCGAGGCACTGCGGTGGAGACCAGATCGATCGCCCTGACCTCCCAAGGCCAGGTGGAGGGATACGGAGACAAAGGAGGGGGATTAAGATAATGTGGGACGTCAGCTTTGATATGCATGTCTTTTGTTATGTGTAGGTATAAGTATGTAGAGCTGAATATGTTCTGTCTCTTTCTACTTCTGCTTCTGCACTGAGATGAGACTTGTTAGAGGAGCGAAGCTGATAATAAACTTTGGTTTATAAGTCGCATCGCCTCGTTATTCCAAGCTCTTCTACACTGGTGACCCTGACGCGAGGACGGACCAGAGGCGTTCCCCCGCGATTGACTCATCTGAGGCGACCCAGGCAGACGCCGGCGCCCATGCAGACCGGGGAACGGATGGAAGACGTTCCCCCATGGCAGAAGAGAGGGCTCAACCGAGCACCAGCCCCGCCGTGAGAGCAGAAGAAAGGCGCTCTCACCCGGCGGACACATCAAGGACGGCCCACACAAGCGCCGTCACCATCAAGCTGCCAGAGTTCTGGCAAGAAGACCCGAGCTCATGGTTCCAGCAAGCTGAGGCTCAGTTTGCACTGGCGGGAATAACGGCGGACGAGACGAAGTTTTATCACATCGTCGCCAAACTTGACGCAGCCACGTCAAGATGCGCGCGGAGCATAATCCGACAGCCGCCCGCCTATGACAAATACAGAGAGCTGAAGGCGACCATCGTCGAGAACTTCGTCCCCTCAGCCGACGAGAGAGCAGAGAAGATCCTGGCGATCTACGGCCACAGAGGATGCAGACCCAAGGCCCTCATGGAGGACATGCTGCAGCTCAAGGAGGAGGACAACGACAACTTCCTCTTCCGACACATCTTCCTCAGCACTCTGCCGCCACACATGAGAGGGACGCTGATCAACATGCGGTGCAGCACCCAGCAGGACTTTCGCGCGCTGGCCCGAGAAGCGCAGCGACTCACCAATGCCTGCAGGGAACAGGTGGCCACAGCAGCATCCGCAGATGCCCAGAGCAACGGAGAACCACAGACAACCGAGCGGAGCCCGCCCACCATGGCGGCAACACGACCAAGACGCAGCAGGCGGAACGACATCTGCTATTACCACCACCGTTTCGCCGAGGGGGCTTACAAATGCGTTCCCCCCTGCAAGTTCAAAAGTTCGGGAAAACGTCCAAACCGAGAACCGTTAACGGCTGCGGTTCTCGGCGAAAAAAATAAATTTCTTTATGTGACTGACGGACACACCGGCAAACAGTTCCTAATTGACACTGGAGCTCAACTGAGTTTTATCATGCCCTCCCACGCAGACCGGGCCATGGGCCCCCGGGGCAATGGAGCGATGGCAGCCAACGGCTCCATCATCAACACTTATGGTGAAAGGAACCTGCCCCTCTGCATTCATGGCCGCAACTACAGATGGACATTTGTTGTAGCGGCGGTGAGTTTTAACTTGTTGGGCGCGGACTTTTTGTGTGCACATGGGTTATTATTTGATCTAGCAAACAGACGCTTGGTTAATGCACTGTCCTTTGCTTCTATTCCCTGCTCAGCTCGAGTTTCTCCACCACCCGTGCAGGCCAGCGTCACTACAGCAGGAGGTAAGTTTGATCAACTCCTCACCCAATTTCCAGCACTCACAATTCCCAAATTCTCAGCTACAGTGGCTAAGCACGGGGTCGAACACTTTATTCCCACAACGGGCCCACCCGTATTCGCCAAAGCTCGGCGCTTAGACGCGACCAAGCTCACCATAGCTCGGGATGAGTTTACCACCCTTGAAAAACTAGGCATTATCAGACGCTCAAAAAGCCCCTGGGCATCGCCACTACACATGGTCCCGAAATCCGACGGTTCTTGGAGACCGTGCGGCGATTACCGCAGATTAAACAATGCGACAGCGCATGACCGCTACCCAATTCCTCACATCCAAGATTTTTCACTACATCTGGTGGGTGCGTGCATTTTTTCTAAAATAGACCTGGTCCGTGGCTATCACCAAGTCCCCGTTCGAGCAGAAGACATTCCTAAAACAGCTGTAATAACTCCCTTTGGTCTTTTTGAATTTTTGCGGATGCCTTTTGGCCTCAAAGGCGCTGCTCAAACCTTTCAGCAGATGATGGATGCGGTATTACGCGACCTCCCTTTCGTGTTCGTCTACCTCGACGATATGCTGGTAGCCAGCTCGTCGGAGGAAGAACACGAATAGCATCTCACTATGGTTTTTCAGAGACTAGAAGAGCACGGGTTAATAATCAATCCAGCCAAATGCAAATTCGGCGTGTCACAAATTGATTTTTTGGGACACAGAGTTTCACCGAAGGGGGCAGTTCCGCTGCCAGACAAAGTTCGCGCAGTAAAAAATTTTCCATGGCCACAAACGGTCAAATCGCTGCAAGAATTTTTAGGAATGGTTAATTTTTACAACCGTTTCCTCCCCCTCGCAGCTCAGCTCATGCAGCCCCTATATGATGCGCTCAGAAAACAAAAACCTTCCAACGCGGTCGAATGGACCCCGGAGCGCGAACGCGCCTTCGCGGATGTAAAAAGTGCCCTAGTTAACGCAACATTGTTGGTTCACCCTGATCCCTCGGCCCGCACTGCGCTAACCACAGACGCTTCAGACCTGGCCATAGGGGCGGTTGTAGAACAACACGTTGGCGGAACCTGGCAACCTTTGGCATTTTTCAGCAAATCGTTAAACCAAACTGAGCGTAAATACAGCACTTTTGACAGGGAGCTGCTAGCGCTTCATCTATCCATCCGCCACTTCCAGTTCTGGTTGGAGGGGCGGCGTTTCACGGCTTTTGTAGACCACAAACCGCTCACCTTTGCGATGGCTAAAATTTCCGAACCGTGGTCAGGCAGGCAACAAAGACAGCTAGCTGCGATTTCAGAGTTCACCACAGACATTCGACATGTGGCAGGCAAACTTAACGTGGTAGCAGACTGCCTCTCTCGCGCTGTGACATCGCCAGAGCGCGAGGAGACAGATTATACTACCTCAGCCGCAGAACTCTCCGCCAACGCGGACACATACGCGGCCCCAATCCACGTAGGGATAGATTACGCAGCCATGGCGGAGGAGCAAAGTAGTGACGCAGACGTGCGCGCACTCCTGTCTGGACCAACAGGGTTAAGGCTGGAGGAAAGGGGTTTACGCGACGGTGTGCCCCCCCTAATATGCGACATCTCAACCGGCCGACCTCGCCCGGTAGTCCCAGCTGCATGGCGCCGCCGTATTTTCGACTCAATTCACTCCCTCGCGCACCCGGGTGTGCGCGCTTCGGTTAAAATGGTCGCCGAAAAGTTTGTGTGGCCCGGCCTGCGCAAAAACGTAAAAGAATGGGCAAAGACTTGCATGTCTTGTCAGCGCGCCAAAATACACAAACACACAAAAGCCCCTCTAGAGCCTTTTCGAATCCCAGCTAGAAGGTTCAACCACGTTCATGTCGACCTCGTGGGACCACTACCTTCCTCCCAAGGTTTCACTCACCTGTTAACAATGATAGACCGTACTACGCACTGGCCTGAGGCGGTCCCTCTGGCGTCAACCACAGCGGAGGAAGTCGCTCGCGTTTTTTTTAACAAACTGGGTGGCACGTTTCGGCATCCCATCGGACATCACGTCCGATAGAGGGCCTCAATTTGTCTCGGAGCTTTGGTCAGCCATGGCCAGCAGCTTAGGAGCGACAATTCGCCGCACCACCGCTTATCACCCTCAGGCTAATGGGTTATGCGAGCGTTTTCACAGATCTTTAAAGGCCGCCCTCAGAGCCTCACTAACGGACACAAATTGGGTAAATAAACTTCCCTGGGTTTTATTGGGGTTGCGTGCTGCGCCTAAAGAGGATCTAGACGCCTCCCCAGCAAAATTAGTTTTTGCACAACCTCTCAGGCTCCCAGGTGAATTTTTACCAGAGAACCCAGAGCCAGGGCATCTTCCAGCCCCGAGGCTTTTAGGCAGCAACGGACCGGACACTCTCCCTGGACCGGCACATCACTCTTTTCCACGGGTTTTTGTTCCCCAAGCTTTGAAAAACGCTGAATTCGTTTTTGTTAGGCATGAAGCTTTAAAACCAACCCTCCGTCCACCATACGACGGACCTTTCAGAGTGCTGGAACCTGGTGATAAGCATTTTGTGCTTGATTTAGGGGACAGAAAAGAAACAGTCAGCATTGACAGACTTAAACCTGCCTTCTTGTTGAGAGACGAACCTGCACGGTTGGCGAGAGCACCTCGGCGGGGTAGACCCCCCAAGAGAAAAGACTCAGCCCCCCTGCAGGGAACAAATAATCACTCTCCTCCCCAAGCTGCAGATTCCTTACAGGAAGGTCCCACCAGGACACCCAAGCGGACCCACAGCAGATTCGGGAGAAGATTAAAACCCAGACGGCACAAGGACTGATGCAAACTACTCAAAAGTTGTTCACTAATTGTGCTGTGACAGTTTAAGACTGATTTGTGATATTACTACACTGTTGTGATTACCACTGAATTCTCTACAGGAGCATAGCTGCTGGAAAGTTTCTTCCTTGTCAAGAGGTGTAGCAGTTAGTATGTCATAATAATTATCTTAAACTGTGAATTTTTCTATTGTCCTTTTCTTAGTCGTTTGGGGGGGGCTGTGGTCTATATTAATCATATATCCCATAACCTACATATGTATAAGCATGTGAGAATGTTTGGTGATTACATATGTAAAGCGACTTCACACCTCAGAACAGGACAAGAGGTCTCAACCGCCAGCGGGGATCAAAGAGCATCCGAGGCACTGCAGTGGAGACCAGATCGATCACCCTGACCTCCCAAGGCCAGGTGGAGGGATACGGAGACAAAGGAGGGGGATTAAGATAATGTGGGATGTCAGCTTTGATATGCATGTCTTTTGTTATGTGTAGGTATAAGTATGTAGAGCTGAATATGTTCTATCTCTTTCTACTTCTGCTTCTGCACTGAGATGAGACTTGTTAGAGGAGCGAAGCTGATAATAAACTTTGGTTTATAAGTCGCATCGCCTCGTTATTCCAAGCTCTTCTACAGAAACTACCCTTTCATCCACTGGGGAGAACTCCAATGTCGAGGCAGCAAGGTGGGGGAGATATAAGAATACCCACCCATGCCCGTCACCTCTCACCCGGGGCAACTCCAGAGTAGGCCAAGCTCCAGGCTCTCTCCAGGAGACTGGTTCCAGAACCGGAGCCAAGTGTTGAGGTGAGCCCAACTATATCTAGCCAGTATCTCTCAACCTCATGCACCAGCTCCAGCTCCTTCCCCACCAGAGAGGTGACGTTCCATGTCCCAAAAGCTAGTTTTGAAAGCCAGGGATCAGACCATGAAGGTCTCTGCCCTCACCTGCCACCTGATCCGCATAGCACCGGACCCTCATGGTCCCTCCTGCAGGTGGTGAGCCAACTGGAGGGCAGACCCATGTAACTCCTTTGGGCTGAGCCCGGCCGGGTCCCCGGCCACCAGGCGCTAGCCATCAAGCCCCTCCCCCAGGCCTGGCTCCAGAGCAAGGCCCGGGTAACCCCATGCTGGGTGGGGTACACTGAATCCTTGATTTTTTATTCATCATGGGAGTCTACTGGATTGCTCTTCGTCTGGCCTTTCACCCAGGACCAGTTTGTCTTGGGATACCCTACCAGAAGCAAATTGCCTCAGACAACATAGCTCCTGGGATCACTAAGGCACGCAAACCCCACTCCGCGATAAGGTGGCGATCCATGGGGGAGTTAAATGTGCAACTTTTTATTTTTAAATTTGCAACTTTTTCTTTCTTTCTTTCTTTCTTTTATTTAATATGGACATAACAAATTACATTAGTACAATCACAAGGAGAGACCAGATGTTTTGCATAGGTGTATATAGCACAAGTGCTAATTCTCAACACCAGTCCATAGGTGGTTTTTCTTATTAATTTCCTACTTTACTCCCCCCCCCCCCCCCCCAGTTTGGAACACTTTTCTCTTAAATGTATGACTGACGAACCAGCTTTCATATAAGTGAAATCAAAAATAACTTATTAGGGCACGGTCACACTGTAGTGTCTGTTCTGTGCTGACCGAAGTTTGACCTCTAAAATCTGGAACACTTGATAAATGTGATCACTCCCTACTGTTGTTCAGAATGGAACTCTCCTCACTCCTTTAATGTTTGCTCTCTACATGTCTGTTCTTTTCATCTTCTCTATCCCCTCACCCCCCCAGCCAGTCGCAGCAGATGACTGCCCCTCCCTGAGCCTGGTTCTGCTAGAGGTTTCTTCCTGTTAAAAGGGAGTTTTTCCTCTCCGTCATTGCCAAGTGCTTGCTCACAGGGGATCGTCTGATTGCTGTGGTCTTTCTGCAATTGTGGGGGTTTCCCCTACATTTGAAAGTGCTATAAGATGACTGTTGTTGTGAAATGGCACTATATAAATAAAGTTGAATTGAATTGAACATTTTTCAGCTGTGGAATGGCTGGTAGAGGTAGTCTCAGGAATGGAACAAATGTAGATGTTGTTGGGGTAAAGTGAAGAGGCTGCACTTCTATTGTCAGGGGTCCCTTTAGGAAGTCTGAGAACTGTGCAAAACAAAAAACAATGAGTGTGGGCCGGTGCAGGCCCCCCACTGACTGAGGAGTAGAGGGTCATTTCATTTTGTACGGAACATGTCACCTGGCACCAATGAGAGCGCACCCATAAAGAGCATGAGTAACAGTACTGGTTTTCTTGATAAATGCACTGAATTCAGAATAAAAAAGTATCCTACAATAAAACTACTCATGAAACTACAATTCTGTGAACAAAGCTACTTGAGTATATACAGTATAGCTGAGTAAATGTAATGGGTTTGTCTCCACCTCTGTGTCATCTCCAAAGATTTTAGAAACTTGTTGGACAGCTGTGGATCTTAAAGAATCTAAAAGCAAAATGGAAAATATCATCTTCCACTTTGGGGTAAACCTCTCCTAACTCTCCTTACTTTCTGTTATACATACAGTAGCCTATACAGTTACAAATGTTGACACTGTTCTATTAGCTCTAGTTTTATGCTTCATGTTCTTTTCTGCTTCTGGGTCTATATAAACTAATGATGAGTAGATGTCTTTCTTCTGTCTACCTGTGGTGCGCTCTCACAGGGGACTGTACGGAGACCCTCCACATAGAACCCACGTTGCTGTTCCTCTCTGACTCTGAGTCCACCTGGAGTCCGAGACCCTCGAGACAACAAGTCAACCACCTGGACAGAGGAGAGCATGAAAACAAACCAACAGTAACAGCAGAAGAATGAGTTTGTCCTCTAAACTTCTTTTTTCAAGTCTCTCTCTCCTCAGCTCCAACTGGACCTGGTAGATGGATGCTCCTCCCTGAGCCTCGTTCTGCTGGAGAAGTTTTTTCCTCTCCATGGTTTCCAAGCCCTTTCTTATATAGATGATCATAATTATTGGAATTCTCCTTCTTTGTAGGGCATTATCTTACAGTTTAAAGTGATGCTATGAACTGATGTCAATAGAGTTGAAATAACAAGAGCAAGGGGTGCCAACCGCCATGTTATTGAAAGAAAGTATGATTCACTAATAACTCAAAATATAGAATGAACACAAAAAAATAATGCTTACCTGCTCATTATAGATTTCCAACATGCTGAAAAACACCTGTTAAGACATTGAGAACAAGCAGATTTCATATACAGCCTTTAAACGTGACAGTCTTCCCATTTCATGTTCTTTTCTTACCTGACACTGCCTGTTCTCCTGGTTTTCTCTGATGGCCTGAAACAGGCGGTCACAGAGTTTAGGAACCAGACCTTTGTTGGGGCCGTAGCCAACCATTGAGTAACTCTTTCCTGAACCTGTCTGCCCATAGGCCAACAGAGTGGCATTGTAACCCTGCAGGTGTCATTTCAGAGCATTCGTCTTCAGGGCAGTGTAAGCATGATGATAAAAAGTCAGAGTCCATCTGGTATGTATGTTATATGCTACCTGCAAGGCATTCTCTAGGATTCCTTCTCCCAGGTCCTGGAACACACTGTCCTGAATATAGATCATATCTCATGAGCAGCAGTTCCATACACATCACATTTTCAAGCACAATATCACTTTACTCTGCTTCATGTCAGTAATTAACATGAATTTCCATATGAGGAGGTCAGAGCTGACCTGGTCTGCATATCGTCCCCCCAGCTCTTCAGACACATAAAGGCCAGTGGGGTCTCTGATAAAGCCACTGTGGGACCAATAGGCATAATCGAAACAGAACAATCGCCTGTTCTGGGATTCACGAGGGTCCTGAATGGTGATGGAGCTCGACACCATGGAGACGATACAGCGGCTCCCCGCATCCCTCTCTCTCTGCACAGAGGAAGGTAACAAGAAATACAATACAGAGCTGTGGGAGGAAGTTTTATAGCCATTTATTCTTGATTCATGGGAAAGGTAATGGGTGTGGGGGGGCAAACAAGAGGCTGTTTTTTTTTTTTTAAACCAATCTTTAAAAGCACAATGATACAGAGACTTCTGTTTTCTGCTGGCATAGAGAGAGTGGTATTTTAATGTGCATATGAGTGAGGTTTTATTTTCTCTTCACTGGCTCCCTAAGGAAATTGTCTTCACATAAAATGTGAGACCACCACTACAATTTTCCATTCAAGCTCAAATCATACAATTATAAATTAACCATTCACTCTATTTCAGGTTTACATGAGCTACTAAACTCTGTTATTATGCATTTATTCAGTCAGCGAAACTAACAGGAGAGGGAACACTCCATCTCCCCACGGGCCAGGAGCGACTTCCACGCCCTCGTTAATGCAAGTTTATGAAAGTCTGCACAGGCATCATCCTCTTTTCCTGAAGTTTTAAACCCATTCAGGTCTGTGTGTTGCATCTGTGCACACTACATTAAACAACTCAAATGATTTTTCAGTCCAGCATTCTTACCCGTTTCTTCTCTCTAAAATAACTAATTGGGCATCAACTGTGATTGATATCTTCCTTATTAATAAGCTGCGTTACTATCGGGTGAATTTCTGCTCACATGTATGAGCTTAAACAAGCCATCATAGTCAGAGTTCATTTTAGATAATGTGCCTCATTGCATTAAAGGGATGAGCAGGAGCGCTTTGGATTGGATTATCCAAAACACACCTCTGAATAATTAGACCGGCCTCTTCACAACTTGCACCTGGTGGAAAATTTGTTTCTTTGCTGTTGTGATAAAGAAATGAACTTAGAAATGCCCATAAATGTGTTCTGCGTCACTGACAACTGATGACTGACCACGGCCTTATATAACCTTATAAAGCTTGACTTATATAGCCCTTTAAGTTAGACACAGATCACTACACTGGTCAACACCAAATTTATTGTCTAAGTTTTTTTTAGCTGATTTAGGACAATTTTGATGTGCTGAATCCAAAAATCACATTGGTTTTCCTCAATCAGGTCAACTTTTTGAACTATGGCCACATGTTTTTTACATTTTTGTTTACATGTATGGGTATTTTTACCCTCCTCATGGATCGTCACCTTATCGTGGTGGGGGGGTTTGCGTGCCCCAGTGATCCCAGGAGCTATGTTGTCCGGGGGCAATTTGCCTCTGATAGGGTCTCCCAAGACAAACTGGTCCTGGGTGAAGGGCCAGACTAAGAACGATCCAACAGACTCTCATGATAAATTGTATATCAAGGATTCAGTGTACCCCGCCCGGTATGGGGTTACCGGGGCCCAACCCTGGAGCCAGGCCTGGGGGAGGGGCTCGAAGGCTAGCGTCTGGTGGCCGGGTTTCCACCCATGGGACCCGGCCGGGCTCAGCCCGAAGGAGTTACAAGGGTCCGCCCTCCAGTGGGTCCACCACCTGCAGGAGGGATCATGGGGGTCCGGTGCTATGTGGATTAGGTGGCGGTCAAAGGCGGAGACCTTGGTGGACTGATCCCAAGCTTTCTAAACTGGCTTTTGGTACGTGGAATGTCACCTCTCTGGTGGGGAAGGAGCCTGAGCTGGTGTACGAGGTTGAGCGATACCGGCTAGATATAGTCGGCCTCACCTCAACACACAGCTCCGGTTCCGGAACCAGTCTCCTGGAGAGGGGCTGGAGCTTGGCCTTTTCTGGAGTTGCCCCGGGCGAGAGGCGACGAGCAGGGGTGGGTATTCTTGTATCGCCCCACCTTGCTGCCTCTATATTGAAGTTTTCCCCGGTGGACGAAAGGGTTGCTTCCCTGCGCCTTCGGGTTGGGAAACGGGTCCTGACCATCATTTGTGCCTATGCACCAAACGATGTTTCAGAGTACCCACCCTTTTTGGAGTCTGTGACTGGGGTGCTGGAGGGTACTCCTCCTGGAGACTCCATTGTCCTACTGGGGGACTTCAATGCGCACGTGGGCAACGACAGTGAAACCTGGAGGGGGGTGATTGGGAGGAATGGCCTGCCCGATCTGAACCCGAGTGGTGTTCAGTTATTGGACTTCTGTGCTAACCACAGTCTGTCTATAACGAACACCATGTTCAAGCATAAGGGTGTCCATATGTGCACCTGGCACCAGGACACCCTAGGTCGCAGGTCGATGATCGATTTTGTTATCGTATCATCAGACCTGCGACCGTATGTCTTGGACACCCGAGTAAAGAGAGGTGCAGAGCTGTCAACTGATCACCACCTGGTGGTGAGTTGGATCCGATGGCAGGGGAGGAAGCCATTCAGACCTGGTAGACCCAAACGTATAGTGAGGGTGTGCTGGGAGCGTCTGGCTGAGGCCCCTGTCCGGGAGGTCTTCAACTCCCACCTCCGGAAGAACTTCATCCACATTCCGAGGGAGTCTGGAGACATGGAGTCTGAATGGGCCATGTTCTCCACCTCTATTGTTGAAGCGGCGGCCCAGAGCTGCGGCCGCAAGGTGGTCGGTGCATCTCGTGGTGGCAACCCCCGAACCAAGTGGTGGACACCAGTGGTGAGGGGGGCCATTAAGCTGAAGAAGGAGTCCTATCAAGCTTGGTTGGCTTGTGGGACTCCCGAAGCAGCTGAGGTGTACCGGCAGGCCAAGCGGAGTGCAGCTCGGGTGGTTGCTGAAGCAAAAACCCGGGTATGGGAGGAGTTCGGTGAGGCCATGGAACAAGACTTTCGGTCGGCTTCAAAGAGATTCTGGCAAACTGTTCGGCGGCTCAGGAGGGGAAAGCAGCTCCCCGTCCACACTGTGTATGGTGCGGATGGGACACTGTTGACTTCAACTGGGGATATCGTCGGGCGGTGGAAGGAATACTTCGAGGATCTCCTCAATCCCACTGATACGCCTTCCACAGAGGAAGCAGGGTTTGGGGACGAGGGGGATGACTCGCCTATCACAGGGGCTGAGGTCGCCAAGGTGGTTAAAAATCTCCTTGGTGGCCGGGCCCCGGGGGTGGACGAGATTCGCCCCGAGTACCTCAAGGCCCTGGATGTTGTTGGGTTGTCATGGTTGACACGCCTCTGCAACATTGCGTGGAGGTCGGGGGCAGTGCCTTTGGCATGGCAAACCGGGGTGGTGGTTCCTCTCTTCAAAAAAGGGGACCGGAGGGTGTGCTCCAACTTTAGAGGGATCACACTCCTCAGCCTCCCTGGGAAGGTCTATGCCAAGGTACTGGAGAGGAGAGTCCGGCCGTTGGTCGAACCTCGGATTCAGGAGGAGCAATGTGGTTTTCGTCCTGGCCGTGACACATCGGACCAGCTCTTTACCCTCTCGAGAATTCTTGAGGGTTCGTGGGAGTTTGCCCAACCAGTTTACATGTGTTTTGTGGACTTGGAGAAGGCATTTGACCGCGTCCCTCGTGGATTTTTGTGGGGGGTGCTTCGGGAGTATGGGGTATCGGGCTTGTTGTTACGAGCTATTCGGTCTCTGTACGACCATTGTGAGAGTTTGGTTCGTATTGCCAACACTTGGTCGGAGTCATTCCCAGTGAGAGTTGGACTCCGCCAGGGCTGCTCTTTGTCACCGATCCTGTTCATAATTTTTATGGACAGGATTTCTAGGCGCAGCCAGGGAATGGAGGGTGTCATGCTTGGTGACCACAGGATCTCATCTCTGTTGTTTGCAGATGATGTTGTCCTGTTGGCTTCATCCAGCAATGACCTACAGCAATTGCTGGGACGGTTTGCCGCTGAGTGTGAAGCGGCTGGGATGAGAATCAGCACCTCCAAGTCCGAGTCCATGGTCCTCAGTCGGAAAAAGGTGGATTGTCCTCTCCGGGTTGGGGACAGGCTCCTGCCCCAAGTGGAGGAGTTTAAGTATCTTGGGGTCTTGTTCACGAGTGAGGGGAAAATGGAGCGAGAGATCGACAGACGGATTGGAGCAGCAGCTGCAGTGATGCGGACGTTGTACCGGTCTGTTGTGGTGAAGAGGGAGCTTAGTTCTAAGACAAAGCTGTCGATTTACCAGTCAATCTACGTTCCTACTCTCACCTATGGTCACGAGCTTTGGGTAATGACCGAAAGAACGAGATCGCGGATACAAGCGGCTGAAATGAGCTTTCTCCGTAGGATTGCTGGGCTCACCCTCAGAGATAGGGTGAGGAGCTCAGTCATCCGGGAGAGGCTCAGAGTAGAACCGCTGCTCCTCCACATTGAAAGGAGTCAGTTGAGGTGGTATGGGCATCTGATTAGGATGCCTCCTGGACGCCTCCCACTTGAGGTGTTTCAGGTACGTCCCACTGGGAGGAGACCCCGGGGCAGACCCAGGACTCGGTGGAGAGACTATGTCTCCCAGCTGGTCTGGGAACGCCTTGGTATCCCCTCTGAAGAGCTGGAGCAGGTGGCTGGGGAGAGGGAAGTCTGGGCTTCTCTGCTTGAACTGCTGCCTCCGCGACCCGGACCTCCGGAAAAGCGGTAGAAGATGGATGGATGGATGGATGGATGGGTATTTTTACTTTATATGATGCAAAATTCTTTATTTCTTGAAATTCTCTGAATTTTGAACAATGATGACGTAACATTCAATTTACATGTACTTACCTTTATCAATGTCTACTATTCAATTTACAGTACACCTGTACAACTGCTGTATAACTGCTTACAACTTAGCATAAAAACCTGACCTGATCGTAAGAAACGGATGTCATTTTTGGATTCAGCGGTGCAAAATTGTCTTAAATCAGTTGAAAAAACACAGACAACTTACAAAAAAATTATTTTTATGTTGTGCTATATTCTAGTGATACACATACAGTGGGGCAAAAAAGTATTTAGTCAGCCACCAATTGTGCAAGTTCTCCCACTTAAAAGATGAGAGAGGTCTCCAATTTTCATCGTAGGTATACCTCAACTATGAGAGACAAAATGAGGAAAAAAAAAAAAATCCAGAAAATCACATTGAAGGATTTTTAATGAATTAATTGGTAAATTCCTCAGTAAAATAAGTATTTGGTCACCTACAAACAAGCAAGATTTCTAGCTCTCACAGACCTGTAACTTCTTCTTTAAGAGGCTCCTCTGTCCTCCACTCGTTACCTGTATTAATGGCACCTGTTTGAACTCGTTATCAGTATAAAAGACACCTGTCCACAACCTCAAACAGTCAGACTCCAAACTTCACTATGGCCAAGACCAAAGAGCTGTCAAATGACACCAGAAAGAAAATTGTAGAGCTGCACCAGGCTGGGAAAACTGAATCTGCAATAGGTAAGCAGCTTGGTGTGAAGAAATCAACTGTGGGAGCAATTATTAGAAAATGGAAGACATACAAGACCACTGATAATCTCCCTCAATCTGGGGCTCCACGCAAGATCTCACCCCGTGAGGTCAAAATTATCACGAGAACGGTGAGCAAAAATCCCAGAACCACACGGGGGGACCTAGTGAATGACCTGCAGAGAGCTGGGACCAAAGTAACAAAGGCTACATCAGAAACACTACGTCGCCAGGGACTCAAATCCTGCAGTGCCAGACGTGTCCCCCTGCTTAAGCCAGTACATGTCCAGGCCCGTCTGAAGTTTGCTAGAGAGCATTTGGATGATCCAGAAGAGGATTGGGAGAATGTCATATGGTCAGATGAAACCAAAATAGAACTTTTTGGTAAAAACTCAACTTGTCGTGTTTGGAGGAGAAAGAACACCATACCTACTGTGAAGAATGGGGGTGGAAACATCATACTTTGGGGCTGTTTTTCTGCAAAGGGACCAGGACGACTGATCCGTGTAAAGGAAAGAATGAATGGGGCCATGTATCGTGAGATTTTGAGTGAAAACCTCCTTCCACCAGCAAGGGCATTGAAGATGAAACGTGGCTGGGTCTTTCAGCATGACAATGATCTCAAACACACCGCCCGGGCAACGAAGGAGTGGCTTCGTAAGAAGCATTTCAAGGTCCTGGAGTGGCCTAGCCAGTCTCCAGATCTCAACCCCACAGAAAATCTTTGGAGGGAGTTGAAAGTCCATGTTGCCCAGCGACAGCCCCAAAACATCACTGCTCTAGAGGAGATCTGCAAGGAGGAATGGGCCAAAACACCAGCAACAGTGTGTGAAAACCTTGTGAAGACTTACAGAAAACGTTTGACCTCTGTCATTGCCAACAAAGGGTATATAACAAAGTATTGAGATGAACTTTTGTTATTGACCAAATACTTATTTTACCGAGGAATTTACCAATTAATTCATTAAAAATCCTTCGATGTGATTTTCTGGATTTTTTTTTTCTTATTTTGTCTCTCATAGTTGAGGTATACCTATGATGAAAATTGGAGACCTTTCTCATCTTTTAAGTGGGAGAACTTGCACAATTGGTGGCTGACTAAATACTTTTTTACCCCACTGTATTAGATTTTTTTTTTTTTGCCAATAAACAATATGCTATGGGGGACCCATGCTGTGGTATTCATCTCAGACTGAAAGACATGGAGATGCAGTAATTTCCTCTGACGGAAGAGCATGGGGATTAAAGGGCTGGGGGACAAAAGGAATTGTCATGTGGGAATGAACTGTAATGCAGGACCTCGGGTAGCAGGGGCATGTGATTGTTGTGATATGAAAAAGAGTCCCTGCTACATGAGGTTAATGTTTTCTGATTCTGGAAGATATGACAGAGTGAATAAAGTTCATCTGCTCTGAACGCTCGGCCTGGTTATTCCTCTCTCCACACTGGTGACCCATGACGAACAATGGAACATGAGGCGGAGATGACCCGGATGGGAAGTCCTAGCAATGCGTGCGCCGTTTCGGTCAAACTACCAGACTTTTGGCTGCACGACCCGAAGTCTTGGTTCCTCCACACCGAGGCCCTATTCGCGCTCCGGGGAATAACGGCAGATGACACCAGATATTACTACATGGTCACAGCGCTGGGCGCTCGCACGACTCAGCAAGTAGTGAGCCTGCTCCAACAGCCCCCAGCCCGTGACAAATACGGGGCTCTCAAAACCGTGCTGACCCAGCGCTACACGCTCTCGGACTGCGAGAGAGCGGAGAGGCTCCTGAAGCGCTCCGAGTTAGGAGACGGGTCAGGGGTCGAACTGATGGAGAAGATGTTGGCGTTGATGGGCACGGATGACGGGCATTTTCTATTTGCCCACCTTTTCCTCTGGAATCTCCCAACGGTGGCCAGAGTGGTCCTTACCAACTCGCCGTTGCTGGCCGCGCGTGATTACCGTGCGTGATTACCGTGCGCTATCCCAGGAGGCAGATTGGATCATCCTCACCACCAGAGCCCTCACAGTGAACGCAGCGGCGTTGGAACCAAGCGAGATGGCCAGCGGAAGCGAGAAGCCAGCGATGGTAGCGGCAGCGGGAGCCAGGAAGCACCAGAGGGACACCCTCTGCTCCTACTACCGCCATTTTGGAGAGGACGCACGCTGATGCATGCCACCGTGCCAATTCAAGCGTTCGGGAAATGCCAGGACCGGCAGTCGGTAGCGGCTGTGACCACCAGTGATGAAAGCAAGCTGCTCTACGTAACAGACTCATGCTCGGGGAGACGATTCCTCGTGGACTCCGGCTCCCAAAAGAGCCTCATCCTGCCGTCCTACGCTGACTGGCTAGCAGGAACTAGCGGCCCTGAGCTGACGGCCGCAAACGGCTCAGACATTAAGACTTTTGGTGAGAGGATACTGACTATATTCCTGCACGGCCGTATGTACCAGTGGACATTCTTCATAGCAGCATGCAGTTTCCCAATCTTAGGCGCTGATTTTTTGTGTGCACACGGACTACTAGTCGATATTGCTAACAGACACCTGATTAATGCAATGTCTTTTGATTCTCTCCCCTGTACAGCTCGAGGAACTGGGCCAACAACACTAGCCAACGTCACAGCTCCAGGTGGTAAGTTCCACACACTGCTCACCCAGTTCCCAGCACTCACAGTCCCAACGTTTTCGGCGGCCATCACTAAACACGGGGTGAAGCACTTTATTACCACGACCGGGACGCCCGTTTTCGCACGACCTCAGCACCTGGACACAGCTAAACTGGCCATAGTGCGCGAGGAATTTGCCAACTTGGAAAGGCTGGGCATTATCAGACGATCAAACAGCCCATGGGCATCCCCACTACATATGGTCCCTAAGGCCGAGGGATCGTGGCGACCTTGCGGAGATTTCCGCAGATTAAACAACGCCACAGCGCACGACCGCTACCCGATCCCCCATATTCAGGATTTTTCTGTTCACCTCGCCGGGGCACGTATTTTTTCTAAGATAGACCTGGTCCATGGTTACCACCAGGTCCCGGTGCGCGTAGAGGACATACCTAAAATGGCAGTAATAACCCCGTTTGGTCAGTTTGAGTTTTTACGCATGCCTTTTGGGTTAAAAGACACGGCACAGACGTTCCAACGCATGATGGATGCGGTGTTGCACGATCTTCCGTTTGTGTTCGTCTACCTGGATGACATCCTGGTGGCCAGCGCGTCTGAGGACGAACACATAACCCACCTCAGGACGGTTTTCTGGAGGTTAGAGGAGCACGGTTAATAATCAACCCAGCAAAATGCCAGTTCGGCGTGATGGGGATCGATTTTTTGGGACACCGCATCTCATCGGAGGGAGCGATACCCTTGCTAGACAAGGTGCACACAGTGGCAAATTTTCCCCGGCCTCAGATGGTCAGGGCGCTGCAGGAGTTTTTGGGGATGGTTAACTTTTATAACCGTTTCCTCCCCCGCGCAGCCCAGTTCATGCAGCTGTTGTACGCCGCGTTCAAGAAACAGAAACCGGAGGACAGAGTCGACTGGACTCCTGAGCAGGAGCAGGTGTTCTCTGACGTTAAAACAGCCCTGGCAAACACCGCACTACTGGCGCACCCGGACCCGGCGGCTCGGATAGCGCTAACTACTGATGCCTCGGATGTGGCCATAGGGGCCGTCGTAGAGCAATGCGTCGCCGGTTCTTGGCAGCCGCTCGCCTTTCTTTAGCAGGGCTTTGCGCGACAGTGAGCGTAAATTCAGCATGTGGCCAGTAAACTCAACGTAGTGGCGGACTGCCTCTCGCGTGCATTAGTGGCCCCAGTCTATGCTGGGATAGATTACACAGCCATGGCCGTGGAGCAGATTGGCGATGCGGATGTGTGCGCGCACTCCAGTCTGGATCAACAGGGTTAAAGCTGAAGAGCAGGGTACTGCAAGACGGGGGGCCCACCCCAATCTGTGACGTCGCCATAGGACGCCCACGCCTGGTGGTCCCACGCGCTTGGCGGCGCTGCGTTTTTGAGTCGGTTCACTCCCTGGCGCACCCAGGAGTGCGCATGTCAGTCAAAATGGTGGGAGCAAAGTTCGTCTGGCCGAGCCTGCGCAAACAGGTGAAAGAGTGGGCTACAGCCTGCGTAGCGTGCCAACGAGCCAAAGTGCACAGGCACACAAAGGCCCCCTTGGAGCCGTTCCATATCCCGGCTAAGAGGTTCGACCACGTTCACGTGGACCTCATGGGCCACCTCCCGCCATCGCAGGGGTTTACACATCTCCTGACAGTGGTGGACCGCACCACACAGTGGCCAGAAGCAGTCCCGCTAGCTTCCACCGCATCCGCAGACATGGAACGCGCTTTTTTGACAACATGGGTGGCATGTGATCTGTGTAGAGTTTGCATGGTCTCCCCGTGTCTGTGTGGGTTTACTCTGGGATTTCTCCAGTTTCCTCCCACATGCCAAAAACATGCAAGTTAGGTTAATTGACATCAACTGGGGATTCTAAATTGTCCTTAGGTATGACTGTGAGAGTGAATGGTTGTCTGTCTCTCTGTGTTGGCCCTGCAATGACTGGTGATCTGTCCAGGGTGTACCCCGCCTCTCGCCCAAAGATGCTGGGATAGGCTCCAGCGCCCCCGCAATCCGAAAAGGATTAAGCGGAAGAAGATGGATGGATGGATGGGTGGCACGTTTTGGGACCCCTTCGAACATCATGTCCTATCGGGGCCCTCAGTTTGTTTCCGACCTCTGGTCCATGATGCCCCGGAGCCTGGGCGTCTCAATTCATTGCACGACTGCGTACAACCCACAGGCCAATGGGTTATGCGAGCATTTCCATAGGTCACTGAAAGCAGCGCTCAGGGCTTTGCTTACGGATGCAAATTGGGTGGACCGGTTGCCATGGGTTCTATTAGGGTTGCGTTCCGCACCGAAAGAGGATTTGGCGGCTTCCCCAGCAGAGCTGGTTTTTTCTCAGCCACTGTGGCTCCCTGGGGAACTTTTACCAGATAACCCCGCGCCGAACACCCATCCGCCCCCACGTTCACGGCATAGCGCAGACGCAAGGACGCTACCTGGCCTGGCCTGCCACTGTTTTCCCCGTGCTTTTGTGCCAAAAACCTTGAAGGACACGGCGTTCGTGTTTGTCAGGCACGATGTCCACCGGCCTCCATTGCGCCCACCCTACGATGGCCCATTTAGAGTGCTGGAACCCGGGGACAAACATTTTGTGTTAGACTTGGGGGGTCGCCGGGAGAGAATCTGTTTAGACAGGTTTAAGCCCGCCTTTGTGGTGGCAGATGAGCAGGTGGTGTTGGCCCGAGCTCCTCGGCACGGAAGACCCCCCCTGAGAACTCCCCAGGTAAACGATTCATCAGAGCAGTCACACGAGCATGCTGAATGTCCCCCCCCCATTGTCCATCCACAGATGGACACACCCCCAGGAACCCCCCACCAGCACAGCAGCACCGCAGACCCGAAGACTCCTTGTTACAGTAGCTATGGGCGTAGGCTGAAGCCAAGAGGACGTGAGGGTTAACGCTCAGTCTGAGACTCTGGGGGGGGGGGGCAGTATGGGGGACCCATGCTGTGGTATTCATCTCAGACTGAAAGACATGGAGATGTGGTAATTTCCTCTGACGGAAGAGCATGGGGATTAAAGGACTGGGGGACAAAAAGAATTGTCATGCGGGAATGAATTGTAATTCAGGACCTCGGGTAGCAGGGACATGTGAGTGTTGTGATATAAAAGAGTCCCTGCTACATGAGGTTAATGTTTTCTGATTCTGGAAGATGTGAGAGAGTGAATAGAGTTCATCTGCTCTGAACGCTCGGCCTGGTTATTCCTCTCTCCACAATGCCGATATTTTGAAAACTGTCCCCCTCCCCCCCACCACCGCCAATACCGACATATGCTCATATTTTTCCTCATCTATTTACATCTCCTTTGTCTTACAGTAATGATTAACTGGCATATAAAGACACATCTCCCATGGAAAATAAGACAACTACCTCAACTTAAGTCTGCGGATGGACAGACAGATGCGCATACACTGACAGACCATGCCTCATTTCATTGAGGCATAAATATGTATTTTCAAAATACATATTTTTTTTTAGTAACATGTTCAAAAGAAATGTCAACTTCCTCCTTTTAATAGGCCTGGAGTTCCTGTACTGACCAATGTCAAAAATAATAAGTTTGACAATGGCCAATTTATTTTTTGATTGTTTTGGTATCGTCAAAGAAATATGCATTATTTAAAACAAACAAACAAACAAACAAATGTGAAACACTTTAAAATGGTTCCATCCTTGATCATTTCTGAATTTGCAGCTGCAGTCTGCTGTTGTCCGTTTCAGGGCAAAACCAATGTGACACAACTGGGACACACCAGAAAATGATTGTGGCACTGTTAGTATCTTATTTGCCGATAACAGTCAATAAGGTAATAAAAGCACAATGGTGCTGATGTCTGTGTATATCTGCGGACACACACACACAGAGTGACCATCTACTATACGCCCCTGTAGCATCATCGTCTCCTCAAACCAATCCAGAAGATCACTTTCCTCCATTCTACAGGGATTTCACTTTTCTTCCTTCTACAGGAAAATCACTTTTCTTCATTCTACAGGAATATCACTTATTTTCATATTAACTGCCCTCACTCAAGGCCTGACCAAGAATGTTTTTCCCAGGATCCCAGTGTAAACAGTTGCCTCTTGCAGAGATGGTAAGGATCAGAATTTGCTTTTAAAGGCTTAAAGGGACCATAAAAACTTGGGAGTCCAGATCCCCAATGTGGACAGTTCATGTGGATAGCATCTGCCCTACAGGAAACTAATGCTCTTAAAAGGTCATAAACTTCTTAACCAGACAGGTTTGTGACTTTTGACAGATACCAGATTCCCTGTTCAGATATCATGGACCTAAAGAAATTATCTACAGCTTAACAGTACCTCCTAGTGGATACCTACGGAATGTGTTTCATTATGTATCATTTGACTGTCAGTTCTTACTAAGCATTAAGTTTCTTTCATGCTTATCATCTCCCCCGGATCCTAAGGACACTGAAAATCATCCTTTTGATCACGGACCATGGTTTGCAGTACTTCATTAATCTTTGATCTAAATATGAGTGCATGTAATTATAAATATGTATAAGAAATGTTATGTTCATGAGTGTAAGTCAAACGAATGTTAATATTAAGTAATGGTATAAATGCATGATCACTGAATATTAGCCAAGTCATTTAATTTAGTTAGATCTTATATTGAGCACCTAATTTTATAAGAACTGAATGAGTATTAATTCTTCTCTGCATTTTCATGGGCTGGTGCCCTCATTCAATTGGTTGCTCCTAAACAAAGAAATGTTTTCACATTGGATGGTGGCCAGTTCAAACTCCTTTTTATAAAAGTTGATTGGCCCGCTGCTGGACGGATGGGACGGTCATCTCCCGGTCAATCGCTGCTCCTAATTGCTCTGGAATCGCCAGCCCGTCCTGCCCTGAAAAGGGCGGGAAACGGGGCTGGTTTGCTCTGCTCAGTCCCGTCGGGTCCGCTGCTCCGTCCATCGCGGCGAGCCTCTCCGGGGGTGCTGGCGTCTCAGCTCTACGCTTCGTTCCCAGCCGAGCGATGAACCGCTCCGGCCGTTGGACCTCCGCCTGGATCCTCATCTTGCTCCATCCCACTTCCGACACCAGTGTGACGTTTGCGGGATTCACACAAAGAAAGAGGAGCAAGATGGTTGTGATGAATGGCTTTATTTACACACCACCGACCCCCAACCTACTTCTGCGCACAGAGAGGAGGGGAGGTCATTCTCCCAGACCTCCGTTTCAATCATGGTTACACACACACATGATACATCTTGCCCTAATCCTGCTAAACACTGCTGGGTCATTATAACGCAGTTATAATGAGACAGCAGTATAACTCAGTAATAACACATTTAATACACACACACAGTAACGTTTTCAACTGGCAAAGCATGCTGGGAAATCCCTGCCCCCCTTAACATGGCCCCGACGTTACAATATACTGCACTGTAACCCATGCTCACGCTCTCATTCTCTCACTCTCACTCTTCAACTGCTGCTGCTGGACACACACACTTTGTGTCTCCTCTCTGAGAGCCTGAGGATCCCGCTCCGGTCTGCTCACACTTGGATCGGAGCGGGGATCCCGTGAAGGCGGTATGATTTAATAAACTCTACTTAAAACTTCACCACGCTGCTTTATTTTATCATCTGCCTCAAAACCATCTTTTTCTTACGAGCTCGCCTTAGAGAGTCAAACTCTCAAACTCTTTTTTTCCCTTCACCTCAGAAGTCATTCTTATCCTAGTAAATGTTTTTCTCAGATTTTCTGACTTTTCATGCCGTTAAAGTGGATCTTTAATTTTCCTAATTTAAAGTGAACAGAGACCGTGTTTTTGGACTCTCTTTCCGGCCTCATACCCACCTGACTGAGAAGTTTCTCCTTCAGTTTTTTTGGTCTATCCTGCGGCAGACACCTCACTGATTCGGTCGGACTCGTTGCCTAAGGACTTTTCACGCCGCTCTGGGACAATTCTTCACTGCTGCCACTGTCCTGTACGAGCCCCCTGGCTGAGCCTGCATTTCTTACGGCTGTGAGGAAGCATAGCAGCAGTCGCTTTCTCCCGATGTCCCGACTTCAAACTCAGCCGGTACCGACCCGCTGAAAACGTGGACCTACAGCTGTTCATAAGTGAGACTCCCCTTTTCCTATCTGCTGGGTTAAATGTGATGTCCTAACATTCAAATTACAATTGAACATAACCAATGTTTCATGGTACAATTAGTCTCTCAGCCACAGGATAAAGCTATAAACTGAAGGAAGACTCTTAGTCATTTTAAGTAACTTCCCCTCATTTTTGTAGATTAATTCAGAAGTTCATTTTTAGATAATCAGCTTGTGAATTTTCCCCATAAAATTGCGTTTGGTTTTGTTAGAAATTTCAGCCTTCCTTTACCGTTGAAACAAATCTGGTTTCTCCTTGGTTCTACAAAGGTCTAACGCTAGATTTTATGTTCAGGAATCCAATAACAGTTGATGTGATATCGGACGCCTGTTATCATTTGAATCTGTTTATTCATCATTTGAATGCCATATCATGTAACCTGAATGAGTTTAATAAAAGGGTGAATGACAGAAGTTGAAGCGTTTTCCTTTCGCATATATATGTTTCTTAGATCACGGCAGGAGAAGAACTCCCTTAAATTTTGAGACTGATCCTTTAAGTAATTGAAGGTACAAAGTCAATTAAAACTAAGTTTAATATAAGTGTCCGTTAGGACTGGTGCCCCTTTTACGAGTGCTTATTTATTTTATTTAGCGAGTGCAGGAGTGACAGTTTAACGTCACCCCCCTTCACACCCACTATTAAATAAAATAAATAATTCCTGTACATTACAATATTTTATTATATATTCCTACACCTCGTTTCACAGAGGCATAAATATCTGCTGATACTGAGGTTAGGCCGATATATCGGTGCATCCCTACTATACTCTCATTCTCACATATTCACAGCTCCTTCAGTTCATGTTAAGGTAACATTAAATCAGGATCATAGTCAATTTTTACAAGTTTTGGCATATGAGTACAGTCATAGTGCATTATCCCATTTAGAATCATAGGAATAGTGCATAAAACAAACAAATGATTGTTGTCAAAAGCTGATAATGAGATCACACTGACCTTATTGAATGGTCGGACTCTGACAGCCACTTTAACACAGTCCTTACTGTGCATGTCTAAAGCTTTGGCCCTCATGGTGCAGCAGGCAGGTATAAACACAGGACACAGACAGACGGACAGGCAGTGATCAGATCCCTCACACAGGACAGCACAGTAAAGGGTCACGTTACATGCAAACATGGACACAAGCAGAGCAGCATGAGGATGCAAATGAACACTTTGGGCTCTTCAAGAAATGAGGTTTAACTGAAATCAAGATAATTTCCATCCTTAAATGTTACAAATTTAAACATGCATGGATAAATGAGGGGGGAGGTTTTGGAAACATGGATTCATTAAATATAAATGTTGTGAATTTAAAAAAAACAAAAACAATAAACAACAACTTAAAATCGTCAGTATTTGAGAGGAGATAAATGGGTCTGAATTACCTCCCCCCCAAAAAAAACAACAACAACAACAACAAAAAAAAGTGGACCAGCAGGGATAGATTAGGTTTCACTTTCATCTTCTCCATCACTATAAATTATTTAGGAGCAGTGGAACCCAGGAGTCACATTGATACAGGACACTTTTTGCATGTTTAAACTGAAGCTATGCAAACTTATCTCTAAAATCAATCTTTTACCAGCACCAAAAATGGTTACAGCCTGACCTTAACTATCTCTTCTAAGGTGCAAGACGTTATAGAGATTTAATAGACTTAATAGACCAAATTTTGCAAGTCCTGAATAAAATAAAGAGCAGTCCACCATTAATTATCCAAGACTTGTTCAAAGTAAAAGCAAATATGATTAGGATTATGCATCTTCCAGAAACCAGAGAGCAAGAAAATATTTTTTTCCTTCTGACATCATTTGTGAACAAAAACATTGTTCAAGAAAACCACAAAATTTCCTTTAATGAATATAAATCTTTGTTATAAAGACATACAGTCTATAGAGAACAGTGGGTATATACAGTGTATACACCCCTGTTAAAATACCAGGTTTTTGGGATGTAATAAAATGACACTTTGGTGGATTGAACCGTCGCCAGCAACGGATCTCCCGCCTTCTGGCTGCATTAAATTGTAAGGGGGTGCTTGTGACGGCGATGACTGATGAGGCCAATGCATGAAACACATGGCATATCGCAGTTGGGACAGATGTACATAATTGGCTGAGTGGATGACACCGACTGCTGTAGACGTCTCTGTTGCTGGGCGGCACCGTGACATGCTTTATGGCGGGCATCCAAACTGGCAGTTCTGTCTCTCTCAAAGAGGTCAACACCTTCATGGCAGATCTTTTGCCAAAGGGGGCGGTTCTTGGCCTGCATTTCCTATGTCATAGGATCAATCCCACACGACTTGAGTGAGGCTTTGAGCACGTCTTTATATCGCTTCCACTGACCGCCCCGTGACTTCCGCCCTTCGTCCAACTGGCCAAATAACAGGATTTTAGGAATGCGCTGATCTGTCATCCGAACAACGTGGCTGGTCCAGCGCAACTGGGAACATATGATGAATGACTCGATGATGGCAATATTGCACTGGCGGAGGACTTCTGTATTGGCAACTTTGTCTTGCCACGTGATTCCACACAGTTTCCTTACACACCGCATGTGAAACTGTTCAAGTTTCTTCACATGGGGGCGATAGGATGTCCACGACTCGCACTCATAGGAAAGTGTAAATAGAACAACGGTGCAATAGATCTTGATCTTGGTGCATAAACGAATGCCACGCTTCGACCAGACAATGCTGTAGGCATCCATAGGATGCGCTAGCCTTGCTGATGCGGTGGGTAACTTCATCATCAATCTTAGTGTTTTGCGAGATGGTGCCCCCCAGGTAGCAGAACTTGTCAACTGCCTTGAGGGGTTCGCCATCAATGGTAATAACAGGATTTATTGGGAGCGTACCAGGACGAAGTTGATGTAAAACCTCTGTCTTCTTGATACTTATAATGAGTCCATAACAATTCGTTGCTCTAGCTAACTGGTCAACGATGAACTGTGCGTACTTCAAGAGTGTGAGCGATGAGTGCGCAGTCGTCAGCATAGAGAAGATCTCGCAGTATCATAAAATGACACTTTAATGTGACCTATAACCTGCAGGATTCTATTGAAAAACAAGCAAATCTGCTATGAGGGGAAAGTATAAAAAAGTATAATAAGCTGATTGTTTTAAGTGTGCACACCTGTTAACTAATACTAATATTGTGGGGGCACAGTTTGGGGGTTTTCTCACACACAGAAGGCAGGGGGAAGGGGAGGATAATGGACTGAAGGAGGAAGTGTCACTGGGGGGTATCAAACAGGACTGTTGAGACTATGTGCCCCCCGGGGAGAGGAGAAAATGCTGGAGAGAAGAAATGTGTTTGTACAGAACCCGCTTATATTATGTTAATGTGCTGCATTTATCTTTGTTCACGCAACAATGTATGAGGGTCGGAAGCTCTGGGTCTCTACGTATGGAAAAAGTGTAAAAGAGGAATGTACAGAGACCCAGGTAGCACAGTAGCTCAACAGAGCTCAGGAAGCACGTTTGCCGTTATGTTGGAGAAATAATAAAGCCTTGTGTCATCCAGCTCGTTGCCTTCGCCTATTCCTTTTTCTCCACATTGGTGACCCCTGACGTGCCATGGCGCGCCTATCCCTTCCTCCACACTGGTGAACCTGACATACCATGGAGAGCGCTCGCCTATTCCTTTCTCCACACTGGCGACCGAATGGGCCAGGGAGAGCGAGCCAAGCACTGCCGCGGAGACTACCAGGAGGGAGAGCATCAGCGCCGCCTCGGCTATTTCAGTCACATTCCCGGACTCTGGCTTCACGACCCAACAGCGGGGTTTTAGCGCACAGAATCCCCATGCGCACTCTGCGGGATTATGAGGATGACACAGAATACTACTAAGTGGTTGCTGTGCCAGATGTGCGCGCCACGCAACAGGCGACAAGCCTGCTTCAGGAACCGACCGGCCACAGCGGGAGCGAACCTGGCCAACTCGCGGTTGCGAATGACTAAGAACTACCATGCACTGGCGCAGGAAATGGATCCACCGTCCGGCTCAAATGCCCAGCAATGTGTGCCGCCATACCCAGTCAAGAAGTCGGGAAATGACACGGCCAGCAGCCATTAGCAGCTGCGACTGCTGGTGAAAGAAACAAGCTGTTTTGTGTCACAGACACACGTTCGGGGAGATGGGTTTCTGGTGGATTTCTGCACCCAGAAGAGCATCCTGCCGGTCAACACTGCACGGTGACAGTGGGCAGCGGTCCCGAGCTTACGGCTGCCAGCGGATCCACCATCAGGACATGTCGCCCACGGACACAATTGGGTTGACTGCCTGTCCAGAGTTTCTTTAGGGCTGTGCTCAGCACCTAAAGAAGATTTAGCAGCTTCCCTGACAGAACTTGTTTTTTTTTTCTCTCAGCCGCAATGAATCCCCGGAGAGTTTTACCAGAGTTCCTTTAGGACTGCGCTCTGCACCTAAAGATTTGGCAGCCTCCTCGACAGAACTTATATATTGTGACGTTGAGAGGGTTCACACAAGAAAGGACAGATAATTGTGACGAGAACAGGCTTTATTTATACACACTTCCTCAACACAGACAGGAGGGGAGGTCATTCACACAGACCCCCGTCTCACTGTGGGTGACACAAATGCATGATCAGTCACTGCTCTGACTCTTCTTATAACACTGCTGTCTCATTATAACGCAGTTATAATGACACAGCAATAACACTTTAGAACACACGACTGATAACACCCTTTGAATCCTCCGCTGCCAAAGCATGCCGGAAAAATCCCCGCACCCTTAACACAGCCCCAACGTTACACTGTCCCCCCCTGGACTGGTTTCTGTTCCCAGAATAATAAAAGTCCAGTTCAAAAGTCCAACACAAATCCGTCCAGGTGTCGGGGTGGCCTCCGTTGTCGACGACCAGCATGCACAGGCCCGCTAGTGTTCATCTGTGCCTTGGTCGGAGTATCTGGTTGGGGTGAAGGCTCTGGCTCGACCACCCGCAGGGCGGATGGCTGGTACGGGGTGAGACGGTCACGCACCTCGCACGGTCCCGACCAATGGCTCGCCAGTTTTAGTGACAGTCCCCTTTTTCACTCCAGGCAGAAAACCCAGACTCGATCTCCTGGTGCAAAGTCCCTCCCCTGGCAGCGGGAGTCATATGCCCGCTTCTGCCGGCTCCCCGCCACTGCCAGAGCCTCCCGAGCCAGTCTGTGCACCGTGTGGAGACGTTCCTTCAAGCAAAACAAATAATCCAACCCCGGTTTGCCCTCCACCTCCGGCTCGGGGGGGAATACTAAATCCACTGGTGTGCGCAGCTCACATCCAAACATCAGCGCTGCAGGAGTGCACCGGGTGGATTCCTATGCTGCCGTCCGGTACGCCCACAGAACAAAGGGTAGACGCAGATCCCAGTCTCGCTGTCGCTGGTCCACTAGGACAGCGAGCTGGGTGGTAAGGGTCCGGTTGAACCGTTCGACCAGGCCGTTGCTCTGTGGATGCAGTGGGGTGGTCCGGGTCTTCCGGATGCCCAGCCGTCTGCAGACCTCCTCGAAGACCTCTGCCTCAAAGTTCCGACCCTGATCGCTGTGCAGCTCCTCCGGTGCGCCAAACCGACAGAACATCTAATCCACCAGTTTTGATGGCTGTGGTGGCGGTGCTCTGATCAGGGACCGCGTACGCCTCTGGCCATTTGGTGAAATAATCCATTGCGATCAGCACGTAGCGGTTCCCCCGGTCCGTGGTCGGGAAAGGGCCCTGAATGTCCACTCCTACCCGCTCCATTGGTGCTCCCACCTGGTACTGCTGCAAGGGGGCGTGGGATCGCTGAGTCGGCCCCTTCTGAGCCATGCATGTGTCGTAGTGATGGGACGTGGAGCTCTACATCCTGGTGACATTCGGGCCAGTAGAACCGGGCTCGAAGATGCTGCAGAGTCTTTGTCACCCCGAAGTGGCCCGCCCCCACCGCCCCGTGGACCAGCTGGAATACGTTGGGCCGGAGGCGCCGGGGAACCAGCAGCTGCCAGATGTGACGCTGCCCAGCTGAAGTCTGCCACTGCCGATACACAACACCCTCATGACAGTGGAGATTGGCCCACTGGGAGTGTAGGGCCCTGGTCTCTGGGTCCAGCGCAGACACAGCCTCCCAGGAGGGCTGCTGGCCCGTGTCCGGCCACTGCCGAACCCGGGAAATGACCGGATCTCTGTCCTGCTCGCTCTGCAGCTGCTGCGCGCGGAGGACCTCTGTGACGTCATCGCTGGGGAGAACTGCCTGATTATCCGAGGAGGAGCTGTGCACCGCTGTGTTATTCCTGCTCACAGCGGTCCGGAAAGCAGCAGCCCGTGGGACGGCTTGGTCTCAATCCTCTGCCCGCTGGCAGTGCCGATAGTCCTCCACAGCACAGGGACTCTGAGACAGTGCGTCAGCGTTGGCATGGAGGTGGCCTGCCTGATGCACAGTCAGAAAATCATAATCCTGCAGTGCCTCCAGCCATCTCGCCAACTGTCCATCCGGCTCTTTGAAGTTCAGCAGCCAGGTCAGGGAAGCATGATCTGTTCTGAGCTGGAACCTCCCCCTGTACACATAGGGGCGAAAATGGCGAAGGCCCTGGATGACAGCCAACAGCTCTCTGCGAGTGATGCAATAATTCCTTTCGGCTCTGCTGAGAGTGCGGCTGAAAAAGCAACTGCCTGCTCTCCGTGTCCTCCCTCCTGGGATAACACCGCCCCGATGCTCTGGTTGCTGGTGTCCGTGTCCACGATGAAAGGGTGGTTCGGGTCGGAATACTGCAGGATGGGGACTCCGATGAGCGCTGAGCGAAGCTGGGAAAAAGCAGCAGCACAGTTCTCACTCCACTGAAACACACGGCCCTTCTGTGTCAGCTGATGCAGCGGGCTGGCGATGGTGGAAAAGTCCTTCACAAATCTCCTATAATAGAAGGCCAGTCCGAGAAAACTCCATAGGTCTCCCACATCCCGAGGCACTGGCCAGTTTTTCACCGCTGCCACTATCTCTGGATTGGTGGTGACTCCTGCTGCGCTGACGATGTGGCCCAGGAAGGTGATCTCCCGCCAAAATAGGTGGCATTTCCGCGGGTGTAGCTGCAGCCCGGCCTGTCGGATAGCATCCAATACTTCCCGGAAGTTGGACAGGGCGCCGTCAAAATCAGCTGCGTGAACCAGCAGGTCATCCAGATAAACAATGCAGTGGCTCCGGGGCCCGTGAGCCAACACTCGCTCCATCAGACGTTCAAAGGTGGCCGGGGCATTGCAAAGTCCAAACGGCATCACCTTGAACTGATACAGTCCCTGCTTGATAGAGAAGGCCGTTTTCTGGCGGACCTCGGGTGACAGTTCTACCTACCAATAGCCACTGTGGAGGTCCAGCGAGCTGAACCAGCTGGAGCTGGCAATGTGATCCAGCACATCATCGATGCAGGGCAGGGGGTAGGAATCCTTGCGGGTGATGTCATTCAGGTGTCGGTAATCCACACAGAACCGCCACGAACCATCCTACTTCCTAACCAGCACCATCGGCGCCGCCCAGGGGCTGCTGGAGGGCTCAATAACGTCTGCCTCCAGCATTTCCCGTACTTTTTATTCTGCTGCCTCCTGCCTTGAAAAAGGCAGATGGCGGGGGCGGAGCCGGATTGGCCTGGTCTCACCGGTGTTGATCCCGTGCTGCACCAAGCTGGTTCGGGTGCACTCCTCATCCTGCGCAGCGAAGACGTCCATGTAGCAGTCCAACAGCTGCCGCAGCTGGCGTCTCTGTCCCGATTCCAGTCCGCTGCAGCTCTGCTGGAACAATTCCTTGACCGCCTGCTGCGTTTTTGCTGACACACTGACCCGCTCCGCTGTGGCCCTCCCCCTTGCTGTCTTTATCGGTGGTTGTGCTCCCTCTGCTCGTGCTGGTGACGCCGTTGTGTTCAGTACTTGAGTGACCCGCCCAATTTGGTCCGCCCTGACGGTCCCTCGATCACGCAGGCCTCTGGGTTCCTCCTCTGGGCCCCGCTGCAAAGCGTGATGGTCCGAGCTCCCAGCAGGAGGGACGATCTGGCGGTGTCAATTTCTGCGCTCCATGCTGCGAGCAGATCAAGTCCAATAATGCAGGGGTCTTGGATGTCAGCCAGCCAGAAAGGGTGGTTTGTGTTCTGGCCGGCCACCCCCACCACAAGAACTCTCCGCCCTCCCAGTCTGGCGTGCTCACCAGTAGCTGTGGTGACGCAGCGCCCGGTGGGTTCCCACCCCTGCAGTTGTGCCTCGTCCGTACCTGGCAGCACTCCGGGTCGGACCAGGGAGATGGTAGAACCGGTGTTGATCAGGGCCCAGATCGGCGTGTTGTCCAGGCTGCACTGTAGGTACATTCCTGGCGAGGGTCCAATTCAGCCCACACATGGTGACAGTTCATCGGGGAAAATGTCTGTGGGAGGCGACAGGTCCCCGTCCATTTCACCTCGCTCTAGTTTAACGTTGGCGAGGGGCTGGTTTGTTGTGGGGTGGGTGCCGGGCAGTACCGCGCGATGTGTCCTGGCTCCCTGCAGCGGAAGCACCCTTCCTTGCACCGCCGTGGCCATCTTCGCCGTGGCCGCGCCGCAGCTCCTCCTCCTCGCTCTCAGCCGTGGCCTGGAAGGCTCTCTGTCTCGGTGCCAATGCATCCATTACACAATCCATTAGCAGTTCCACCTGCTCCACTTCTGCCACAGCCGTCTCCCAGCTGCTCGCGGCGTGAATCCGGATGTGGCTCTGGAGCTGGGCCGGGTGAAGCCCCCGGATGAAGTTCCAAGAGGGCAAGCTTCTCCACTACCTCTGGTTCAAAATCCAGGTAGCTACACCGTGTCAGCAGCCGTATGTCCACTGTGTAGGCTCCCAGGCTCTCTTGGCTGCCTCGCCGGAGGTTGGCCAGCTGTTCCCCAGCGTGCTCAGCGTTGGCTGCTCTCCCAAACTGCCTCCGGAGTGCTCCTTGCAGTGCTGGCCAGCTGCGACGTTCCTCGGGCTGGAGATCGGACAGCGTGCGGCGAGCCCTTCCCTCCAGGGCCAGCACAACCTGCACGGTGGTCTCGTTGGGTGGCCAGCTGTTCGGCGCAGCAGCCAGCTCGACCTGGACCAGGTAGTCGTCCAGCAGGGTTTCACTGTTAAAGCAGGGAACTTTGGCCCGCTGCCCGATGGGTGGGACGGTCGCCTCTTGATTGATCGCCGCCCCTGGTCGCAGTGGAATTGCCGGCCCGTCCTGCCTTGAAAAGGGCGGGGAGCGGGGCTGATCTGCTCTGCTTAGCCCGTCCTGCCTTGAGAAAGGCAGAAGGCAGGGTACGCTGGTCCTGTCGGGTCCGTTGCGCCATTCATCCCGGCGAGAAACTCTGGGGGTCGGTGTACCAGCTCTGTCGTCCATTCCCAGCTGAGCGATGAACCGCTCCAGCTGCTGAATCTCTGCTCTGATCCTGGCTTCCATCTGCTCCATGTCCCACTCCTGACACCAGTGTGACGTTGTGAGGGTTCACACAAGAAAGGAGAGATGATTGTGACGAGAACAGGCTTTATTTATACACACTTCCTCAACACAGACAGGAGGGGAGGTCATTCACACAGACCCCCGTCTCACTGACACAAACGCATGATCAGTCACTGCTCTGACTCTTCTTATAACACTGCTGTGTCATTATGATGCAGCCACAATGACACAGCAATAACACTTTAGAACACATGAATGATAACACCCTTTGAATCCTCCGCTGCCAAAGCATGCCGGGAGAATCCCCGCCCCCCTATCACAGCCCCAACATTACAATATTTTTTTCTCAGCCCCTGCAGATCGGAATTGGGCCGACCGCCTTCCCCGGATTCTTTTAGGGCTGCCCTTCGCACCTAAAAGGAGGATTTGGCAGAATTTGTTTTTCCTCAGTCGCTGTGGATCACCGGAGGGATTTTACCGGAAAATCCAGCACCGGAGGCTGATCCGCCCACACAATTTTTGCATGGTCCGGAGGCTTTTAACGTACCGGGCCAGCCCACCATTGCTTTCCCCACACCTTCATCCCAAAAAGCCTGCAGATACTGGTTTTGTTTCCGTCAGGCACGATGCACACTGGACCCCGCTGCACCCACCATACAACGGACCGTTCAACATGCTGGAACCTGGGGAAAAGCAAAAGGTGTTTTCCCCCCTCCCTCTTTCCCTCCACAGACTGACATGCCCTCTGATACACGTTACCAGCAGGACTGCTCTACTGTATCGGCAACCCCCCACTACAGCCGCTATGAGCGCTGGCTCGAGCACCAGTGGGGTGGGGGTGGGGGTGTAGAGCCCCTTCTGGGTGTTCGGGGGAGGGGGCTGTGTGGGGGCATAGTTTGGGGGTTTGCTGACACACAGAAGGCAGGGGGAAGGGCAGAATAATGGACTGAAGGAGGAAGTGTCACCGGGGGGTATCAAACGGGACTGTTGAGACTATGCGCCCTTCGGGGAGAGGAGTAAATGCCAGAGAGAAGACGTGTGTTTGTGCAGAACCCACATATATTATGTTAATGTGCTGCATTTATCTTTGTTCACACAATGTATGAGGGTCGGAAGCTCTGGGTCTCTACGTATGGAAATAAAAGTATAAAAGAGGAATGTACAGAGACCCAGGTAGCGCAGCAGCTCAGAAGCGTGTTTGCTGTTATGTTGGAGAAATAATAAAGCCTTGTCGTCCAGCTCGTTGCCTTCGCCTATTCCTTTTTCTCCACAATATCAAATTAAAGTTTAGCATTCCTAGCAGGATTTTCCTGACATTTCCTCAGTTGCATTGTATAGCAAAAACCATAGCTAGTAGAGAGCTTACAAATCATCAACGGGATCTCATTGTTGAAAGGTATCAGTCAGGCGAAGGTACAAAAATTTCCACAGCATTAAATATACCATGGAACAAAATGAAGACAATCATCAAGAAGTGGAAAAAAAATATGGGACAACAACTGATTACCAAGAACTGGACGTCCCTCCAGAATTGATGAAAAGATGAAAACTAATCAGGGAGGCCACGAAGAGGCCTAAAGCAACACTTAAGAAATGTGTGAAACAACACGTGAAAACAATCTCCCATATTGACTCTGGACTAGGGGGCTGAGTCACAAGAAAGAAGCTCTTTCCTATGAAAAAGGAAAAAGAAAACATCAAGTCCCCAAAAGCAAGTGGGAAATTGTATTATGGTCTGATGAAACCAAGACTGAACTTTTGACCACAGTTCCAAAAGGTATGTTTGGTGCAAAGACAACAATGTGCATCACCAAATCACTCTACAAACTGTGAAGCATGGTGGTAACAGCATCACGCTTTGGGTTGCTTTTCTTCAACTGGAAATGGGGATTTAATCATAGTGGAGGGAATTATGAACAGTTCCAATTACCAGCCAATTTTGTCCCAAACCTTTAGATGTCTGGTAGAAAGCTTAAGATAAAGAATTTCACATTTCAGCAAGACAATCACCCCAAGCATAAGTCATCCAAACAAACAAAAGGATGGCTTCACCAGAAGAAAATAACATTTTGGAATGGCTCAGACTGAAATGAATTGAAAATCTGTGGGGGTGACTTAAAGAGGGCAGTGCACAAGAGATGCTCTCGCAATCTGACATCAAAGATGTGGTATGCTGACAGACTTCTACCCAAAAAGACTGAATACTGTAGTTACCCAGCCACAGGGGGAGCACGAGCTAATGTATTCCCTGTGCTGGTCACAAGTCCAGGCAGCTCAGTGGCACCACAGTAAGGTCACAGGATCAATTCCACTCCTGACCATCCATGACCCTTCTGTGTGGAGTTTGCATGTTCTCCCCGTGTCTGTGCGGGTTTACTCCAGGTACTCTGGTTTCCTCCCACAGGCCAAAAACATGCAAGTTAGGTTAACTGGAGACTCTAAAGTGGCCCTGGGTGTGAATGTGGGTGAATGGTGAAGGGACTGGCGCTGCACCTTGGCTGCCTCATCCATCCGGGTGGATGCCCAATAATTTCCCTCTGGGATTAATCAAAGTATGCCAAGTCCAGATAAATGGGGGTAGTTGTGTCAGGAAGGGCATCCAGCATAAAAATTCTTGCCAAATTGACAAGCGAATCATCGCGATATAAGGTGATGATACTGTACGCTGTGGCAAACCTGAAAGGGAGGAGCTGAAAGACAAAAAAATTAAAATTTAAGTCAAACAAGCAAAAAAAAAAGTTTGTGTGTGTAGTTATGCAACCAATTAACTACAGGTAATAGGTCATATAATAAAAGGTGGGAAAAATTTGGAAATGATTTCTTGTGGTCTTATTTTTTGTTTACACCACAAAATCCTGGCATTTTAACAAGGGCGTGCACTTTATATATCCATTGTATTCTGTTTATTTGGGCTTGGTTTATGTTTCTATGGCTTGCCAAGTACTTTCAAGAAAATGGGGTATCCGCACATATAAGCTTTCCTTCAGCTTATATTCCTTTTAGTCAAACACACAAAGCTGAAAAGATGGTAAGGCTGATAAGATTCTTTTTGTTACGATTATTCTAATGATTTACTTTCTCCCTTTGTTGGATATGCACAGAAAGAAAATAAACGGGTTTTGTCACAGTCACTTCACCCACTGCAAATAATTAATTAAAAAAATAAAAACAAATTGAGACAATGACAATACGAGTTATTAATCATTTTACACATTTATCAAAGGGCAGTCATCAAAAATAAGAATCTACATACATTCATCAGAAAATAGTCTGTGTCAGATGTGGGGTGGCGTAAATTCAATCAAACAAGCCTATGAATATGTCCCAGATCAAGTTTAGCATAAGCAAACTTTACAATATTCAAATACACTCGTGTATAAACATCAGTCCACATCTGCCAACAGTGCCATCTTTCACACAAAACCCCCTGAAGCAGTTTGTTTTAAGACTATGATACAGGCAAGTCTGATTATATGATCAATTGCATTCAAAAGTAACTTACAAATTCAGATTCAATGTAATTCTGCAATATTTATCAACTTTATTTGGAACACTGCAAAAGACTATATACAAATGTAGCAGTAAAAACGATCTCCACTGGGTTGGTTGTTTTTCTTCTTAAATAGAAAAAACAGCAGGCCTCAATTCTTTAAAAAGTAAACAGTGACAATAAATTTTAAAATAAAATCAATGCAAACAAAACCTCTTCAGCAGAGGCAGATGCTGTTCAGTCAATGGATGCATTTTTAAAACCCCACATCAACAGCCACGCTGGCAGTCCAGAGGATCGAGCCAAGGAGCGGCAGAGGATGTCCAACACAAAATGGTGAAAGATGCAATATCAAATTGAATCAAAATGTTGAGGGAAGAGTAGACTCCAAAAATAGTCTTCTTTTTCCACACCGTTATCCACCAGTGTGTTTTGTCCCAAAAATATACGTCTCCCTCTGCACTGCCTCCATTTTTTAATTTTTATTTATTTATTTTTTTTTTACAGGAAAGTCAATATACAAACTGCAGCTCTGTGCAACTTTTCATGAGTTTAGGCATAAATCTTTGACAGCTCACAAGTTGGTGCAAACCTTCAGGCGGCTGTCTGAGGTTCACTGGTTAAAACCAACCACGATGTCACTACAGTTTCTTCCTTCGCGTGACCGGTTTTGTGAAAACCATGTCCAGTACACGCTTACGTCTGAGGGTCCTGCCGGTAGCCGAGGCTTCATCTTTAATCCTCTTCAGAGCTCGGGTGAGCGGCTCAGCTGGACTGGGGAGCGGTGAGATCAGTTCCACCTCTGCGATGGGAGCAGGCGGTGAAACTGCTTTGGCTCTGATGATATAAGGAAAAAAATGAGGAAAGGACAATTAGAAAAAACCTCTTGTGTATAGTTAAAAAAAAAAAAACATTCTGAAGTTTTCTTTAACACTAAACAGTGCTTTTCAGTGGGTCCAATAAAGAATATGCTATTCTGGGAAAACACTCACCTGGCTGTTCTTCTGTTTGCTTTGCTGGTTTTTGATATGGCTGCTTCTTTTTTTGAGTCTCCTGAAGCAGTTTTATCCTGAAACACAAGATCAATGCAAAGGAAACTTTATAAGATAACCACTCCGTTCTGGACTATTGCAACACCATCACACACTTCACCCAGTGGTGTGACAGCAGCCATCTCCACCTCAGCGTCACCAAAACAAAAGAGTTAATAATCAGCCCGACCACAGCCCATCATTATCAATAATCAAATGGTAGAAACGGTTTCAAATACATTGGACAATAAACTCACCTTCGACCAACACATCATGGACATTCAAAAACAGAGTCACCAGAGACCATCAGTCATCCGTAAGTTCAGAGGACTCTATGCTGCCCCATACGTCCTCCTGTTATACCAAAGCATCATCCAACCCATTCTACTGTATTGTTCCACCTGTTTTTATAACATGCTCTCTGTTAAAAAACAGACAAAATGCACGCATAACCAGCACCACTACGAAAATTATTGGTCTGCCCACACCCACCTTCACTGAGCTCAATAAACAAGACCACAACACACATTGCAACTGCAGCAGAACTGGACTCTATACACCCACTACATGAATATCTCACACCATTGCCCTCAGGATACAGGTATCACACACTGAGATACAGAAGGGTTCGCTTTGGGAAAAGCCTAATTCCTGCAGCCACAGCTGCTCTAAACAACAGGCCCAGCTGAGTGTGCCATATTTTATTCTGTTTTGTATAGTGCTGTTCACCTTTGTTATCCAACTCCAGTTGTCTATAATGTGGAGTCCTTATGTACAGGTCTGTGAAAAAGAATTTCCCCTCAGGGACAATAAAGTCTAAAAAGTCTTTAGTCTAAAGACTTTAGTCTTTAGTCTAAAGAGTCTAAAGTCTAACTTGATGATCATAAATCTGCTTAAAGACAGAGATCATCTGTAAAAACAAACACAATTACACTTCTCTGTGTGATCCTGATTTTAGTAATTTATTGGCATTAAGGACATACACAGTTTCGCAATAACCAATAAGCAACAAAACACCACGTACTATGACCCACTGGCCAGCTAAGCATCCTGCACAAAGTCTGACAGATAAAGCTACATTACATGACTCTCTCTAGTCATCTGGTGATGTCTGATCATCTGTAAAGTTCAGTCAAATACTCCCCTTTAACCATTGAAGCTTAATTCTATTTATTTATTCCTGACCTCATATGCTCTGTAAGTGAAATATAATCCTAACAAAGTCACACATGACCTGAGTTACAAACAATCCAATAACAATTATCAAATTTCTGAACGTCCCACCATTAAGCACCATACTGAAATTAACTTATTTTTTTCCACAAATAATAAGCATTAAAAAAATGTAAAGCCTTTACCCCACTGAACACATAGAGGTGAAGAAAATGTTCAACACTATAAAAAGACAATCATGGAATTGCCCACTAAAAATAGAAATGTGGGTGTGATTAAAAAAAGTTTTTCCTAAATGGTGTCACTTATATGGCACTTTTTTTTCCCCCTTTATCCCTGGGTGATCACAGCGCTTTACAGATTTGGCTATCTACCCATTCCTACACTGATGGGGGAAGAGCTGCCATGCAAGGCGCTGGCCTGACCCACCAGAAGCAACTCGGGGTTCAGTGTCTTGCTCAAGGACACTTTGACATGCAAACTGCAGACAGAACAGGAATCAAACCACGACCCTCCAATCAGAGGTTGACCACACGTTACACCTGCGTCACAGCCACCCCTACTAATTTAAGTGTTTGTTTTTTTTTTCCACAGCACCTGAGCCAAATGAACAGAAAAAAAACACTGTAGAGACACCCTGCTGCAGTCTGTGTGTGAGCTGATTTCAGAGAGGGCGGGGTTCAGATGTGGTTACCAGCTCTGCTTATTTTCCCTGAGTTTGGGCTTATTTTTTCCCAGATGTGGGAAATCTCACAAAATCTCTGGTGATGAAACATTGCTTTAGAGTAAACAAATACTGTGGACAATGCTTCCTTCTTCTGACAGCTTTCTTTCTGATTGTTCCCCCCATATCAACAACCCACAGTGAATGCTTGTCTGTCCTCAAGGATCCCCCCCCCCACTTAACAGGATATCAGATCATAAATGATCAACATGTTAAATATTTACAATTTAAGATTGGAGAGAGTAGATCATTCTTCCAAGCTGATCAGAAGGACAATCGAGGTGACTGAGACTCTCCCTATGATTGTTGGAAGATGAGAATGAGCCCCAAATCAGTCCAATAATCAAATGCTATGAGGCTGACATTACATGTTTGGGGCAATTTTCAAAGGGAATGAATGTTCTGTTGAACATCAGCACTTTCTGTTGTGCTTTCATGAAAACATATTTCATAGGACCTCACCTAAACAAAAACCGTAGCATGCCAATGACTTAAAGAGTTTCATATACCTGACTATGACTGGTTAAAAGATGCGACACTGAGATGCATCGTGAATCATTTTGTATTTCAATTTTCACAAATGAATCATTGAAGACTCACACCTCTGATGGGCAGTACTTGCCTGAGAAATAGTTTTTACTCTGCTGCGGGTGACAGGTGCTGAAGACTGTTCACTTGGACCAGTAGACTCTGCTTTATGGGCTGGTATAAAGAAACATTTGGTTAAAAACATCACGGAGAGACAGACAAACTTAACTAAATCAATACTCTACTTACCTCTTATTCGTCTTCGGGGTGGGGAGTAGATGAATGAATGCTCGCCGGGACTGGACTCATCATCGGCAGTCTCGGCAACCAGACTGTTGCTTTTAGGAGGAAGAGCAACAGCTGGCTCAGGTGAAGACTTTTTAGCACTTCTACTGGTTCTTGATGATTTAGCAGCAGTTAGGCCACCTGAATTTAAAATAAAGATTCAATTCATTTGCATATTGTGACTTAATTATCTTAGAGTAGAACTCTAAAACCTAAAGTGCAAAAATAGTGCAACCCATTTTAAATAAACATAGATCACTATGGCTGGTCTGGGGCATGCAGTTCATGTGGCTCTGTACTTACCTCCCTGCTTCTCTTGCTCATCCTTGAGTCTCCTGATGAGGGCGTCAGCCACAGGGGTGTTGGAATCTACCTCCAAGGGTGTGTCCAGCAGGGGAAGATCTTCCTCGGGATGGTCCCAAAGTTTGCTTCTAGCTGAGCGATAGCGGGGGCTTTGCCTGGGGTTTTTTGTTTGTTCAGACTTGTGCAGATCTTCACTTTCAGTTACGCTTCCTCTAGTCGTCCCTCCTGTCAACTTCCTTGCACGATGAGGAAGTGACATAGGGACCAGTTTCACCTGGGAGTATTAAATGGGAATCATGAATGATGAACTGACTGCTGTTTTAATTATTAAAAAAAAAAAAAAAAAAAAAAAAAAAAAGATGAGTGATGGGGAAGTGTTCAACAGAATAAGTAAAACAAAAGCATATTACAGATGATATACTGCACAAGTTTAAAGGCCCCATATTGTGCATTTTCCGGGGTAGGGGTGGGCAATATAGCCGAAAAATTATATCATGATATTTTTTTGCTAATTTTCACAATAACGATATTGTTCAAGATATCAACATTTTTTCCTTAATTTATAAAGAACAGTTACACAGGGCAACGTTGCAACGTTCAAGGTTGATCAAATGAATCTTCAACCTTCAACATATTTAGTAAAAACAAAACAAAAAATCCCTTACTTTTCCAGTTTATAAACGGGAGCTCAGTTTCAATTTTTTTTTTGGTCTATATCAAATATTGCAAGAAAATAATATAAACCACATTGTAAGTGCACTCACGTAGTCTGGGTTTTATGCTGCATAAGTTTCCCCTGCATCAGTCGTCTTTGTTGCACAGACATCTCCTGGACTTTTTGGCTCTCGTTGCATTAAAGGGATTTTTTTCTTATTTGTTTCGGGTGGTTTGAAAAAATCAAACTTAAGCAACTGAAACGGAATGAAAGTAAACCTCTGGACAGTTCGGATGTCAACACCACTCCAAGGCAAGCAGTGTTGTTGACATGTACATGCGGGAAAAAATGTTGGCAGATTAACTGCATTGCTGCATTGTTTGTTTTGGGTTTTTTTTAAAAACATGGCAGCAGTCTGAAACTGCCCTTAAAACTAAAATATTCAACACAACATCGATGCCTGACTTTCCAGTCACGGAGTGGTAGGTTCTTGTGCCCTGTTTGTTTTGTCGTTTCCATAGTAATAATAACTTCCGCCAGCAGCGTAACGGTTGTGACGTCAACCCGCAGCAGACCCCCAAATATTGCATATTCATTTTTACCCGGGTGTTATGTGAATGATACGATATGGCACACCCCTATTCCTGGGTTTAAGTTTTGACATCCTCAGAACATACGGTATATAGGTGTAGTTTTGAAGATTAAAAAACATCTGTGTTTTAACAGCCTCACCAAAAAACACTGCACTGAAAGTCTATTCTTAGCCAGCCCTGCTATTAATATAAAAAAAAAATCTGTCCTTAATCTGACTAGGTAAAGATTTTTATTTTTTTTTTTGAGTGGCCAACCACAAATAAGGGTTAGGGTGCATTTGTTTTGCTGATTTCCAGAACTGAAGGTAGGGGTTGTTAGTGTGAAATGTCATAAAAACCCAGGATGTGCAATCCATTTGTTTAAGATGTTAAACAATTGCAATGCGCATTTCTTTGTGAAGTCAGCATTTTAACCCCTTGCACTCTGGTCAATTTCCCTAAAAACGCCTAAAAATAACATACCCAAAGTAAATCAAAAGCTGTTCTTCAACCCTTTGCAGCATCTTCATGGGGTTGGTCTCATTTAAAAGAAAACACTTTGAATTCTTTGGCAAAACAGTCATAATCTCTCTAAGTGTTCCTGCCTCTGAGTAACAGTCATCTAAACATACTGAACTTGAAGAAAATAAAGTTCGCCTGGGTGGTTTTTTTTTTAGATACAAATGCTTGCAAATAACACACAGCTGTCAGATACTGGCTGGAAAATGCAACAGAAATGTAGAACCAAGTGTTATCCAGCTGAGGTCAAAATTTTGTAACAATACCACAAAAAATGAATATATTACACAGCTTTTTTCTCAGGTTGTTCCCAGGCGTTTTTGAACTGTGCCAAATGGCACAGTTTGGAAAAACGTCTATAATTTTTGAATGATTCAACATAGAACCTTCATCTTGGGCTCTAATGAAAGGTGACACTCAGGGCTGTGTGTGTGTGTGTGTGTGTGGGTTGTTTATTCATTCATGAATGAATGAACAAACAAGCCCCCACACACAAAGAAGCATGCCACGTAAAAAATGTGTGGCCTTTTTTTACAAGAAAAAATAACCTACAGTGCAATAAAAATTATACTAAAATATCTGCAATGTAGAGGATAACAACTCACCCCCCTCCCCCGCTACAGAGGAGCATGGCGCACAAAAGAACGGTCCGTCAAGTAGCGATGACGCACAGTTGTAATTTACCGATCGGTCAAAAGTCATTTTGATTACTATTTTCAGTGATAAAGAATAATTTAGCTTATAACACTTACCTGTCCACAACAGCAGTGTCGCTGGCGAACATCTGTTCCTCATTGTCAGATGAACATGATGTTGGTCCGCTTGTTACGACTCGTGGTTCTGGTCACGCGACCCGGTCAAACCATGATTCCATTATTGCGGATTTGCACTTCCATGATTGCGGTTTTGGCAAACGATTTTTCAAAACAAATAAGAACAGTAGTAAGAAAAAAAGACTGGCGAACGCTACCGTTACACACAGCGGCTTACACAAAACAGATTTTACGCATGGGACGGACGCTTTCAATCGTCGAACTTTTCTGCTTCAATTGGCTCGTTGTATTTGCAGTCGTTGGTAGGCGGGTCCTTCTTGCTAGGTTTTCAGTCATTGGTTCTTCAAGGTTTCAGAAACCCAACTCAAGGCTCGTATTAGTCGAATGAGAGGTCAATCAAATCTAAACCAATCAAAGCACTCCTTTGGCTTTCTGTTCGCGGCTGTGTCTGTAGTGGAAGAACGGAAATGCAGCTTTTTTTTTTTTTCCAGTGCGCACTAGGACGCAGACACGTGACCACCCGCAGTATCCCGGAGTGCAAGAGGTTAATATTTTACAAGTATATAAAATATGGCTATACCTATGCCATATTTTACAATGTCAAAACCCATGAAAACACTATTTTGTACAAATATGGGGCCTTTATAATCTGCAACCATGACAACAGTACAGAAGGTGATCTGCCTAGGTTTACAGTCATGGGGATTATGGACTGAACTTACACTTACAGCCCAAATGTTTCTCCATGATAAAGAAGGACTTTTATGAAATTCTTACTTGCGGATATGGATTTATGGAAATCCGGGTGAACTGTTGTGCGGGCCTTCTAGGGTTTATAAGCTGCTGTTTCATGACCTCTTTCACTTCCTCCTCCTCTAGCAGGGCAGGCAGCACCTCAGCCGGTTCTGCTTTTGTTTTCTTGGTGTTGGGTTTCATAGGTGGGCTGACAGCCCCATCGTGTTCCTCCTCTTCCTTCACAGTCTCAAGCGATGTTGGCACCTCTTTGACATTGTTTCTGCTGGACCTTCTGGAAGTGGTTACCATGGTGGTCTTGCGCTGGGATGGGGTTGGAGTCCTGGAGCCTATACTTGGAGTCTGACTGACTTTTTTATCAGAGACTTTCACCTCCTGGATGTTTTCATCTTTATTGTTGGCGTTCATTGTTGCAGACACCTCTGTGGTGCCACTTCGAATTCTTTGGCTGCTCCTGGTTGGAATGGCCCTCTGAGAACGTCTGACTGGAGACAAGGCCTTGGAGGGTGAAATAAGTGAGGAAGTGCTATCCAACACCGCCATCTTTTCGATTTCTTTAGGTGGGTCCAGATGAGCAATACGAGCACTTCTTCGGGGCGTCATTGCTTGGGCTTTCATTCCTTTACCCTGTTTACCTTTTCTTGGTGTATGATGAGGTGTGGCAGTAACCACAGTGCTTGTTTCAACGTCCTCGACATTTCCTTTCACACCCTCTTCTAACTTTTCTGTTTCCTCTGACAGGGGAGAGATAAACGAAACTGTCCTGCCTCTGGTCATCATCCGTGTTGGGGTAGAAGGAGCCTTCTTTCGGTGAGACGAGGGGATCTCTGGTATTGGTTCATCTGATTCACTATTTGAGCTCAAAACCTGCCTGGCAGAGTTGTCTTCAATATTTTTATCCTTTCTTGGTCTTTCCTTGCCTCTCTTTTTGGTTTCCATCCCTACTTTAACTTTTTCATGGTTATAATTTTCTTCCTCTGTTGATGTAGGCTGCTGTTCATGCTCCACTGCTTGTTCTGCCTCTATACAGTGGGACATTTCTCTGTCTGCATTAACAGGCCCATTCTCCTCTGGCTGTTTCTGCTCTTCAACAGGGGCTTTTTTGCAGTCCTCTCCTATTACCTCAACTGAAGCTTCTGTCTTTGCCACAGAGGTTTTTACACCCACTGCTATTGCATTTTCTTCTACTGGAGTTGACCTAGATACTGGCAAAACAGCGGATTCAGAATCTTCACCCAACGCTGCACCCATCTCCTCTTTAGCACATTCCATTTCCTCTTTCTCTCCAATGTCTTCAGTTTGTGGGTCCGTCTGGAGTTGTACAAGATCTAAATCATTTGGCACATCAACAATATTTCCGTCCACATTTTCCATCTCTTCCCTTTTTTCCTCTTGGGTGGCTTCTTCAGACTCAGCTGTGTCCTGGTCATCTGAACCCAAAACAGTAACCTCAGGTTGGACCAAGAATTCACTGCAAATATCTGCATCTTGAGATTGAGTGGCACTGTCCAAGGATTGCACTTTACTTTCTACAGATAACGTGCCTGGATCTTTATTGCTGTCTTCATCCATCTCCAGCATCAAAGAGAAGTTGCCGTGAGTGTCCTCTGCCACACCAGACTGCTGAAGGTCAGGAAGACCAAGTTGCTGCCCATCCACAAACTCCATGGGTAACAGGAGAGTGGTAGGTTTAAGCTCCATGTAGGAGGATCCTTCATCATCATTATCTGAACCCATCTCTTCATCATCTGCCCCGACTCTCACCATCACTACCTCACCCTCCATGTCGTCTTCTTCTACGAACTGAAAAGGAAAAATGAGAATGCTTTTTAAAGGTATATATTTTTCCCCCTCACTGAACACATGCAGTTGACACCCCCCCCCCCATTCAGCTGTTGATCTCTTAATTGACCAGTTAAAACTCTAAAAAGGCTCAGTCTACATCCGCTACCTTCATATTTGCATCGTCAGGTGCCACTATAGAGAACACTGCAGCCTCCTCCTCTGACTGGGCTGACAGAAAATTTGCATCGTCCTCCTGTACAAAGACTGAGCTGGGCTGGGGAGGTAGCAGCTGCCCGTTACCCTGGACCTCCTCAATGATCTCCACCTCACTTCCAGAGTCCTCTTCCTCCTCCCCTTCGGCTAGATCAGATGATTGTTCTTGCTCCTCCTCTTCTTCTTCCACTTCTTCAGCTTGATCAGTGGAATCTTCCTCCTCTTCTTCCTCCGCCTCCTCCTCCCCAGATGAAGAGTTAGAGAGCTCTTCACTGTCATTGACACTCACAACAGCTGCAAGTAACAAGACAAAAAGAAAGAAAATTTCTATGACAAATATCACTGCAGTATTATTAAACATTATTAATGTGTATGAAAGCACAATCCTCACAATGGGAGTCGGTGCCAGTTGGCTCTGAGGATGTCACAGAAGCTGCAGATTTTTGGGTGGTGAATGCTGGAGGAGCCTCAGGAACGGCCTCTTCCTCCACTTCATCCTCACCCAATGAGTCACTGGCAAAGTGAGAAAATGACAACTATTTTTAACATTTCAAAAACAGAAAAAAACTGTTACAAGAATATCTTTACAACTCTGAAACAAGTCCCCACTTGCAGTAATACAGTGCAAACACACACACACACACACACAACCTCAAAAAGTTGGGGATATTGGGCTTTCAGGTAAAATTTCAGGGTGCACCTAAAATGCACTATAACCTTTACAGGTGAACTTAACTTAACCTTCTCTAACCTTTTGAATGCATATGTCCAGCTGTTCAATATTTCAGTACTTTTTGCATAACTTGCTGTTCTCTAACAAGGTGCTTAACAGCAAAATTCCCAACGGGTGTTTGATCCATGAATCGACCAATAAATTTTCTGGCTCAATTAGAATTGGTGTTTAGACAGTCTTCTTCATCATGCTATTCACATTGTGACATCATGAGACCAAGACAACACCTAACAATTGATCAACAGTACCTCGCCATTTCGAGGCTTCCAACAGGATCCTCTCAGAGGGAAGTGGCCACTGAGCTTAGAGTGTCACAGTGTGTCATCAGCAGGTTGCAACAGAAATAGAGAGACTGGAAGAGTCACAGAAAGCCATAGAAGTGGACGTCCTTTGGCCACATCCCACACTAATGTGAACAGTGCCCTGTGGAACCAGACGATGAATGCCACTCAACTCCAGGCACATTTAAGGGAGGTGAGAGGCATCCAAGTGTCACGTCAGACCATGTGAAACCATTTACATCAGTGTGGTCTGCGTGCTAGATGACCTGCAAGGGTACTTGACCACACTACCAGGCACAGGCGTCATCGCCTTGCAAGGGCCAGATAGCATTTATGCTGGACAAGGGACCAGTGGGCCTCATTGCTGTTCTCTGATGAAAGTCAATTCACGTCGAGTAGAAATGCTGGCTGCCAACGACCTCTGAGACGTCGAGGAGCGCACCACTGTTGTCACCAGACAAGCCTTTGGTGGTGGTGGTGTTACACTCTGGGCAGGTGCGTCTAGTCAATACAGAACTGCCCTACACCTTGTGAATGGTATAGTGCTGATACTACCTGAATAACATTAATCCAGTCATTGTGCCCCGGAAGTAACAACACAGGCCTAATTTCATCTTCATGGCCGACAATGTTCCAGCTCATCGAGGTCGCATCATTAGCCAACGGCTGTTGCAGCCTGGGGTACCTCAAATGGAGTGGCCTGCACTTTCTCCAGACCTCAATTCCATAGAAAACCTACGGGGATCAGCTGAGTCACTGTGTAGAGGCTCATAACCCTGCACCCCACAACCTCAATGACCTGAGGGCCGCCCTTCAAGAAGAGCGGAATGTCATGCCTCAGCAGACAATAAGTCGACTTGTGAACAGCATAAGATGTCATTGTCAAGCTGTAATTGACGCTCAAGGGCACGTGACAAGTTATTGAGACACAGACATTTTTTGTTGTGGTATACCCACCACTGTGGTTGTCTTTTGTTTCAATAAATTGTTTGAGATAAGGAAATCACCATTGCATGCTTCTACTTAAATGCCCTACTTTTATAATATCACTGTAGCATGAACTTTTTACATTTTCCATAAATTTCACCTGAAAGCCAAATATCCCTAAACTATATGGCTTGTTATATTGTTTTTCTGAAAAGCTGATGAAAGCAGCAGTAGCACTGGATTTATAATCACAATAGTCTATCAATCATTTCAATAATTGCAGACTAACTGACTGTCAAAACAGTAGTTAGTTACAGCCCTACATTTGGATAATTTTCCTCATAGCTAAAGGTTGTAACCACATTTATAACTAGTTTGATATCTGCATTGTTAAATCGTTGGCCTACCAAAATTGCAGTGGTTTCTGGTTTTCAACAACACGGTGGCCTGGGATGGAGTCAAATTCACAGCCTGAAATTTTGTCCCAGTCCGCCACTGCTCACTGGCCACTTTAAGAGGTACACATGTTCAACTACTTGTTATGCAAATATCTAATCAGCCCGTCACATGGCAGGAGCTCAGTGCATTTAGGCATGTAGACATGAAGTTCAAACTGATCATCAGAATGAGAAAGAAATGTGATTTGAATTTGTTGGTGCCAGATTGGCTGGTCCGAGTATTTCAGAAACTGCTGAGCAACAGGGATTTTCAGACACAACCATCTCTAGAATTTACAGAGAATGATCTGAAAAAGAGAAAATATCCAGCGAGCAACAGTTCTCTGGCCTCAAATGGCTTGTTGATGCCAGAGATCAGAGGAGAGTGACTCAAGCTGACAGAAAGTCAACCGTAACTCAAATAATTCATTACAATGGAAGTATACAGAAGAGCATCTCTGAAGGAACAGCACACCGAGGAGATGGACTACAGCAGTAGAACGTGCCACTCCTGTCAGCTAAAAAAGAAATTTGAGGCTGCATTACATGCGGACTCCCCAAAATTGGAGAACAGAAGATGGGAAAAGCATGACCTGCTCCAAATCTCAGTTTTTGCTGCAACAATTGGATGGTAGGGTCAGAAATTGGCATAAAACAGCATGAAATAATGAATGTGTACATGGAGCACTGCAGATGGGCAGCCAACAAATCTGCAGCAACTGGGTGATGCCAACATATCAATATGGACCAATATCTCTGAGGAACATTTTCTAGTACCTTGTTGGATCTATGCTATGAAGAACTGAGGCAGTTCTGAAGACAACAGGAATCTAACCCAGTAACAGCAAGCTGTACATATTAATGTGGCTGATTACTATAGTTTATCTATTTTTTTTAAGTATGTATATTGCATTCATAGATAGTAAAGGATTTATACCTGTTCAAAGAATTCTGGCTCTGTGATGCGTTGTGGATTGCGGAGCGGGTGAGTGGAGAGGACAGATCATCATCAAAGAGATGCCGCTGTACAAACCCTGTCAGATCTGAGGGCAAAAACCAAAAAATCAGCTCACAGCCAACATTAACTACTTTGTCATTCTGTCTATCAGGAATCAATCTGATAAAACAGTAGAGGATACATCTTTAACTTCTTGTGGTAGGTTAATACCTGCTGACTGCTCCACATCATCGGAGGCCTCATTTGTGGTTTCAGTTGCTGTAGGCGGTTCGGGATGCTGATTGCCCTCTGGGGATTTTGACTGGATGTCCTGGATTTCAGATTCACCTGCAAGATTCTGTGATTCAAGCTCAGTCGCTGCACTTTCAGTCATCAGATCTTCAACTAGTAACAGACAAAATGTGTCAAATGGTTGACACATTTTGTAATTAGTTTACATCCAATCACATTTTAAAAACAAATCATATCAGCTGTTTTTGCCTACTGATGTAGTGCAGTCCTGCTAAAAAGGTTGTAGAAAATGAGTGTTACAAATTCTGAAGAATTACCTTTCTGGTGAGAAGAGATCTCTTCTTGATCAACAGCTGGAGCATTGTGATTGCTGCTTGGCTCAATATCCTGTTCACCATCCTTTTCAGTCTGTTGTAATTCCTCTTTTTTATTTCCATGTTGAAGACAAACTTCTGTTTCATCTTCTGAGGCTTTATCTTCCCTCACATCATCTTCCTTCTTTGCATTCTCAGAAGTCACCAGAGGGGTTTCTTCACTGATTGATACTGGCTTTTCCATTGGTTCTTCGTTTTCTTCAACAGCTCTGATGTGTACTGTTACTACATCGTCATCATCTTCCTCTGCAACTGTCATAGGAGCATCATAGTACTCCAGAGTGGTGTCCGCTGATTGGACAGATGTCTGGCTGGCATTAAAGCTAAGACTAAGACATGCTTGTGTTGCATCTGATGGCTCAGTTTCTGCAACAACTCCATGAATGGATGATGACTTGCTCTCAGAGCCTTTCAGCTGTGGGGAGGCAATACTTCCTTCTGGAGGCAAGAATTTGACATGAGTTTGCTCCTCTACTTCTTCATCCTCATCCTCTTCACCAGGGCATGAGGGCCAGGTCTTATGAGTAGCTTTGGACAGTGTAGAACCTCTGCTCAATCGACTAATCTCACTTTCTGCTGCCATCTAGAGAGGAAAATGTTTTAAAGATGTTAGGAAGAAAAATGACATTTAAAAAAAACTGCCACTAAAACAAAGAGGAAATGAAAAAATAAATATGCACCAATACAGACCACTAAATACAAATTAGACCCATTTTGTGACAATAAAGTCCCTAAAGAGCCCAAAAGTAGGCAATTAGGGTATTTCATGTGACGTCACGGATCTAGGTCACAGGCTGGCGCCGCCATGCTGGCGGTCAAGCGCTGGCGGGTATAGTACACAAGCTTGTGTAAACAAACCACTTTCACACGTTTTCTAAGCCCTGCCATCGCCGTTTTTGTCGTTGTTGTCATGCCGGAGACGTGTTGTGCTGTTCACTGCAATAGGTGTGGACAGAAGGAGAATTTTTTTTTTTTTTTTGTTACTTATTTGTACCCGTAGGTAGATTTGGTTTGCAGTCTGGTGACAAGCCACCGGCTGCTGGTCGCTGCGTGCTGCGTGCGCCCTAAACCTACATGTTTTTGGTATGTGGGAGGAAACCGGAGAAATCCCGGAGTAAACCCACGCAACACGGGGAGAACATGCAAACTCCACACAGCTCACTGTTGGTCGGGGTCGAACCCACGATCTCATGATCCCCGCGATCCCCCGGCCGAGGGTAAACTGTGCTGCCGCAGTGCTAAACCACTACGCCACTGTGCAGCCCAGAGAATGTGAACTTCTACAGGATTCCTGCACTGAGTCAAGAGCATGACCGTAGAAACATGTGGATTGCTGCAGGCTGGACTCCCACAGAGTACACTCGCTTGTGAGTCTCGCTTGGTCTTGTGAGCCTCAAAATTCTCCAGACTGTATGGTGAAGGGTGCACGATCAGGTAAATCATCAAGTCACTGACCTCAAAGTCTGGCAGTGTGACATCCTCAGCTGTGATGGGGGAGAACAACACGCCAGGTGCAGTGTAAGGATCACAGCCTCCTAGAATGGCTATTTTATCCTGATACCGCTTCAGTTCGATGCCAGAGAGGTGTTTGGTCTGTTCACTCAGACCTTCTTCACGTTCAGACATGATAAATAGTGATAAAATACCAGCTAACCTGTCCCACACTTCCAGAAGACTCAGAAGTTTGCAACACTCACGATCTTTGTTATGTAAACAAGCCTGCCGGGCGTCGCGCTTGACCGCCAGTATGGCCGCCGGCTGCATCGCTGGGCGAGCAGGTCACGTGACTGAAAAACCTCAATAAGAAGAAGAAGACAGATTTCTATAGCACTTTTCAGGACTCTCAAACATGCTTTACAATGGTTGCATTATTCATTCACTCCAAAGATAGACACTGATAGTGGTAAGCTACTTCTGCAGCCACAGCTGCGCTGGGGTAGACTGACAGAACCAACGGCCTCTCAAACCATCACCAAACATTTATACACAATCACGCACCAGTGTCATGGACACTGGAGGCAAGGTGGGTAAAGTGTCTTGCCCAGAAACACAACGGTAGGATGGCTGGGGGGGAAAGGCAGGATTCAAACCACCAATCCTCCGGTCATTGGACAACCCACTCTATCTCCTGAGCCACTGCTGCCCCCAGGTAAAATGCAAATATTTCAAAATGCCTTCCTGTACGACTTCTTCATTTATGTGATTGGATTTTTGGACTTACCCCATTAGTCCAGCGAATGCTCTTCTCAAGTTCAGGCGATTCTTCCTTTTCAATAAAGGTGATGTGACTTTCTTTGGTGCGCAGAGGGGGTGTGATGGAGCGCCCTGGAGAAGCAGAAGGAGTGGCTACAGGTGTGGGCCTCAGGCTGCTGCGCAGAATGGACTGGGGAGTGAAGGCTGAAAACCCAGGGTCAGAAGTAGCCAAAGCTCGAGCTCGCTAAGGGGAGGAAAAAGTGATGGTTTTAGGAATGTGATATCAAATCTCTGTGATGGCTTAAAGCAGAGTTATTCTACATTTGTTCACTCACTTTGACAACCTGCGGTGTTTGCAACAAAGTGAGCTCAGGTGCTTTGCTGACGCTCTTAGGAGAAACCCAGGAGGGTGGAGGTCTGGGTGGGCTGAAAAGAGGTCGGGGGGTCTGACAAGAGGGATGGACAACCAAGTCCAACAGTCTGGGCCACAATGATGAGGAGAGAAGTACAGTCAAAAAAACATTTAAGTTCTAACACAATATAGGTCCTTGGTGTTGTATATTTGTTCAGTCAATAATAAACATCTAGAAATGCTCACAATTTTTTCAATTTTGAACACAAGTTTTCAAAGTAAGATATTTGGCATATTAATGATACAATATGGACACAAAAAAGTGGTTCAGATTTCAATCTGCATCTCAATTAGTAAACTGGTATTTCAAAGACATGAAGTCAATATTAAGTTTGATCTTTCATCTGTAAACAAACATGCATGGTTGTGATACTTTTGAGCTCTATGGGAGTACCTTGACTTTCGTTTTGCGGTCATGGTGATGGGGGTTCCTAAGAAGGGCTCAGGGAGGGCCAGGGAGCTTGGCTTGGGGCTGGAGCTCTGAACATCAGCCAACTTGGGACTAGCAGAGGAAAAAAGAGCAATTGGAAAATAAGCCAAATCAATTTCAACAATCTATCAAAAACTGTGAACCTTAAGAATTTTAATGCTAACCTCTTGGTCGGAGATGACTGGGGTGTGGTTCCTTTGCCTAACAATACTTCCTCAATCTTGATCAGGACATTGCTGATAAATCCTGCTCGGGACATCACTTTTTCACTGGCAGAACGCTTGGTGATCGTTGACAGTGGCTGTGGCCGAGAGACTGTGCAAAGCAATCAAATATAAATTTAGGTCGATATAAAACAGTCCTCAAGTTTTTGCTCAGGGGAAAAATTCAGAAAATGCTAAGCAAAACTAACAAATAATGACTCAATACCCTGCTTTGACAACATGCAACAAACATGAATTTAAGTTTTTAATCTCATTACTTTCTCTGTGGATGGTGTTGGGATGTTGGTACGGTTTGGCTCGCTCCATTGCCAGTTTCCTCTGGACTCTGGGCAAAACTTTGCCATACTGATCCAATATAGAGTTTCTTGTGTTGAACCGTTCTTTGAGCTTTGGGTCACGCTCATTCTGGCCACAAAGTAGGGGAAAAAAGAGCATGTCATAAAAACTAAAGGTGTGGAAACACCATATTCATATGTGAGAGATGCTAACAAGATAATAAACAGCCATACCACCAGATTCATTTTGAGGCTTTGGTTGAGCTGCAGAGCAGGGATGTAGTTGGCCTGCTGAAGGTAATGAACCATCAGGAGCTCTCTATTCTGGAGACCACCCGTCCCCTGGAGAAATTTCTCCAAACTTTCCTGGAAAAAAAAAGAGAAAAAAAGAACCAAAGATGTTAATTTAAAACAGCAGAAAACAAGGATGGGAAAAAACAGGTAAATAAATAATAAAATCTAATAATAATATCACCAATATCTACCTGTTCATTGAGACTCAAGGGCAGTTTGAGCAGCTCTTTGATGAGGCCAAGCTCTTGGCAGCTCTCATACATAAAACCAAGCAACTCAGCCATGTTCAGATGAGTCGAGTGTTGCCGAAGTAAGCACCACGCCTCTATGAGACACCTGTAAGATGGGCACAATGGCTACTAAACAAAAAGTCTATTGGTGTTGCTGGACTGAGATTCCTTTGGTACACAAACTTACCTGTTGTGCAGCAACACAGACAAGCAAAGTTTGGCCTGGGAAGTTGTGGAAATCAGAGGCTTTGTGACATGGAAGTACCGCAGCGCGACTGACTGTTGGCCCTGACACATCAGAGCTTGTAGGACACGCTCATGCTGCCACTCAAAATGACACTGCGAAGCGGCTGGATGCAGAAGCAGCTCAAATGAACTCTTAACAGAACAATGGAGAAAAATATCGATGGTCAAACAATGAGTGTAATTAGTGCATGTAAAAAAAAAAAAAAAAAACAGTACTATGAAAGATTTTTTTTTTTAATGATTCAATTAAAAAAGATAAAATACATCAACTCAACCACAATCAAACTTTCAAAATAAAAACACAAGTCGCATACGGCGTGAGCTCATTCTTATTTTAAAATATGGGTAAGCGGTTCAACAAATTGATTACTTTGTCTTCTCAGACACATAAAAAACAAAAACAAGCAAAATATTAAACTCATGGGGCCGTTAATAGACATGGGTGGCCCAACCACATACCGACTGCATTTATACAACCACACCACCAATGACAGAGTAGCCCATTCCGAAATGACCCCGAGAGTGCTCCAATCTCCTAGGTCACTAACCTTGACCTGAAACACATCCTAGATGGGTCTGCATCTAGGGTGACCTTTGACCTTGACCAAAACCCAAGTGCAGACCATCCTGAGGGTCTTTGTGAGTGAGTTTGGGGACCACTGGGGAAACTGCCTAGGAGTAAATCACCTAAGTGCTCAGATCTTTGACCTTGACCACACCCTGGACGCAGACCCACCTGAGGATCATTGTTTATGAGTTTGCTGACAAGCGAGGCAGTTGCCTAGGAAGGGGTAGTGATTTTTCTGAAATCATCCAAGTGCTAAGATCTCCCAGCTTTTGACCTTGACCACAACTTGGACAGATGCACCTGAGGATGATTGTGAATTTGGCGAGCACTGGGGCAAATGCCTAGGAAGAGTAGCGATTCCAATGAAATGTGGATGGACAGATAGACAATGGACACTACGTCATTGCATTAGCGACTTTTGGCTTTACCAGAATGAGCTAAAAATGAGTTTTGTTAAGCAAGAGAAAAATAAATAAACACACAATTGTACTTGGATGAGTTATATATTGTTGTGAAGATTTGTTTTTATTAATTCATTTGCATGTATTATGCAACTATTCCATAAGTGCAGTTAACCCTGTAAATATATTTACCTTTTGTTCTTATTAAAGACAAAAATAGAAAGGAGATGTTTTTACCTTCTTTACATGTTTCGACTGTTCACTGCAGCCTTCGTCAGAAGTGTCAGCTGATTGCTGCGAGGTGTCATTTTATCCGGTTCCGCCGGACCGGTGGCGCCACATGAGTAGGCTGCCCGTTGCAACAGCCATTTTTTTTATCTTCCTTCTACACCTTTCACTCTGTATATATATCACGGACGCACGGATCGCCCCGGGGGTCTCCCGGGTCGGCGGACGGAGAAACGGTTTGCAGTGGGAGACGCTACAGCGGGGAGGAGCTAGTGCTAGCTAGCACTTGGCCGCCGCCCGGTGCTAATGGGAAACTCGACATACCGGGAGCTGTAGCGAAAACGACGCGGGTGCCGGGCTGGAGTTTAGGCGGTGTGCAAGAAATATAAGACAGAATAATAAAGAGCGATGGCAAGAACCAAGCAGACCGCCCGTAAAATCTACTGGAGGAAGAAGCCCCCCAGGAGACAGCTAGCCACCAGGGCTGCTCGGAGAGGCGCTCCGGCCACCGGCAGAGTGAAGAGGCCTCGCCGTCACAGGCCCGTGGCTCTGAGAAAGATCCGTCGCTGCCAGAAATCCACGGAGCTGCTCATCCGTAAGCTGCCCGTCCAGCGCCTGGTGAGGGAGATCGCTCAGGACTTCCAAGACCGTCCTGCGTTTCCTGAGCTTCGCCGTCATGGCTCTGCAGGAGACCAGCGAGGCCCACCTGGTGGTCTCTTCTTCGCTAAGGGGGTCACCATCATGCCCAAAGACTTCCAGCTGGCCCGCCGCATCCGCGGAGAGAGAGCTTAGACTTTCTGCTGCACATTCACCAACCAACCATAATGCTCTGCACGGTGTGTCTATATATACTGTATATACGTATATACACATTTATAGTAATATGGACATATGTTTACTAGATGTTGTTTTTTCTTGCCTTCTGATTATTGCTCTGAGTGTTGCTATCCCTGTGCTGTTGCAATCCTGGAATTTCCCCATTGTGGGACTAATAAAGGCTTATCTTATCTTATCAGCTGACTTTCGTAGGTGGGGCCAGCCCAGCAGACCTGTCAGATCCACCGAGCCAGCCCCGCTTTCCACCGTCCGATGGTCTCTGAAGAATGTGGTCCCAGGTGTGGGAAAGCATAAAGGCCCCCTCATCCCGGTTCATGCTATCTTTTCCACACTTTCTGATTTCTATGGCGTCCTTGATCCAGCGTTTGTGTCTGTTGCTCTCCGATCCAATAATTTTTGCGTTGTCCCGGTTCATGATGTGATTATTTCTTTTGCAGTGATCTGATATAGCTGATTTTAATGTTTCTTGTTTTGCCTTTTCTTTTTGTGATCTTGTGAGTCGTCCTTGTGTTTCCTTCTCACATTCCTTCTGGTGTTCTTTTTTCCTTGTGGTGAATGATCTTCCGGTTTCTCCAATGTAGGTTTTGTTGCATGATCTGCATGATATTTTATATATTACATTGCATTTTTTGTCTTGTTCTATTTTGTCCTTGGGGTGTACTAATAACTGTCTTAATTTTTCGTGTGGTTTTACTGCTGTTTATTTTGTATTTTTTCATGATCCTTTGAATTGGTTCTGCTATCTCTCAGATGTATGGTATAGTTATGGTATCCTTGTTTTTGATTTCGGCTTTTGTTCTGTGTCTTGTTTCCTGTTTGTTTTCTTTGTTTTTGACTTGCTGTTTCCCTTTGTTTATGGCCTATACTGGATATTGGCAACGTATGAGTGCATGTTTTATGTTCTCCTTTCTATTTTTGTCTTTAATAAGAACAAAAGGTAAATAATTAAAAGAAGACAAAATGAACCTACTTGACCTGTAAATATATGTATAAGTAAATCTGTTTACCAAACTCAAGTGTTTCTAAATTAAAAAAAAGACACTGAAAGGTAATTACCATTCTGTTCCAAAAATACATTAGGATATACAGTACATGTAAAGTACATTGTATTTAGATACAATATACTGTATATCAATCCTATATACTGTATATTTTTATCTAATTCAAGTGTTTCTAAGTAAAAATAATTAAAAAAAGACATCTGAAAGGTAACTACTCACCATTCAGTTCCAAAAAAAAATACATTAGGACATACACTACCGTTCAAAAGTTTGGGGTCACTTAGAAATGTCCTTATTTTCGAAAGAAAAGCACTTTTTTTCAATGAAGATAACTTTAAACTAATCAGAAATACACTCTATACATTGCTAATGTGGTAAATGACTATTCTAGCTGCAAATGTCTGGTTTTTGGTGCAATATCTACATAGGTGTATAGAGGCCCATTTCCAGCAACTATCACTCCAGTGTTCTAATGGTACAATGTGTTTGCTCATTGTGTCAGAAGGCTAATGGATGATTAGAAAACCCTTGTGCAATCATGTTATGTCTGCAATGCTGTAATTGCTGCAAATGGAGGATTCTTTGACGAAAGCAAAGTTTGAAGGAAAAAATTATTATTTCAAATACAAATCATTATTTCTAACCTTGTCAATGTCTTGACTATATTTTCTATTCATTTTACAACTCATGGTGGTAAATAAGTGTGACTTTTCATGGAAAACACAAAATAATTGTCTGGGTGACCCCAAACTTTTGAACGGTAGTGTATATACTAGGGGTGTAATGGTACATGTATTTGGATTTGTCAGTACGCCACCCACGGTATGGTACAGAGACGTACCAAGGTAAGGACATGGACTATATTGAGTGACGAACAGGAAGTGTAGGTGTCATATCATGCTGCCTCCTCCACTACGTTCCCCGCCTCTGGCAGTCTGTTAGTGGACCTCTGCTGCTCTCCAACATGAGAATGAACAACTGAAGTTGTTGCTTGCTAACAACTGAAGTTGTTGCTAAGTTGTTAGCAAGCAACTGTACTTGCTAACCTTACTGTTGTCTAAACACCACAACAGCAAGGTTAGAAAGTAAAGTTAGCGCTTCTTATTTTCAATGAGCGACTGTCTCAGCTTTAGAAAACTGATGAAACAGTTAGCAAGTGCTAATATTACCTTTCAGACAATAATCTTTCTTGAATGATGGTTGCTGACGGCTGAGCTGTTTCAGTTCTGCTGGTAACATGTTCACCGCACAAAGTGAATTACAGGAGTAGCTTACTCTTTTTCATCTTCTTTATTATTATTGCGGTGATATAAGCCATCATTCTGAGTATTAGTGAATCTCAGGAAATTAGAACACCATTATTTGTAATTTAATTTAAAAAAAAAAAAGAACGCACCATAGGTGCTGATGCCTAGGTGCACAGACAGATACATAGAGTGAGTCACCACCATATGCCTCTTGCACATTGAGGTGTAATAAACCAAGAAAAGAATACATTAAACACACACATGAAAGTAGACCAGAAAAAATCACTAACAATAATAATAAAGCAACTCAAAAGGTGGGGCATGAGCATTCAATTCAGTTTTATTTGTATAGCGCCTAATCACCACAAAAGACGTCTCAAGGTGCCAGATACATAAGGCATGAATCATAAGTAATGCAGACAAAAGGCCAAAGATCCCCTATAAGCAAGCACTAGGCAACAGTAGGAAGGAGCACACAGCCTGAGGATGAGTGTTTTGCTAGAAATAACTAATAAAACCTTATGAGAAGTCCTTTTTCCCAAATCTATTGCAGTCCATTATCTTTGAATTGATAACTGAAGCTAAACAAACTGTGGTTATTCAAATAGTAATGGACATTTTTTTTTCTCCTATAAGATAAATATAATAGGGCTGCAACGATTAGTCAACATCGTCAATAACGTCGTTCATAAAAATTTGTCAATGAAGATTTTTATTGTTGACGATTCGTTTAATTTTAAAGTTTATGTGCATGCTGCAAGAATGTTCAGTTTAACTGTTCCAGCGAAGAAGACGAAGAGGAACACATCATGGCGACACGGAGAAGGCCAAAGTATGGGAGTATTTTACCGAAAATAAATAAATGAAACAAGTTAAATGTAGACTGTAAAGCAGTGGCGATGCATCAATTCCCTCCTCCCCATTCCCCCGTCTCCAGCCACCTGTCAGCTGACTGCACTGGTAAGGTTAGGGAGTAAAGTTAGCACTTCTCATTTTCAATGAGTGACTCTCTCAGCTTTAGAAAACTGACCACACTATTAGTACGTGCTGTTTAAATAATTAACCTGCTGTCAGACAATAATCTCTCTTTGACAATAGTTGCTGACAGCTGAGCTGCTTCCGTTATGCTGGCTAATATGTTAACTGCAGTAAATGGGTGAATTACGTAAGCAGCTTACTCTTTTTTGTATTCTCTATTATTGTTGCAGTAATATCAGCCTTCATTCTGAATAACAGTGCATCTCGGTAAATTAGAATACCATGATTTGTAGTTTAATTAAAAAAAGGATAACCATAATCATTACAAATAAATTAACCTCTTGCACTCCGGGATACCGCGGGCGGTCACGTCTCTGCGTCCTAGTGCGTCTCAGTGCACACTGGAAAAAAAAAAAGCCGCATTTCCGTTCTTCCAGTACAGACACAGCTGCGAACAGAAAGCCAAAGGAGTGTTTTGATGGGTTTAGATTTGATTGACCTCTCATTCGACTAATAAGAGCCTTGAATTGGGTTTCTGAAACCTTGAAGAACCAATGACTGAAAACCTAGCAAGAAGGACCTGCCTACCAACGACTGCGAATACAACGAGCCAATTGAAGCAGAGAAGTTTGACGATTGAAACGCGTGCGTCCCGTGCGTAAAATCTGTTTGGTCCAAGCCGCTGTGTGTAACGGCAGCGTTCGCCAATCTCACCCGTTAGCCAGTCTTTTTTTATTACTACTGTTCTTATTTGTTTTGAAAAATCGTTCGCAAAAACCGCCATCATGGAAGCGGAGATGGTTTGATCGGGTCGCGTGACCAGAACCACGAGTCCGTAACAAGCGGACCAGCTTCATGTTCGTCTGACAATGAGGAACAGATGTTCGCCAATGACACTGCTGTTGTGGACAGGTAAGTGTTATAAGCTAAATTATTCTTTATCACTGAAAATAGTAATAAAAATGACTTTTGACCGATTGGTAATTACAACGGTGCGTCATGGCCACTTGACGGACTGTTGATGGACCGTTTTTTGTGCGCTGAGCTCCTCTGTAGCGGGGGAGGGGGGGTTGTTATCCTCTACACTGCAGATATTTTAGTATAATTTTTAGTGCACTGTAGGTTATTTTTTCTTGTAAAAAAAAAAAAGGCCACACATTTTTTACGTGGCATGCTTCTTTGTGTGTGGGGGGCTTGTTTGTTCATTCATTCATTCATGAATGAATAAACAACCCCCCTCCCAACACACACACAGCCCTGAGTGTCACCTTTCATTCGAGCCCAAGATCAAGCTTCTATGTTTCAGCATTCAAAAGTTACAGATATTTTTCCAAACTGTGCCATTTGGCACAATTTGGCACAGTTCAAAAGCGCCTGGGAACAACCTGAGAAAAAAGCTGTGTAATACATTCATTTTTTGTGGTATTGTTACAAAATTTTCACCTCAGCTGGATAACACTTGGTTCTACATTTCTGTTGTATTTTCCAGCCAGTATCTGACAGCTGTGTGTTATTTGCAAGCATTTGTATCTATAAAAAAAACCACCCAGGCGAACTTTATTTTCTTCAGATTCAGTATGTTTAGATGACTGTTACTCAGTGGCAGGAGCACTTAAGAGAGATTATGACTGTTTTGCCAAAAAATTCAAAGTGTTCTCTTTTAAATGAGACCAACCCCATGAAGATGCTGCAAAGGGTTGAAGAACAGCTTTTGATTTACTTTGGGTATGTTATTTTTAGGCGTTTTTAGGGAAATTGACCAGAGTGCAAGGGGTTAAAACAGCTTGATAAATATTTCACTGTATGTGTAGTGAATGCTCACTTTCCTGCACTAATATTTAAAGTGTTTGTAAATTTATTTTGGTTATTTTAGTTTTCATCTGAAGCCTAATTAAACTTTTAAAGTTCTAGATTACTCTAGATCGTTTTGAACATGCAGTATTACAACAGCCCTTTATGGAGTAGCAGAGGCCGGTATTTGAGTTTTTGCACTTTATTTTGGGGGTTAAAAGACTGCCCTTTGGTACCTGTTATTTAATTGTGTTGCTACAAACACTTCTAATTAAAACTGTGAAGTTCAAGTTTTACAACTCATGTTTGAATCAGTCATTATTTTATTTAGCTATGGGAACTTTTTATAATGGGCTACATTATATTAAAGCAGAGGACTGATAAAGTGATATTCACAGGTCTGCAGGCTGAAACAGGTGAGGTAAAACGTGACCTGGAGCCCCAAACAGGAGCCACGCCAACAGGAAGCAGAGATGGCGGACATGAGAAATAATCGCGATTAGTCGAAAAACTAGTCGTTAGATTAGTTGACTACCAAAATAATCATGAGTTGCAGCCCTAAAATATAATGGGTTTTTAATTATTTTCTGTCCACTCTTCTTCAATTTTTTAAAATTTTAGTTGAAAAATTTATATTTGTATCGGTTGTGCTTTGTAATTATTTTCCCTATGTGGCTGTTTGAAACTCACTGAGCAGAGGATGTATAGATAACATTTAATGATCCCTCTTAGGTGCTGAGTTGCAGAAGGTCCACTCCTCCAGAAATCCACACCCCACCCCCACATCTGGTTCCTGTCTTATCTGTTTTACGACCAAAACTTCCACCCACAGAAACTTTCCTGTTAAGAGAGGGGTTAAAAGCTCCATTTGTCTGTGAATCAGTAAACACACTTGATTCTGGGACTGCTGTCTGTAATGAACTGTGTTCCAGCAGCTGCTGAGCTATTAAATCTGCTTAAACTTCTAATCTGCCTGATCCTTGAATCCATAAGAGGAAATTTTTCCCAACAAATATGGCACCCAACGTGGGGCCTCAATATCTCTTCTGACCCAGGAGGGGGGGGGACTGCTCCAAGACCATGCACAGCAAACGAAAGACTTCCCACACCGACTCAGCGAGGCAGCTTGGTAGAAGTGAGGAAAAGGAGGGGTTTCCTCCACCGGCCAAGGATCAACTTTAATCTGGGCAGAGGAAAGAGTAAGTAACTAACTAACTAACTAACCTGCACTTATATAGCGCTTTTCTAGTCACAAAGACCACTCAAAGCGCTTTCATTAATACTAACCCTCTATTCTAAGTAGATTTATTTCTAATTTAAAAAAGAAAATAGACTGAACTATGGGTTCGAGTCCTCTTGAAATCGAATGAAAGTATTCAGAGTAAGTGAATTTAATCTTTATAAAGTAAGGAATAGGGGTTCGAGCGCCCTTTTACCTGGTGGGTTCGAGGTCCCACGTGTTGTTATTGTTGAAAATCCTAGGTTGAGAATAATAAAAAAATAATAGTTAAAAAGGAAAACTTAAAAAAATAAAAAGAAATATGGATAATTCAAACAGTACTGAAGAAAAAGGGAAAAATAAAAAGAGAAATAAATGTTGTGGAGGTTGTTATTGTGCATGTTGTTGTGTGGAGGACAAAGCTTATGATGAAGTTTATGTACTGAGGGGGGACAGTAAGTTTATGAACCGCAGGGAAAAGGGAAGTGCAAAACATGTTGGGAAAGTGGAGAAAGAAGTTTGGTTTTAGCGGAAAATTGAAGGTTGATGAATGTGAAAGTCCCGTCCAGGGTATAAAGGCGAGAGCAGGTGGCAGTAAAAAGAAGGAAGAAAAGTATGGATTGACCAAGGCACAGAAGTGGTTGGAGGAAGCAAAAAAGCGTAAGACTGACACTGACGCTGCAACGGTGAGACGTAAAAATAATGAACATGACAAAAATGAAAAAGAACTAACAAAAAGAAAAGACATTGTACAATGGATTGTCTGTTTCTCCATTAATCCGAGACGATGGCTGTGGTTCCGGGCTGGAACCGTCTCCCTACCCCAGCAACCGTGTGTATTCCTCTTCAGACCCACTTGAATCGGCTGCGGCCACCCCCTCTGCACCATCGCCTGACGACCCCCCTCCTCCTTCCATGACTACAGTAAAGAAAGAATTAAAAAAGGAAGTGACATCGAGTGACAGGACAAAGAGACGATCAGAACGACCACACAAAGCCAAGGAGGAGGACAGCAGTGGAGAAGACGTGAGCGGTGGAGGGGCAGAGGCCGTGACCGAGGAGGAAATGCACCCCCACAGTGGAAATTGAGAGATGTGTGTCATCAGTGTGGACAACAGGGCCACTGGCAAAGAGACTGTCCCCAAAGGCAAGAGCGGTCATTGGGAGGGGGGGAGCCTGTGGGCCACATCCACCACAATAAAATTGGACTGCATGACTAGCAGCAAAGCAGATAAGTGGACTCACTTCTACACATACACAGGAAATTGACACAACAGACATTTTCTACTTATCTGACTTTGATCTAATGTTAACAATGCAGTGTTTACCAGAAGTAATGCTGGAAGTTCAAGGTACTCCAATTAAATTTTTGTGTGACACAGGTGCATGTAGATCAGTAATTTCAGGTACTGATGTTCAGGGCTTTACAAAGTCAGAAGAAAAAGTAACAGTTAAATCTGCAAATGGCAAACTAAAAGTAGAATATCTATCAAAATCTGTGAAAGTAAAGGATCCTATTACTGGTGACACTGTTGAAGGGTGTTTCATTTTGTCAGATGCCTGTCCTTATAAACCTACTGGGAAGAGATCTGTTGTCAGTTCTCAACATTGCAGTTATCCCAGTGGAAAATGGTATGTGTGCATCTCATTACCCACATGTTGGGAAAGTAAATGCAGTTTATGAGTCTTCCAAATCAAAAATACTGGTACTCACTCAACCTGGTCACGGCCAGACCATGCTCAGTGATATCAGACCTGTGTAAAATAGCTACAGAGCATTTTAGATCCACAGTTCCTACTGATTGTACAATGATATTGATCCGGAGATTGCCAATGTATTACAGGCATTTGAGTGAACCCGATCCAAATTATGAACAAACATTTTTTGCAAATCCATCCTCCAGATTGGTTACCAAAAAAATGGTCACCAAGGGGATATGTGGGAGCATCCGTTGTCTTATCTGATGAAGATAAGAGACATTTTAAAAAATGGGAGGCTCCACACATCTCACTGGTCAAACCCAAACACATGGATTGGAAAGATGTAGGACATTTTGTCACCTCTGCTGAGGAATGTGGCCATCCATGGGAACCAACATCTGACTTAGGATAGAATATTCTCTAAATAGAAACATATGCATTGTCACTCAACTGGGTAACCACAGCACAAAAAACTGCACATTGACACCCAGAAATCTCCTGCATGACCAATCTTAACACTAACAGAAGGGGATGAGCAAATTTTGAAGCAAATTCCAAATTCATTATGGTCAAAAGGTAAAGCAGATGTTGGTCTAATAAAGGGGGCAGAGCTTGTCACTATAACACCAAAGACACACTATAGACCATATAAAAGACAATGTCCTCTCCAGCCAGAAGCTCAAAAAGGTATTAAACGATCATAGAAGAGCTAAAAGCAGCAGGTGTCATAGTGTCATGCTCAGCCTCCCCATTCCTGTGAAAAAGCTCCGCACCTCCTCCGGCTGGAGGATGGTGCAGGACCTACAGGAAGTTTAATAAGCTGTAGTTCCGCGTGCTCCTGTGTACAGGTCCCACACACATTGTTGAATGAATTTGAACCCCCGAATGCAGTTTTTCACAGTGAAGACATTTAGCAATGCATTTTTTAGCATCCGGCGGTTTATTATGAAGTTATTATAAAGTTTCCCAACAAAGAGCGGTATGAGAGCATCACATTTTCACTATGTGACTTAAGTAATGTATTGCAGGATTTCAATGTGCTAAGGTACTGCTACTCCCTGGTTTGGTTTCGGCCAGACCAAGCACAGTGACATCAGACCTGCACACAAAAGCTATGCAATATTTTGAGTCCAATATCCCACTACCACAGCAGGCCACAGACCAATATTGTTGCAGTTGTATGACAGACATTTAACTGGCCCAGATCCAAATTATGAAAAAAAAACATTCCTTGCAAATCCATCCTCCAGACTGGTCATTAAAAATGTGTATTGGTCACCAAAGGGCCTTTTCCACTAGCACGCTTTAGCGCGACACGGGACGGCTCAGCACGCTTTGTACGCTTTTCCACAAGCCCCAACACGGTTTAACAGCCGTGATTCTCCGCCCCGCTCCAGGGCAGGGTACAGCAGTGCTGAGCTGTGCCGTGTTGTGACGTTAACAGACTGGTCGCTGCTGATTGGTCAGGTCGTAACCGGCGCTGATTGGTCAGGTTGTAACCGCCCCCTTCTCCTCTTCATCTACCAAATCTTCACGACCTTCTCAATTAAGTTTTTGAAAAAAAAAAAAAAAAAAAAAAAGAATCTTCACAACCGCCTTTACTCAGCACGCAACCACTGTTGGCGGTTTCTTTTCAGTGTATTGCTGTGCTATTTTCATTTATTCTCTATCAAAAATGGCTTCGCGTAATAAGGGTGTTCCATGGACCAATAAGGAGGTGCGAACGTATGCAGCGCGAGTTAGACGGAGGCCGCCGGAATGAAAAAATATAACGGAGGTCTGGACATCGGAAGTCCTTTAACGGTGAGTTTTAATTTTTTTTTTATTGTGCGTTTTTTCGCAAATATATTCGGTAAGACGCTCAGTTTATTTATGCAATAAAAAAGCTGTTCATTTGTGGATGGAATCGCTGCTTTATTGCAGCACACTGCGGACTAAAGCTTTTATTTTAATTATTCATCGTGAACAATAACGCTGAAATAAGCTTATGTATTCTTGTTAAAAAACTATTGTCTTTTCTGTATATATGCACTTTCGTGCTGTATTTTATTGTGGTGCATTTTCCCTTGTAGAATCATCCCACGCAGTCCGCCGCGACAGCCCGTCCGGATTATTCAAACCCGAGCCATCCTGACCCCACAGCTGGCAGAGACGCTTCATTCATCCGAGTCATGACACAGTTTGGGGAAGGCTGGTGTAGACACTCAGTGGTCGGCGTGTATAAAATGTCGATTAACCTTATGTTGTGTTGCAAAGTTTTTTTTTTTCTTTTAATATTTTGTATATAATAAAATGGAATTGTTTTGGAAAGTGTGGTTTGTCTGTTATAACACTGAATTATAAAACAGTATAATTACGTAGAAATTCCATTGCCTAATCTGATCTGATCTTCCTGTCAGGGGTCAACCATTGTAAAGGTAATGTAATTTTTAACTAGACCAAAAACAAATGTTTTTGAAAGCTTTCTGTTCTTTTTATTGAGATATCATAAAAAATTAGCCCCACATAATCCAGTTCTAAACTTTGGGTTACATTTTTTTATGTTAAACTTATAAGAAGTTGCCACAGTTGGACTTTAAAATGCAGCAGGAGAGACTGATCAAGCTTACAAGTCAAAGTAGGTAAAAAAGTAAGTATATAGGTAAATTGACTGTTCTATCGGCATTCCAAATTCAGAGAATTACAATACTTTAGAAGGAGTGTAGCATCATCTAAACGGAAAAATAATACGAGTACTGTTGCTTCCAACGTTGACCTGAAGGTGAAAAACATGATTTTTTTTAATTCAGTACATCCAAAATGCCCTAGGATGTAAAAAAAATAATTTGGTGTTGGGCAGTGTGCCACTGTCTCATTATTTAATACGAATAAAAACAAGTTTCAGCTCATTATTTCTAGGTCATTTGGCAGTTAATTCAAAACAAAAGTGACTTGTGTTGTTGCAGCTTAATTACTGAGATAAAATTAATTGTGAGATAAATCCACAGAGCGTGCAGGCAATAATCCTTGGATCCCTTTTTTGTCTCATGTAAATAAGGACTCAGTCGGGTGCGTAACGTCACGGGAGTGTGGCCCCCGCCTCGCTGAGATCTGCTGCTGCCCCGCTTCTAAAACCTCTAACACAAACCATCACAGCAACAAGCACAACACCGTGCTAATGGAGACAGAAGCATTCCGAGCCGTACTGAAGTGAATCGAGCCGTACCGAGGTGTGCTGGGCTAGTGGAAAACAGGCTCAAGGGGCTATGTGAGAGCATCTGTTGTGGTGTGTGATGAAAACAACAGACATTTTAAACACTGGGAGGCTCCCCACATCCCACTAATCAAACCCAAACACATGAACTGGAAGGATGTAGGACGGTTTGTAACAACGGCAGAGAAATATGGTCATTCTTGGAAACAAACTTCTGATCCAAAAGTTCAATATTCCCTAAAAGGTTACTGTGAATCACCAACCATTTTTTCACAGGCATATCAACAAAATTTGGCACAGTTTATTCCTCCTAATGGGAGCCAGTTGCTCCTTTATGTTGACGACATTTTGCTGGCATCACCTGATGAAGAAACATGGAAACAAGACACCATTGCCTAACTGAAATTTTTAGTAGAACAAGGCCACAAAATCAACAAGGAAAAACTACAGTTGTGGAAAAATTCACACATGCGCTATCAGTCATCTCACCATCCAGACACCTTGCTTGCATGAAAGTGATATTATCACAGCCCTCCTCTAACAATTGAACGTTGCCTGGTAACAAATTAATTGTAATTAGGTCAGAGAAAAGCACTCATAACTACACGGACAATCAGTACACTTTTTCTACCATTCATCATTTTGCACAACAGTGGAAGTAAAGAGGCATGATTACATCAACAGGGAAGCCAATCCAACACAAAGACCTCATTTTAAAACTGTTAGACAGTGTAAAACTTCCCTCGAAATTGGCCATACGCAAATGTGCCCCACACACTAATGGCATAGATCGAACCTCTAAGGAAAACCACTTACAGACAATACCACAAAAGCAGCTGCACAAGGTCATATAGGAAACCACACCACAGCACCTCTTCTTTTAACACTGACAGAACAACTATCACATGACATGGTCACCCAGGAAACATCACCACAAGCTGAAATTTACCGATGGATAAAAAAAAAAATAATAGTAATAACGCAAATTATTCCACCAGACTGCTGTTCTGCTACATGGGCTTTCCCATGTATTTCCCACTCTTGTAAGTCACCCCTATGATCTCTCTCTTCTTGAAGTATAGTGTTCACCACAGCCATTTCCATCCTTTTAGCAAATCCAAACCATCTGTCCTTCCATATTTCTCTCCTTAAGACCATACCTACCCAGAGCCTCCTCATCACCTCTGTTCCCTTCACCTACATGCCCATTAAAGTCCACTCCAATCACCACTCTCTCCCTGCAGGAACACTCTCGACCACTTTATCCAACTTACTCCAGAATTCCTCTTTCTCTTCTACCTGACATCCAACCTGTGGGGCATACGCACTGACAACATTCAACATCACACCTTTGACCTCTAGCGTCAAACATGATTCTGTCTGATTCCTTCTTTACCTCCTGAACACTCTTCACATACTCTTCCTTCAAGATTACTCCTACTCCATTTCTCTTCCTATCTACACCATGGTAGAACAGTTTAAATCCACCTCCAAAGCTCCTAGCCTTGCTTCCCTTCCATCTGGTTTCTTGAATACACAGTATATCTACCTTTCTTCTCTCCATCGTATCATCCAACTCTCTGCCTTTACCAGTCACAGTCCCTACAACTACAACTAAACGTTGAAGGCCTATCTGCAGCTAAGCGAAGCCTTATCGAAGTCCTCGCCTTCCAACATTCGATTGATGTAATCTGCCTCCAAGAGACTCATATTGGCACAGAGGAAGCTGGCCACTTCACCATCAAAGGCTTTGACCTCCTGTGCTATGTTCTACATGCTAAACATGGACGTGCCACCTATGTGCGTTCTGACATAGTTGAAGCAAATCACCTGATAACAACACATTTCTCAGACACCATAATCATGGTGGCTTCCATATTGTCAATGTGTACAAGCCCCCTAATGCCAACTGGGATCTGCAGGTCTTACCCACCCTACCCCATCCTGCCATCTATGTGGGGGACTTTAACAGCCATCACCCTGACTGGGGGTACTCAGCAGTGGACAGTGATGGGGAGGCACTTTCAGACTGGGCATCCAGAAATGACCTCGCTTTGATATACGACCCCAAACAAACAGGAACCTTCCACTCTGCTAGGTGGAAGAAGGACTATTCTCCTGACCTGTGTTGGGTCAGCTCTTTGAATGGGGAGCCATATCCTACACAGATCCTCATTCTTGATGATTTTCCACACAGCCAACACCGGCCCCTGCTTGTACACATTGGCCTACAACTTCCAGTCATATACAGCCCAAGGAAGATGCGCTGGAACATCCGCAAAGCCAACTGGAAGAAATTCAGTGAAACTCTGGACCGGAGCATTGTTACCATCCCACTCCACACCATCACTGTAGATGAAGCATACAACCGCTTCTGCAGCGCAATCTTCAAGGCTGCCCATACTGCAATCCCACGAGGCTACCGACCCCTCTATGTCCCATGTTTGGACGGAGAAAGTGCTGCCCTCCTACAATCCTATCAAACATCAGGGGACCCAGAGATAGCAGACCATCTCATGAATCGCTAAATACAGCCCGGCGAAAGAAATGGGAGGAGACAGTTGCTGACCGGAGCTTTACCCACTCTAGCAGGAAATGTTGGAGCCTCATCCGCCGCCTAGGAGCTACACAGAAGCCCCCTAGCCAAAGCCGAGCATCCGTCACACCCAACCAAGTTGCATCCCACCTACTGACTATCGCCAAAGCACCCCAACACAAAGACACCAGAAGAGCAGTTACAACTGAGCTAAAAAAACACCAAAAAATGCCTGTAGAGGAAACGAACCCTGAACCCTTCGAGGCTGCTGAACTGGAGAAAGTCCTACAGGGCCTGAATGTGGAAAGGCAGCAGGATACGATAACATCTTCCCAGAATTCATGAAAAATCTTGGCCCCCGAGCCCTAACCTGGTTGACACAATTCTACACAAGGATCACACAAACAAACTCGATCCCAAAGAAATGGCGGACAGCAAAGGTCATTGCCATCCCAAAAACCTGCAAAGACCACAAACTACCAGCAAAGCTACCGCCCAATCTCCTTACTCAGCGTTCCTTACAAAATCATGGAGCGCCTAATACTGCAACGCATTTCCCCAGAAATAGAGGATATTCTAAGTGTGGATCAAGCAGGTTTCCGCAAGGACCGCAGTACAGGAGAACAAGTACTGGCCCTAACCACCTTCATCGAAAATGGCTTCGAGAGCAGACTGAAGACAGGGGCTGTGTTTCTCGATCTTACAGCCGCCTATGATACGGTCTGGCACAAAGGCCTCCTCCTGAAACTTATAAAGGCGATCCCTGCTTGGGCAACAGCAATTATAAAAACCCTGCTGACCAACCGAAGGTTCAGAGTCCACCTCAGTCAGAACACAAGTGCATGGAGAATGCAGAAAAACGGACTCCCACAAGGCTCAGTTCTAGCTCCAACTCTGTTCAACCTCTACATAAACGACCTGCCTACTACAAAATCCCGCAAATTCATCTATGCAGACGACATCTGTTTGGCATTCCAAGCACAGACTTTGAACCACTGGAACGGGTGCTCACGGAAGATCTTGCCAAACTGGACCAGTTCTGCAAAATCTGGCGCCTAAAACCAAGCCCAGCAAAAACCGTCTCCAGTGTATTCCATCTCCACAATGCAAAAGCTGCCTGAGAACTAAACATCCACCTGAGCGGACTCAAGCTTAAGCATGCCCCCAAATCCAACTTATCTTGGAGTGACCCTTGATAGGACCTTATCCTTCAAGGAACATCTAAAGGGGACGGCTGCTAAGGTGAAGGTACGAAACAACCTGCTCTGCAAGCTCGCTGGTGCAAAATGGGGGGGCGGCAGTCTCCACCCTGCGCACCTCAGCACTGGCCCTTTCATACTCTGTAGCAGAATATTGTGCCCCTGTCTGGTCCAGGTCATCTTACACACACCATGTAGACACCCAGCTCAACTCAACCATGAGAACTATAACTGGAACAATCCGCTCAACACCACTCCCCTGGCTCTCTGTATTGTCAAACATAGCCCCTCCACACATCCGGCGAGCAGCATTAACTCAAAGGATGCTCCAAAAAGTTAAAGATTTTCCTCACTTACCAATCCATGCAGATATCTACACCCCACCCACTGCCCGACTTTCATCCAGACGGCCGATTTGGAAAAACCCTCCCCCAGCTGACTTTACCATCCAGACAGCTTGGCAAGAGGAATGGGAGACCAAGGAGGTCCCAAACAAACAGCTGGTGATAAACCCCAACCAACAGGTCCCGGGCACCAACCTTCCAAGGAGACGGTGGTCTACACTCAATCGCTTCAGGACTGGACATGGCCCCTGCTTGGCCAGCCTTCACAGATGGGGCAGTAGCCCTAGCCCACTGTGCGCATGTGGAGAGGAGCAAACAATGGAACACATCATAGAGGCTTGCCCGCTCCAAAGACTGGAAGGAGGATTACACACCCTCCATACAGCAAACCAGGAGGCAACTGCTTGGCTTAAGGACTTTGCATTCGCTAAATAAAATAGTCCCTACATTAAATGTCCCTACTCTCACATCCACACTTGTACTGACACCAGACTTTATCAGAGAAAAAAATCAATCAGAACCGTAGGATCAGACTTGAGACCTTTTTATCTGATGATTATCAGTCCCTCTGATTAAAAAAAAAAAAAAAAAAATAAATAAATCTAATTGTTAATGTAAAAGATTGTTGCACATGTTAGCATCGCGGCTAAAGGCAGCACCGTCACTTCAATGCAGACATCAGTCAGCTGTTGAAGATGTCATAAATTAAGGCGGGCGATCTCTCCTCGTTTTGACCACGTTGTGGTGGACACACATATGTGACCTGGCTTTGTGACTCACATTTTAGATCAGAACAAAGGCAGAGCTTTGGGCTGCACGGTGGCGCAGTGGTTTAGCACTGTGGCAGCACAGTTTTACCTTCGGCCGGGGGATCGCGGGGATCATGAGATCGTGGGTTCGATCCCTGCCCCCGACCAACAGTGAGCTGTGTGGAGTTTGCATGTTCTCCCCGTGTTGCGTGGGTTTACTCCGGGATTTCTCCGGTTTCCTCCCGCATACCAAAAACATGTAGGTTTAGGGCGCTCGCGCACACAGCGACCAGCAGCCGGTGGCTTGTCACCAGACTGCAAACCAAGTCTACCTACGGGTACAAATAAGTAACAAAAAAAAAAAAAAAAAAAAAAAAAAAAAAAAAAAGAGCTGCTTCCTTGGAGTTTACAGGAAGCCGCAAGGATGTTAGCTTTGGTATGCAAGGCTTGAGACTTTGGGAGTAATTAAAGGATTAGAGAGGAGATGCATTGTAGACAGTGGGGGATATCAGTCAGAGGGGATGCATTGTTACTGTGAATTATAATGCAACGTCTGTGATACATGTGACCTGTGAACTGTAAGAGTCCTGTGATTTAAGGACGAGAGTTCCCTGTGTGGCCCTCTTTTCTGTTTTGAGATGATGGTGATGTGAATAAAGTTGACTTGAGAGAGGACTCTGCCTCGTCATTCTCACATCTCCACACTGGTGACCCGAGACGTATCATGCAAGAGGAGAATTCCCCCGAGCCAGCCTCGTCAGGAGCCCCCAGCCAAACGAATGCCGCTAAAGTCCAGCTACCGGACTTCTGGCAGAACAATCCGTGCTCCTGGTTCAACGCGGTTGAGGCGCAGTTCAACCTCCGGGGGATATCGGTAGACGCCACAAAATTCTACCACGTAGTCGCAAAGCTGGACAACAACACTGCCCAGCATGTGGAGAGCCTGACCGACCAGCCACCGGACAGCGACAAATACGGCACGCTGAAGGCTGCACTCATCCAGCAATTCCCCCCCTCGGCGGAGGAGCGAGCAGAGAGGCTCCTAGCGCTGACGGAGTCGGAAAATGACATGCCCGCGAACCTGATGGAGAAGTTGTTGAGGTTGAAAGACTCTGACGACGATCACTTCATTTTCACCCACCTCTTCCTCAGAACTCTACCGTCAGCAGCAAGAGCGACCCTGGCCAGTTCGCCACTGTTGACCCAACGGGACTACCGCGCGCTGGGCCGAGAGGCGCAGTGGATTGTCAACGCCACCAAACGGCGCGCAGCCACGGCTGCTGCAGTGGAACTCGGCGCGTCGACCAGAGATGACAGGGGGCCAGAGGCAGCGGTACCAGATTCACCGACGACGGCGGCGGCAGGAGCCAGGGAACGTGGATCGGACGTCCTTTGTTTCTACCATCGCCGTTTTGCAAAGAGGGCACGCAAATGTGTACCACCGTGCCAGTTCGGGCGTTCGGGAAACGCCAAGACCGGGGGTCGGTAGCAGCCGCGGCCCTCGGGGAGGAGAACAAGCTGCTCTACTTGTCGGACGCACGCTCGGGGAGGCAGTTCCTCGTCGACACAGGCTCCCAGTTGAGTTTCATCACACCTTCCTACGCGGACAGACTAGCTGGTTCCGGAGGTCCCCGGGTGACAGCAGCGAACGGCTCGGAGATTAAAACCTTTGGTGAGAAGACTCTGCTTCTGTCTCTACACGGCCGTACATTTGAGTGGACTTTTGTTGTAGCAGCAGTAAATTTCAATATGTTGGGGGCTGATTTTTTGTGCTCACATGGTTTGTTGGTTGATCTTGCTAACAGGCGCCTGGTTAATGCACTTTCTTTTGATTCTATCCCCTGTACAGCGCGAGTGGCCCCGCCAACAGCACAAGCCAACGTCACAGCTGCAAGCGGTAAGTTCCACACACTGCTCACTCAGTTCCCAGCACTCACGGTCCCCACATTTTCGGCAACAGTCGCTAAACACGGGGTGGAGCATTTTATTACCACTACCGGACCGCCCGTTTTTGCAAAAGCTTGGCGTTTGGACACAGTTAAACTGGCCATAGCGCGCGAGGAGTTCGCCAACCTGGAGAGGTTGGGCATTATCAGGAGTTCAAACAGCCCATGGGCTTCCCCGCTGCACATGGTCCCGAAAGCTGACGGATCATGGCGACCTTGCGGGGATTTCCGCAGGTTGAACAACGCTACAGCGCACGACCGCTACCCAATCCCGCATATCCAGGATTTTTCAGTTCATTTGGCAGGGGTGCGCGTTTTTTCTAAAATAGACTTGGTCTGCGGTTACCACCAAGTCCCAGTGCGCGCTGAGGACATACCCAAAACAGCGGTAATAACTCCGTTTGGCCTATTCGAGTTTTTACGCATGCCATTCGGACTTAAAGGGGCTGCTCAGACGTTCCAACGCATGATGGACACGGTGCTTCGCGATCTCCCTTTCGTGTTCGTCTACTTGGACGATATTTTAGTAGCCAGCGCGTCCAAAGACGAACACGAAAAACACCTGGCCACTGTTTTCTGAAGGTTGGGAGATCACAGGTTAATAATCAACCCAGCGAAGTGTCAGTTCGGGGTGGCGCAGATCGATTTTTTAGGACACCGCGTCTCCCCCGAAGGAGCAGTTCCACTTCCTGAAAGTGCGCGCGGTGGCAGACTTTCCCCGGCCGCAGTCAGTCAGGGCGTTGCAGGAGTTTTTGGGAATGGTGAATTTTTATAACTGTTTTCTCCCCCGCGCGGCGCAACTCATGCAGCCGCTGTATGCCGCGCTCAAAAAAAAGAAACCCGCGGATAAGATCGAGTGGTCCCCGGAGCGGGACCAAGCGTTCTCGGAGGTGAAAGCAGCCTTGGCAGAGGCTGCGTTGTTGGCACACCCAGACCCAACGGCCCGCATAGCGCTCACCACTGACGCATCAGATGTGGCCATAGGGGCGGTCGTGGAGCAACATGTAGCCGGGGTTTGGCAGCCCCTCGCATTTTTCAGCAGGACCTTGCGCGATAGCGAACGTAAATACAGCGCGTTCAACAGGGAGCTGCTGGCTCTCCATTTGGCCATCCGCCACTTTCAGTTCTGGCTAGAAGGATGCTCCTTCACCGCGTTTGTTGACCACAAACCGCTAACATTCGCAATGGCCAAGGTTTCCGAACCGTGGTCAGGCCGGCAACAGAGACAGCTGGCTGCGATATCAGAGTTTACCACTGATATTCGGCATGTGGCGGACAAACTGAATGTAGTGGCAGATTGCCTCTCGCGCGCTGTGGCGGCCCCAGTCAGCGTAGGAGTAGATTACACAGCCATGGCCGCGGAGCAGGTTAGTGACGCGGATGTGTGCGCGCTTCAGTCTGGACCAACAGGGTTAAGGCTGGAGAGCAGGGTGCTGCAAGACGGTATGCCCCCCCTAATCTGCGATGTCTCCACCGAACGGCCGTGTCCAGTAGTACTGGCCGCGTGGCGCCGCCGCGTTTTTGACTCGATTCATTCTTTGGCGCACCCAGGAGTGCGCGCGTCGGTCAAAATGGTAGGAGAGAAATTTGTGTGGCCGAGCCTTCGCAAACAGGTTAAAGAGTGGGCAGCAGCCTGCACGGCGTGTCAACGAGCCAAAGTACACAGGCACACGAAGGCTTCTTTGGAGCCGTTTCACATTCCAGCCAAGAGGTTCGATCACGATCATGTGGACCTCGTGGGCCCCCTCCCGCCGTCACGAAGGTGCACACACCTTCTGACAATGGTGGACCGCACCACGCGCTAGCCTGAAGTGGTCCCGTTGGCATCAACCACGGCCGAGGAGGTGGCACAAGCGTTTTTAACAGCTTGGGTGGCACGCTTCGGCGTTCCGTCAGACATTACGTCCGACAGAGGCCCTCAATTTGTGTCCGAGCTTTGGTCGACAATGGCCCGCAGCCTGGGTGTCACAATTCACCGCACAACCGCATGCAATCCGCAGGCTAACGGGTTATGCAAACGTTTTCATAGGTCATTGAAAGCAGCTCTCACAGCGTCACTGACGGATTCAAATTGGGTAGACAAGTTACCGTGGGTGTTATTGGGGTTGCGTTCTGCGCCTAAAGAGGACTTAGAAGCCTCCCCAGCGGAGCTCGTGTTTGCGCAGCCACTCCAGCTGCCTGGGGAGTTTCTCCCAGATAACCCTGCGCCAGACGCCTCCCCGTCTCAGCTGTTGAGGAGTAACATAGAATCAAGCACGCTGCCCGGCCCCGTGCACCACAGTTTTCCGCGCGTTTTTGTGCCTAAAACTTTGAAGAACGCAGAGTTTGATTTGTCAGACACGATGCGCACCGAACCCCGCTGCGACCGCCTTATGACGGACCGTTCAGAGTGCTAGAAACAGGGGAAAAGCAGTTTTTGCTAGATTTGGGGGGTAGGAAAGAGAAAGTTGGCATAAACAGACTCAAACCCGCTTTTGTGGTGGCAGATGAGCAAGTGCTGTTGGCGAGGGCCCCGCGGCGAGGTAGACCACCGCGGGGGGCTTCACAGAGTAATGTTTCCCCAGAACACCCACAGGTGCTGACAAAAGGTTTCCACCCCCAGACGGCAAACCCCCAGCGTGACAGCGCCGCAGAGACGTTGAATCCCAGCTACAGCATATACGGCAGGAGACTGAAGCCTAGGCAGCATGTGGACTGATGTGTATTGATACTATCACGGCATGCATATTGTTATTCTCTTGTTTGTTCTAAAATGTTGGGGGGGGCTCTGTGTGGTGGACACACATATGTGACCTGGCTTTGTGACTCACATTTTAGATCAGAACAAAGGCAGAGCTGCTTCCTTGGAGTTTACAGGAAGCCGCAAGGATGTTAGCTTTGGTATGCAAGGCTTGAGACTGTGGGAGTAATTAAAGGATTAGAGAGGAGATGCATTGTAGACAGTGGGGGATATCAGTCAGAGGGGATGCATTGTTACTGTGAATTATAATGCAACATCTGTGATACATGTGACCTGTGAACTGTAAGAGTCCTGTGATAGGACGAGAGTTCCCTGTATGGCCCTCTTTTCTGTTTTGAGATGATGGTGATGTGAATAAAGTTGACTTGAGAGAGAACTCTGCCTTGTCATTCTCACATCTCCACAACGTAAAATATACCACTACAGTCAGGGTAATATAATAATGACCTCCCTTACATCTGTTTTTAGTTTTGGTCTAATAATCATCCATTAACCTGGTGTTGTAAAAACACCCCATAGTAGCTAATGCAGACCTGTGAGCATGGGCTGTATAAAAAAAAAAAATACAAGGTCGGACTTCTGGTCTGGACACCATGGTGATAGCAGCTTAACGCTGAAGCTCCCAGACCCCATTCGTGAAAATAAGATAAGATAAGATAAGCCTTTATTAGTCCCACAATGGGGAAATTCCAGGATTGCAACAGCACAGGGATAGCAACACTCAGAGCAACAATCAGAAGGCAAGAAAAAACAACATCTAGTAAACATATGTCCATATTACTATAAATGTATATATATAGACACACAGTGCAGAGCATTATGGTTGGTTGGTGAATGTGCAGCAGAAAGTCTAAGCTCTCTCTCCGCGGATGCGGCGGGCCAGCTGGAAGTCTTTGGGCATGATGGTGACCCCCTTAGCGAAGAAGAGACCACCAGGTGGGCCTCGCTGGTCTCCTGCAGAGCCATGACGGCGAAGCTCAGGAAACGCAGGACGGTCTTGAAGTCCTGAGCGATCTCCCTCACCAGGCTCTGGACGGGCAGCTTACGGATGAGCAGCTCCGTGGATTTCTGGCAGCGACGGATCTCTCTCAGAGCCACGGGCCTGTGACGGCAAGGCCTCTTCACTCTGCCGATGGCCGGAGCGCCTCTCCGAGCAGCCCTGGTGGCTAGCTGTCTCCTGGGGGGCTTCTTCCTCCAGTAGATTTTACGGGCGGTCTGCTTGGTTTTTGCCATCGCTCTTTATTATTCTGTCTTATATTTCTTGCACGCCGCCTAAACTCCAGCCCGGCACCCGCGTCGTTTTCGCTACAGCTCCCGGTATGTCAAGTTTCCCATTAGCACCGGGCGGCGGCCAAGTGCTAGCTAGCACTAGCTCCTCCCCGCAGTAGCGTCTCCCGCTGCAAACCGTGGCTCCGTCCGCCGACCCGGGAGACCCCCGGGGCGATCCGTGCGTCCGTGATATATATACAGAGTGAAAGGTGTAGAAAGAAGAAGGAAGATTAAAAAAAAAAGGCTGTTGCAACGGGCAGCCTACTTGTGTGGCGCCACCGGTCCGGCGGAACCGGAAAAAAAAAAAAAAAAAATACCATGAAAATCAGATTTAACGGATTTATGGAAGAGTGAAAATCAAAAGACAAAGTCATTATGCCTAAAGGAAAACAGAAGAGATCGACATTTACCAGGCCAAGACGCGCATCGGCCGGAGAATCTGACCTGGAGGACAACCACTCGGAAATAGAGGAGCTGAATGAGGCTAGCAACACGGTTAGCTTAAAAACGGTACTTCAAGAATTAAGAGAATTTCGACGAGTGTTGGGCCAAATTTCATGAAATTAAAGATGAAATAAAAAGGACAAACAACAGAGTGGACCAGGCTGAGGCCCGAATCATGGAAGCAGAGGAAAGAATAAAAAGGGCTGGAAGAAACCATGCTAGAATTACTCAAAACGACAGACAAGACTGGAGGCTAAGCTAACCGACCAGGAAGGAAGACTAAGAAGGGACAACATAAGAATTCATGGTCTGAAAGAAAAAGTCGAGGACGGTTTCACCACAATGGCTGCAAGCGTGGAAACCATACTGAGAGAGAAGTTGGAAATTCCCCAATCCACCGATTTGAAAATAGAAAGGGCGCACCGTTCATTAGCCCCAAGGCTGTCGGCGGAAGAGCCCCCGCGATCGTGACCGCGACCGTGGTGGTGAAGTTTTCCAACTTCAGAACAAAAGAAGAGGTTTTGAGACTGGCTTGGCAGAAAAAAGGATTTATGCACCAAGAAAGAAAAGTCTTTGTGGAGCATGACTACGCCCTGGAGGTCCTTAAAAAGCGTCTGGAATACAACAACACTAAAAAGGCACTAAGAGAGAAGAAACTGCGCTTTCAAACTCCATTTCCGGCGAAGCTGCGGGTTTTTTACGAGGAAGAGACGTGTCTCTACAACTCGGCGGAAGAAGCAACCAGAGATATGGCAAGAAGAGGGCTCCTGGTAACGGTGTATAAACCCGCAGCAGACCCGATCGAAAGAATCAAGGCTCAAACGTGGTGCACACAGAGACCCTCAAAATCCACGGGCCAGCAGCGGGAAACCCAGCGCCAGGGCTATAAGGAAAAACTGAACGCTTTCAGGACGGAATAACGATATTTTTAATCAATCTGCGCATCCAAACCTCCTCCTACAAGGTAACAAACATTAAAGGAGATGCAGAATCAGCAAGTATGAAGTGGTAAAACATTTCATGGAACAGTCATAATATTAGAAACAAATAAGTCTTTAAAAAAAAAAAACTTGTTAAAATAGAAATGTGACAATGAACCACAAGAACTCTCCACACTAACAAATACTGTATTGACGTGATTGTTTGCTGTGATGGTGGTGGGAGGTTGTGCACAATTTCATAGGGTATAGGCATTAAAAAAAAAAAAAAAATAAATCATTACAAGTTCGGATTGGGATCTGAAACTCAAGTTAAAAACATGGGACAACTTACAGGGGTAAGAGAGGGCCCTCAACATGTAACAAAGTTTGAGGAATTTCCCTCAGAGCCAACGCACCATCAAGGCTCTACTAAGGTCGCTAAAAAGACCTCAGTTCAGGAAGATCTTTTGACAGTTTTTTTGTTTTAAAGTTTTATATACTATGTTCTTAATGTTTTTTATGTTCTTAATGTTCTTTCAGTTTCTGAGTAGCATAAAAGAGGGCCACTACACTACACTGTTATACTAAATAAGACAATACAATGGAGAAACAGGGTGTAACCAAAATAATCTCATAATTTAAGAGGGATCCTGAATCCAGTTAAAAGATCCAAGATTCTACACAAAATGAAAAAAGACAAAGCAGGAATAATATTTTTACAGGAAACCCACCTAACAGACTTGGAGCACACTAAACTTAATAGACAAAGGTTGCACGGTGGCGCAGTGGTTTAGCACTGTGACAGCACAGTTTTACCCTTGGCCGGGGGATCGCGGGGATCATGAGATCGTGGGTTCGATCCCAGCCCCCGACCAACAGTGAGCTGTGTGGAGTTTGCATGTTCTCCCCGTGTTGCGCGGGTTTACTCCGGGATTTCTCCGGTTTCCTCCCGCACACCAAAAACATGTAGGTTTAGGGCGCTCGCGCACGCAGCGACCAGCAGCCAGTGGCTTGTCACCAGACTGCAAACCAAGTCTAACTACGGGTACAAATAAGTAACAAAAAAAAAAAAAAAAAAAAAAGGGTTTAAACTGATCTCTTCATCTTCATATAAGTCAGGGAGGAGGAGGGGGGTAGTAACATTGATCTCAACCAAAATTATATTTGAAAAAAATTCAGAACACAAAGATAAAGAAGGGAGATTTAGCATGGTACTTGGTCAGCTAGAGGGAGAAGATATCACCCTGCTGAATGTATATGCACCTCCAGGGGCTAACTGGAAATTTTATAAAAATGTATTTGACCTAATGATAACTAAAGCCAAAGGTTTAGTGATATGTGGTGGAGACTTCAATCTAAGACTGAATCCATACTGGGATGCATCAGGGATGCATCAAAATAACACTCAAAGTAGAAAAACTCGGCTGCTACTAAAAGAAATGGGAATCTCTGACGTGTGGAGGGAATTCAACCCCAGTGTAAAAGATTATACATTTTACTCAGCACCACATTCATCATACTCAAGGATTGACTATTTTTTACGTTTAATAGAGACATTGGAGGAGTAAAAACATGTAAAATGGGACTGATGGATCTCTCTGACCACAGTCCGATCTATATGGACTTAAATATCCAAAAATACACAAATAATACATTTTCTTGGAGGTTAAATTCAAATGTGCTGAAAGGGCCACTGAATGATGAATTGGAATCAGATATTCTCAGATATTTGGAAGAAAATGATAATGGAGAAGTATCCCCTTTAATACTGTGAGACGCACGCAAAGCTGTAATAAGGGGAAAGATTATCGCAAAACTGGCAACCCAAAAGAAACTGAGACAAGAAAAACTAATCACATTAGAGTCAGAACTTAAGAAACTAGAAAAAGAGCACAAAGACAACACTCATTTTAATGACTCGCTCTACACAATAGAAATCCAGAAGAAACTTACATTTCTGAAACAAAAATACTATGAAACAGGTAGCAAATCGGCAAAATTACTAGCCTATAAATTGAGGAAACAACAAACGGAGAGAGTAATCTACAAAATCAGAGACCCAGTATCAAAGGAAATAAAATTTAGAATTCAGGAAATTCTTAAAAGCTTTGAGAATTACTACAAGAACTTGTACTCTCGCAAAAAACACAAAAACGCATCCGAAGCCTTCCTAAATACATTAAATCTTCCCCAACTTACTGAGTCACAAAATAAAAAACTACTGTCAGAAATACAACCTAAAGAATTAGAAAAAGCAATTATGAAACTTAAAGCTAACAAATCCCCAGGAGCAGATACAGCAGAGTGGTACAAAACCTTTAAACAGCAACTATCTCCTCTCCTCCTGAAAACATTTAACTATGTCCTCCACACAGGGGAACTACCCCCTCCTGGAGAGAAGGGGTCATTGCAGTCATACCTAAACCTGAAAAGGATAAACTAGACTGTTCCAACTACAGACCAATCACTGTGTTAAATCAGGACTATAAACTTTTTACCGCTATCCTTGCCAAAAGGTTAGAAAATATACTGACAGACTTAATTCATTTAGACCAAACAGGTTTTATAAGACAAAGACAGACACAAGATAACATTAGACACACTTTACACATAATTCATCATATAAAAAAATATAATTTAAATGCAGTCATATTGAGATTAGATGCTGAAAAAGCATTTGATTCGGTTGACTGGTCTTTCCTATATAGAATCTTGTCCAGTTTCAATTTTTTATAACAACTTCATTAGAACTACCCAGGCATTACATAAAAAACCAACAGCTAAAATAAGGACTAACGGTAAATTATCATCATCTTTTAAACTGGAAAGAGGATGCCGTCAGGGCTGCCCCTTGTCTTTACTGCTCTTTGCAATCTTTATAGAACCTCTGAGCCAATGGATAAGACAGAATCAAAAAATTCAAAGTATTACACTTGGTCGGAAGGAACATAAAATAGCACTCTTTGCTGATGACATTTTAATATACCTGGGGCAGCCGGACACCTCTTTTCCAGAACTAATCTCAGTTTTTTCAGAGTATGGAGAGTTATCGGGGTACGAATTAAACATGCATAAAACCCAAATGTTAACATTCGACTATGACCCAAATCAATATTTACTAAGCAAATTCAAAACTAACTGGGAGATGGAATCTATGAAATATCTGGGGGTCAATATCCCGAAACAACTCAACAAAATTATAACACTAAACTATGATCCATTGATGGCAAAAATAAAATCTGATCTAGCAAGATGGAATATGATACCATTCTTGGGTACTGCACAAAGAATTGAAGCAGTCAAAATGAATATACTTCCACATCTTCTATACCTTTTCCAAACAATACCAGTAGAACCTCCCACAAAAACATGGCAAGAACTGGACAGAAGGATCTCAAGATTCATGTGGAAGGGCAAGAGACCTAGAATCAGATATAGAACCCTACAGCTAAACAAAGACAAAGGTGGGCTCGCGCTGCCAAATATCAGGGACTATTTTAAAGCCGCGCAAATTAAAACTTTAGTAGAGATATATAACCCAGTCTACACTGCACAATGGAAGGAGATAGAATGCCAAATAACAAGTGACATTCCCCTACAGGCGATAATAGGGAACAATGCCTTACCTAAACTTCTGAATAACACTAACCCATGGATAGAGACCCCGCTAAAAATCTGGTTTAAGATAGTTAGAGAGAACCAAACTAAAGAAACCTATCGATTATTGCAATGGATTTCCTATGATCAGGACTTTACTCCTAATAAAACAGACACTAGATTTAAAAAGTGGAAAAAGAACGGACTGATAAAATATTACGATTTTTTTAAAGGGCAAACTTTAAGAAGTTTTGAAGATTTGAAAAAACAAGGTCTAATAAATCAAGACCTTTACAGGTTCTTTCAGCTTAGACACCACATAAACAAAATACTTAAAAGGAGGATTTGGAAAGGGCCCATTCAGGTGTTCTGAAGGTTTTCTTAATGGCATATAAAGGTATCCCAGGGATCAGATACATTTCTAAAATATACCATGGTCTTCAAGACTTAAAGGAGACAATACATCATATATAAAAAAGAGATGGGAAAAAGAGGGGAATTTCACTTTACAACTGGAAATATGGGAAACGCTAAATAAACAACAATGGAAAAGTACTTCATCCTTGCTGTGGAGAAAATATGCACAAAACGAATTTACTCGTAAAGGGTTGAATTGTTGGCACTTGTGTGGTGAAAAGACTGCAAATCATTTTCATGTGTTTTGGTCATGCCCAGTTATCCACCAATATTGGATCAATGTACAGACAATATTGGGGAAAATTTTCAAAGTAACAGTTCCCTTTTCTTTTGTAACTTTGTATTTGGGTTTACTACCGGAATCACTGGAAAGACGAGGAGAAAAATACTTATTCACTGTTTTAATATTGGCAAGTAAAAAAGCTCTAACAAAAAAATGGATGGTGAAAGATTGGATTAATGTGATTCAGGACATTTAATCGATGGAAAAGTTGACATTTGCACTGAGACAGGACAGGACATGGATGGGTTCTTGAACTTTTGGCAACCCTGGAACGCATATGTGTCTTCCATCAGATCTAATCTTTGACAAATACCATTTCAATAACGGCACCTCTCTTTGTTCCAACGCTACTCAGATGCTCTCTTATTTTTCTGCTCTTTTGGTTTTTTTGTTTTCTTTTGTTCTTTTTTAAATTTCTCTTTTTATTTCACTTAAAAAAAGGGTGTTGTAATAATTTTTTTCCAATGTTGTCAAAAAACAAAAAAGGGGGGATTATGTGATGAAACTGTAAACAATGCAATGCTGTAATGACATGTATACCCTTTACAAAAACTTTAAAAAAAAAAAAAATACAAGGTCACGCTGTCACCTCTAGTGGCCCAGCATAGTTATGGTATTACAATACTTTTTGTGCACAGCTCCATTACACGGCAATGGTGAGTTTAAATTGTGTTTATTTTGAAAACAAAGCCTTATCTAAAAATTCTGGCAAATTAAAAGTCGAGAAAACATGGCATTACAATGATACAAGCCTTTGGTTCCACTTAATTTTGACTGGGCGAGCTGAAACAGACAGGCAGACAGATACAACCACACACACACAGATGCACTGAGCGATTACTGTATGCCTCTCCATTTCACCGAGGCATAAAAACACCATAATTATCACAAATAAATTAAAACAGCTTAAATATTTCACTGTATGTGTAGTGAATGCTCACCTTCCTGCACTGTAACTTAAAGCACTTGTAAACTGATTTCTTTTCATTTTCATCTGAAGCCTAATTAAACTTTTAAACTTCTAGAGCCAGCAAGGTTTCAAACAGAATGGACTAGTTTATTTTCTTTTTGACTTTAATGGAGTTGAATATTATTCATATTATTACTCCAGTTTATTTTGAACGGTAGAATTAAAACAGCAGCAGAAGCAGATATTTGAGTTTTATTTCTTTATTTTTTGGGATGCCGAAGTTTAATGTCTGTTATTTAATTGTGTTCCTACAAACACTTGTGATTAAGCTGTCACGTTCAAGCGTCCAACCCATGTTTCATTATTTTATTTAGCTGTGGAAACTTTTTATAATAGGCTATTCAAACTTCTATTGTTCCACTTGTCTGAATCGTTCATTTCCTAAAAAGAGAATTTTTTTTTTTATTTTGTTTATTTGAGAATATTTTGTTATTTATTGGAGAATTTACTGCTGGCAGTTTGCAGTGTTTTTGTCAATCAAGCTGTTCCCGCTTATACAAAAGATAAGCAGTTTTATGTTTTGCATTTTGTTCCCTTACTGTACCAAAAATGAACCAAACTGTGACCTTAAAACTAGGGGTGTGCTGATACCACTTTTTCAAGTCCAATACCGATACTATGACTTTGAGTATTGGCTGATACCGATCCAAACCCAATACCATCTTTCTTATTCAAAACAACAAAAGTACAGAACATACTTTGTTAATGACTGGCTGCATTTTGCACACATATAAAAACATAAATCTAAAAGTCAAAGAATATATTACAAATCTGACTCAGTTCAGCAACACTGCTGCTTTTTTTATTTTAAACTTTGGTAACATTGGCAGCATTTCACTGGTCAGGACCATGTAAACATGCATTCTGAAGTTTTAAGTGCAAGTTTATGCAAAATTTCAAAGCTGAGTATTTAAGTAAACATTCAGATGAAATTCAAAGTGCCACTTTATGCATGAGGTAAAAAATGCTGGTCCTCGGTTTATTTAGTAGTGTTTCTAATATTATTCTCTGGCCATTCTTAGTTTTTAGGTTTGCTCTTATTTTGAAGTCATTCCTGTCCCATTTCCTGTAGCCTTGTTGTTCTAGTCCTGCTCCCAGTTCACGTTATGATTTGCTATTTATGTTTCTGTTACCTACCTCTTACCAGCTGTAACTCTCCCCCAAAAAGTAAACCCATGTTATATAATTTCCACGCTCCCGTCTGATTTTTGTACTTTCAGTTTCGTTCTTTTGTTTAGGTTTTACTTTTAGCGTCTTCCAGCCTCCAAGCTGGAAAAGCAGCAGCTGCTGATGCGCGACACACTTGCTTCTGCTTGGTTCTTGACAGAATTCAGGATACTCCTTTACCGTGATACTTTAAGTGTTTTATCAAGTTGGTGGTGTTAAAATTGTAAACACTGGTACCACACAGCAACATACCGAGGCGAGTCTCACAGACAGGCTCCAGTGTCACTTGTTGCTTATGTTTCAGGAAGCCGCGCATAGTATGGCTGAGAACATGATCATGCCTTCATTTTAATATTATTAATGTATCGTCTCAGTAAATTATTTTTATTCCTTACCAATACCGATCCAGTCATTTTGCCTGGATCGAACCCGACACGGCGGACCGGATCATCCCTACTTAAAACCAAGGTACGTGCCGAACTGTGACTGTGCACCGTTACACCCCTAGGATATACAGTATATTGTATTGAGAGATAAAATAATTATATCAAGATGTACTTTTTCCACCCATATTGCTCAGATGTATCTTATACAATGAACCTTTCTCATTTTTCCTCCAAATGGGTGAATGACAAAATTAACCATTAAAACAGTGTTTACCTGATGGTCATGATGGTCCAGCAGCCAAAGACCTTGCACCAGTTTGACCAGCCCAACAGGGATGGCAAAGGCTGTGGGGAAAGACTCCACTGAGGCTCCATCCTTATTGGGGAAGGAGTACATGACATCCAACAACAGGTAAATTACCTGAAGTAGGTCAAGGCTCATAAAAGTAGAAGGGTAAAATTAATCTGTTGATAGAAGCAGTCACAACTTTTGATAACATCAACTGTGATCACATTTACAACAATGACAAGTCATTGTCAAATGTTTAAAATGTTGAAACTAAAAGCATAACAAGACAAAAAGACCATCTGATTAAAAGGATACAACCGCATGTTTGGTAGCTTCATCAATGTTGTCCAGTAGGTATATGTCGAGCAAAGCCTGCACGTAAAAGATATGCAGAGATTATATAAGAAGCAGATCAACTTCAACCAAAAAGCAAATCAATTAAATACAACAGACTGGATTTTAGATATTTAAATCCTTACATGCAAAGTAGGTGGTGGATATTGCCCTGTTCCACCCTCATCCCTTTTCCACAGGTTGGTCAGACGTTCACCACACTGTCCCACCAAACCATCAATCATAAGGCAGTCTGCACACCACTTTCCCCTGTAAAAGACCAGGAGAGAAAAAAAAAACATGATCATGAGAAACAAATGAATAACAGGCATTTGTCACTCAGGGTGGGCAATATGGCCTAAAAATGATATCACGATATTTCTGTGAATTTTCACGATAACAATATTTTTCACAATATTACAGAATACAGGGTTTGTTTTCCTTTTAAATTTATGCAAAAAGGACAGTTTCACAGGCCAGCATCATTTACCTTCAACATATTCAGGAAAAACAAAACTCTTTATTTCTCCCTTTTCTAAACAGCAGCTCAGATTTAGTTTAAAATATTTTTTAGTTCTGCATCAAATATTACAAGAATATAAACCATTACATCTTAACAGCACACAGAGGATGGGTTTTATCCTGAATCACTTTACCTGCATTACTCCTGTTGCATGGATCTGTCCTTCAGCTTTTGGCTTTCTGAACGGATGCTTTTTTTCCCTCTCTTTTTGGGTGGTTGAATAAAATCAAGATGAAGCAGCCAAAATGAAAGTAAAAATCTACAGCCACTTCGAGCTGCACATTGTTCAACGTTAATACTGCTCCAGCGGTGTTCTGGACTTGTGGGGAAAAATGCAGGCAGATTATCCACACTGCTGCACCGTTTTGTTTTGTTTTTTTAAAACATGACAGCAGTCTGAAACAGAGAGTGAAACTTAAACATTTCCATTTAACGGGAGACGGTCTGATTTCGGAACGGCAGCTTCCCGCCACGTTTACTTTGCCATTTCTATGTGGTGTGACGTCGTCACACAGCAGACCCCAAATATCATGATAGTCATTTTTACACCGATATCAAAATTTAGATTGGCATTATCATGAACTAGAAAAGCACTCGGAGAGCACAGACCTCCGCCAAGCGCCACAGTTCCCCCCATAAAGTGTTTGTGTGTACGTTTTCAGATTCCTTGACCATGACAACATATGACTAGCAATTGGATTGACAATGATAGGATTAGTGGTTCAGTAGTAAAAGCATTACCTCCTTGGCGGAGGTAATAAACTGAAGTGTTGGTGTTGTGTCCATCTCCTTCATGTGCAAAGTCCCAGGCTGCGAGCGTTTTCATAGATCACTGAAAGCAGCACTCAGGGCTTCACTGACAGATGCAAATTGGGTAGACAGGTTGCCATGGGTTTTATTGGGTTTGCGCTCCGCAGAAAAAAAGAGGATTTGGAAGTTTCCCCGGCAGAGAGCTGGTTTTTGCGCAGCCCCTATGGCTGGCCGGGGAATTTCTGCCAAATAATCCCACACCGGACAGCTGCCCGTCTCAGTTTTTGCAGCGTAGCACAAACACAGGCACGCTGGCGGGCCCTGCCCACCACTGTTTTGACGGATGCAAATTGGGTAGACAGGTTGGTGTAGGTTTTATTACCTCCGCCAGGCCGAAATGGCCAGGAGGAGGTAATGTTTTTGCCGGGGTTTGTCTGTGTGTTTGTCTGTTTGTCTGTCTGTTTGTCTGTTGGTTAGCAAGATAACTCAAAAACTTTTGGACGGATTTCCATGAAACTTTCAGGCGTTGTTGGAAATGGTACAAGGAAGAACTGATTAAATTTTGGGGATGATCCGCATCACCGTCTGGATACAGGAATTTTTTAAAGCATTTTTTAACACTGTGACATACGGCCATTTTCAACATGTGCGCAGGCGCAATGGAGGGCGCTGGTCGCCATGTCTGACCAACACAAACTCCGCGTTTTTCAACGTTTTACGCACAAAAGCACGCGGAAAACACTGGTGGCCTGGGCCCGCCAGCGTGCCTGTGTTTGCGCGCAGCTGCAAAACCTGACACGGGCAGCTGTCCGCCGTCGGATTATTTGGCAGAAATTCCCCGGCCAGCCATAGGCGCTGCGCATTTGGCAGAAATTCCCCGGCCAGCCATTGGCGCTGCGCATTTGCCAGAAATTCACCGGCCAGCCATAGGCGCTGCGCAAAAACGAGCTCTCAGCCGGGGAAGCTTCTAAATTCTGTTTTGCCGCGGAGCGCAACCCCAATAATATAATATAAAACCCACGGCAACCTGTCTACCCAATCTGCATCCGTCAGTGGAGGAGATGGACACAACAGCAACACTTCAGTTTATTACCTCCGCCAAGGAGGCAATGCTTTTACTACTGAACCACTAATCCTATCACCATCACATTGATTGTCATTGATTAATTGACTATGTTTATTGCACTGTCCCTGTCAAATAAACAAATAATCATTGTGAATGCAATTGCTAGTCATATGTTTTCATGGTCAAGGAATCTGAAAATGTACACACAAACACTGTATGGGGGGAACTGTTGCGCTTGGCGGAGGTCTGTGCTCTCCGAGTGTTTTTCTAGTTGGGTTTGCGCTCCGCGGAAAAAAAAAGAGGATTTGGAAGCTTCCCCGGCAGAGAGCTGGTTTTTGCGCAGCCCCTATGGCTGGCCGGGGAATTTCTGCCAAATAATCCCACACCGGACAGCTGCCCGTCTCAGCTTTTGCAGCGTCGCGCAAACACAGGCACGCTAGCGGGCCCTGCCCACCACAGTTTTCCGCGTGCTTTTGTGCCTAAAACTTTGAAGAAGGCGGAGTTTGTGTTCGTCAGACACGACGACCAGCGCCCTCTATTGCCCCTGCACACATGTTGAAAATGGCCGTATCTCACAATGTTAAATAATCCTTTAAAAAAATTCCTGTATCCAGACGGTGAGCCGGATCATCCCCAAAATTTAATCAGTTCTTCCTTGTACCATTTCCAACAACGCCTGAAAGTTTCATCGAAATCCGTCCAAAACTTTTTGAGTTATCTTGCTAACCAACAGACAAACGCTGGCAAAAACATAACCTCCTCCTGGCCTTCGGCCTGGCGGAGGTAACAATACGATATGGCACACCCTTATTTGTCATTTCCGATATTTAAATCGACTCAACTATTTAAATTTTATAAAAACAAAAACATGTTTGTACTTTTATTGTGGTGTTTGTATACTTAATTAAACCCAGAGGGAAATTCAGGGAATCCACCTGGATGAGGCAGCCATGGTGCGGCGCTAATCCCTTCACCATTCACACATACAGTACATTCACACCTAGGGCCACTTTAGAGTCTCCAATTAACCTAACCTGCATGTTTTTGGCTTGTGGGAGGAAACCGGAGTAAACCCACACAGACACGGGAAGAACATGCAAACTCCACACAGAAGGGTCACGGATGGTCAGGGTGTGGGATCGAATCCACGATGGTCCAAGTGGAATCGATCCCGTGACATTCTTGCTGTGCTGCCACAGCGCTAACCACTGCATCACCGAGCTGCCCGACTGACTGGTTATAGGCTGCCCTGTTTTTAGGATGGATATGAAACTGAACGGTTTTCAGTACTCACTTGGCCAGCCTGGTCAGCTCCTCTCGGCGTATAGTATAATAGTTGCTGATTACTGAGTGGGTGTAGAAAGGCCTCGAAATCTGGACAGCATTGTCATCTGGAAAACAAACATAATAGAGATTTTACCATCAATGAGAGATGGTGTGCTCTGATCATTCAAAAACAAAACAAAACAAAACAAAAAAAACCCCACAGAATTATACAAATTAAGATAAGATAAGCCTTTATTAGTCCCACAATGGGGAAATTCCAGGATTGCAACAGCACAGGGATAGCAACACTCAGAGCAATAATTAAGAAGATACGAAAAATATAAATAAGAGCAGTGGATATACACACGTACACATAAATATATAAATATATATACAAAGTGCGGAGCATTGTAGCAAGATGGAATAAACAGCATAACCGTCTACTTACTTATCCTATGTAGTATGAATATGTACCCATACATATTGTCACCCTCCGTAGCGACTGATTATTCAAGCGAGTGACAAATTAATGAACCACTTTGGGTAATGAGAATCTGGAGTGTCTAGTTCAGTTATCTGTTTAAGTTAAAAAAAGGCAAAATGATTGGATATAATCTCCTTTCTTGATGTACAACCTTAAAGCAACACTATGTAACTTTCTTGTTCCGGGTAGGAACACTGAAAAGACTACAATGACAACTATGACAAGTGCTTCGTTGCTCAAATTATGCCCCTTCATTGGCTGTCGGGACTCAGGTCATAGTGTCCATAGTTGTAGTTCTGCCAGTGTTCCTACCAAGAACAGAGCTGTTGCAGGCAATGCAATCCCACTGAGGCTATGGGGAAAGTGACAGTCACCCGGTCAAAGGCTGATGTACCATCAAAATAATTTTGGAAACATTATTTTTATAGTGTTGCTATAAATTGACTAGTTACTGCTGCAGTTCTTACTGCTCTCTTTACGCTGTGAAATTGGGGTTAAAAAAAAAAAAACTTCATTTTTTTTCCCACAACATTTTTTATTGAACCTTTTTTTTTTTTTTTTTTTTTTTTTACAAACATGGCGCAAACAGTCAGACACTAACACTAAAGTAAAAATTAAAAAAAACACTAACAACAACAACAACAAAAAAAATGTACTAAAAACAACAACCACCATTAACAAAGCAAGTCAACAACAATGCTTCTCTGTTTAGTCTAGGTAATCTATTACATAAGAATACATAATATACATTCACCAGTTTGGAATTTGCAAGGTCCACACATATCATTCACCTTCTTCTTCAGAAGTTATGTTTAATTTCTTTACATAATCAATGAAAGGTCTCCATATATTCTCAAACACATTTTCCTTTAATTTCAGTATATATGTTATTCTTTCTAGTGGAAGGTTTGTTAACATCTGTCTTAACCACTGAGTCACATCTGATCTATGAGTCTTTTTCCACAGTAGTGCAATACATTTTTTGGCGTTAAGCAAACTGAGGTCTATGAATGCTCTTTCACTCTTATTAAAGTTATGTTTTTCTGGATACAGACCCAACAAAAACAGTTTAGGGTTCAATGTGAATTGCTTTGAAATTATTTTTTCAATTGTTACCCTCACCTCTTCCCAAAACATTCTGATTTTTCTACATTCCCATAAACAGTGAAATAGGGTTCCTTTACTTTCCATACATTTTGTGCATATATCTGGTATGTTTTTGTTATATCTATTTAATTCCACTGGTGTAACATACATCCGCATTAACCATTTAAAATGTATCAGTTTAAGATGTACATTTATTGATTTGGTTTGAGCTCCTGCACAAGCCATTTCCCATTGTTCCTCTGAAATTTCAATTTGCAGGTCTTCTTTCCAATAATTCAGTCTTTTCTGTGAGTTTTCACTTGAGAATAGTGTCAATGAGTTATAAAACTCTGAAATAATACCCTTTCTCTTACTATCTTTCATCAAAATTTTTTCCAAAGATGAATAAGTAGGTCGAGTGAGAGCATTATTTTGATTTGATCGAATAAAATTTCTAAGCTGAAGATATTTAAAAAAGTGTGTTCTATTAAGATTGAATTTAATCCTCAGTTCTTCAAAAGACATTATGTTATCTGAGTGTGACAAATATAAGTCTTGAATCTTTTGAATCCCTTTTAAATTCCATACTTTAAATACAGCATCGGCTCTCCCTGGTGTAAAATACTGATTACCCCATACTGGGCTAAATTGTGACAGTAAGTGTGGTTCTTTTAAATATTTTTTGGTTTCACACCATATTTTGATCATGTGCTTTACAATTGGATTTTTAACTTGTTTCTGTAATTTTTTAGCCGAGTCTGAGTATATGAATAAGGGAAGAGGTAAAGGTAAATTGTATGATTCCATTTCAGTCCAGTGAGGAAGATCATTTGATGAAAAATAATATGTCATAGACCTCAGTTGTGCTGACCAGTAATACAACATAAAGTTTGGACATTTCAGACCTCCACGATCAAATGGTAAATATAGTAAGGACAAACGTAATCTAGACTTCCTATTGTTCCATATAAATTCCACTAACTTTTTTTTAATTCTTGAGAATAGATCTGAAGGTGGTGGTAAAGGAATGTTTTAAAATAAAGTATTTTTGGTAAGAGATTACTTTTAAGTATATTAATTCTCCCGATCATCGACATTGGTAGTGACATCCATCTCTGAAGTAACTCATTAATATCTGTCATTAAGGCTTCATAGTAGGCACTGGCGACTGATTCTAGCTTAGGCACAATTTGAATTCCTAAATATTTAAACTGATTTACAACATTGAATTGGTTTACCTCAGGAGCTGGGTGATTTCTCTGGGTCTCATTTAGCATTAATATTGAAGATTCTGTTTTATTTATTTTATATCTTGATATTTCCCCAAAGGTCTTTATTAAATTTAACAAAGTCGGACTTGATTTTTTAAAATTCGACATAAACAAAATTATGTCATCGGCATACAGGGAGATTTTATGTTCTGTTGGTCCTACTTTAATTCCATATATTTGTGGATGTAAACGTACTGCCATCGCTAAAGGTTCAATTGCCATAGTAAACAGTAAAGGTGAAAGTGGACAGCCTTGTCGACATCCTCTATTGATTTTTATTGATTTTGAGATATTGCTGTTTGTTAGGATTTCTGCTGTAGCATTATTGTATATTATCTGGACCCATTTTATGAAATTATTTCCAAGTCCAAACCTTTGTAGGACTTCAAAAAGATAGGGCCATTCGACCCTATCAAAGGCCTTTTCGGCGTCCAATGATGAGAGCTGTACCCGGTGCTTCTTTATTGGAATAAATAATATTAAATAGTCTTCTTACATTATGGAAGCCTTGTCTTCCCATTATAAAGCCATTCTGATCTCGGTTAATAATATTTGGTAATATTTCTTGTAGTTGTTTTGCTAAAATTTTACAGATTATTTTAAGATCAGCATTTAATAGGCTTACTGGTCTCATGTTTTCACATTTATTAGGGGGTTTACCTGGTTTTGGCAACAGTATAATTAAGGCATTATTCATGTATGGTGGTAAATTACCATTTTGAAATGCTTCTAATACCATTTCCAATACTGGTTTTATTAATTTATTCTTAATTTTTTTATAGAGGTCAACTGGAAGACCATCTGGTCATGCACTTTTTCCTGATTTCATATTATCAGTGGCTTGCCCAACTTCTTCTTGACTAATTTTAGACTCCAGTATCCCCCTGTTTTCGTTTGGAATACATGGCATAGATAATCCACCCAAAAACCCATTTAGTTTTGTTAAGTCAGTTTCATTTTTTGTATTATATAGTTTTTCATAATAATCTTTAAAGACACTATTAATTTCTAAAGGATCTATAACTACCTGTCCTTGCTTATAATACTGGTAATTGGTGTTTTAGATTCTAATTGTTTAATCTGCCATGCCAATAATTTTCCTGATTTTTCACCTTGTTCATAAAAAATTTTCTTCAATCTTAGAAGACTCGAGGCAGCTCTATTCGCCGATTTTTTTTAATTTTTTTTTTGTCATATTCAGCTCTCAGAATCAGTAATTCGTTCTCTAACTGTGGGTTACTTCCTGCATACACCTTTTCTTGAAGAATTTTTATTTTACGTTCCAATTGGACTCTCTCCTCTCAGGTCTTATGAGATTTTGAACCTGTATAACTAATAATATGCCCCTTAATAGAAGCTTTGAAAGCCTCCCACTTTATACATGCCGTTGTTTGTGTAGTATTAATATCAAAGAACTCATCTGTTTTTCTATGTACTTAACAAATTCCTCATCCTGAAGCCATTTATGCTGAAAATGCCACCTACCTGGATCCTTTGTCAATTTCTTATCTACGTATACTAGACAGCAGGGTGCATGATCAGAGATCACAATGTTATCATAGAAACAGTTTTGAATCTTGGACCTTAATTCTGTAGAGATCAAAAAGTAGTCAATACGTGAGAATGTCTTATAGGTATTAGAATAACAAGAATAGGCTTTGACTTGTGGTTTCATTTCTCTCCATATATCTAGCAATCTCAATTCTTTCATAAAATGATTAATGGTCATCCCGCATCCATTGCGCGTACAGTCCAGTCCTGTTGATCTATCTATACTGGGATTCAATGTACAATTAAAATCCCCTGCTATTATATGTTGCCCTGTAAGTGATGATAAAGTGAGGAATAAATTAACGAAGAAGTTTTGATCATCAATATTGGGGCCATATAAGTTCACCAGATTTATATTTTCTAATAACAAAGATCCTTATATCCTTGCTATAATGACATGTATACCCTTTACAAAAACTTAAATTAAAAAAAAAAAAAGGAATGTTTTCCTTTACCTGATCCCTCGGGCAGTAGGCCAGTACGACAGAACCAGAGGACCACCTGAGCATATTTGGATATCAGACTGGATACCATGTTCTTGTTCATCAGACCCACCAGCCCTTAAAAAAAAACAAAAAAAAACAAGCTCACAATGTATGCATTATAACTCTGCTAGTTACTTTAAGATCAGGATATTAAAAACACACAGCTCAAGCAGTGACTAAACTTGTTTTAACATTTCCAAGTGCTATACCTTTTTGTGTGAGCTCTTGAGCTTCACTAAGCAGACAGTGGAAGATTGCACTAAGATTCCCAAGCAGTCTCTGACTGTGCTCCAGCAGCTGCATGGTCTGGTGGTCTGTGAAGTTTGATGAGCTGTCAAATAGTGGAGCACCTTGATAAAGAGAGACACAAAAATACAATTTGTGAAGACACGCTGAATTAGCAAACAATACTGACAAAAAAGGTGGACAAGACTACCAATCCTGTACTGAAAAAAAAAAAAAAATCAAACCTGAAAGTGGACTTCAAAGGTCCCATATTGTGCAAAACACTGTTTTTTGAGTTTTAAGCCTATAAAGTATGGCCTTGGGTCACATATATACTGTTAAAAATTGAAGAACTGATTTCACAAAGAAACACACACTGCGTTAATTTAGTTAAGCTCCTAAAGAAACAAGCTGATTGCACTTCCTGGATTTTATGACGTCAGACCAGACAGTCAATGATGGTGTAGCTCATTCCGGCCTGATTATAGCCCAAGTGTGTTCAGATCTCTTCACTGGCGACCTTGAACTTCAGCACAGCCTAGATGCAGACCCACATGAGAATCATTGTGCATCAGTTTGCCAAATATTGGGGCAATTACCAAGGAGGACTGACAATTTTGGTGAAATTGTAAATGCCTAGCTCTCCTGACCTTTGACAGCGACCTTGAGCTCAAGCCGGATGCAAACCTACCCGAGGATCCTTCTGAAGAGGTTGGTGAGTGTTGAGACAATTGCCTAGGAAGAGTAGTGATTTTTCTGAAATCACATAAGTGCCCAGATCTCCTGACTAGACCTTTGAGCACCACCTGGATGTAAACCCACCTGAGGATCATTGTGAGTGAGTTTGATGACCATCGGGGAAAAATGCCTAGGAGTAGCGATTCCTATGAAATGTGGATGAACGGACAGATGCCAGAAGACGTGTCATCGCACAAGTCTCACCTCCAGTTCTCCAAGTAAACAAGACAATTGAACCTCAGCTGTCTCCTTCTCATTTGCTCACAAAAAAGAAAGAAAATACAACACTTTTCCCAATCAGACTTGGGGATATTTACATTAATGAGCAGGCTGTAAATCAAGTATTTCAGACTGAACATTAAAGATGTCAAAAAATTAAAGCTTTTGCGATGAGCTGTACAACAACAGAAATGGAGTTTGGTCATTAAAACTACAAGTAGATTTCTCTGAGGAAGTAAAAATTTTAACTCAATCCCTGAAAAATGCAGAATGGGACCATTAAAGACATTATAAAAATAAATCAAATATAAAGTATTCAACTAGAGAAGGGGAGTGGAAACAACTTGCACAAAGAGATACAGGAAAAATATATTTAATAAGATCAAAAATAAGAATGCTTGTTTTTCCATACAAATGCCATCCAGTTCCTCCTTGGTCTGGACTACTTTATTCCAGGCCCAGTCCAGGATGTAGCGTAGGTTCAGTGCAGAGCCGGGTTGTTCTGGTAAGGAAGATCAAATTTTAGAGAATTAGGACTGAGTGGCAGTGACATGTAGGTGGTAATCTTAGACTAGATAATAATTATTGGTAGTAGCACATATTGATCATGTTGGAGATGAGACTAGACAGGAAGAAAAAAAAAACAAAAACAAGCAATGCTGGTCTTCAATGCATCCTTATGGACATGTACAATATTTAGCAAGTTTTAAAAAAAAATGTGCTTTTAAATAACTCTTCACCTTCAGCAGTCCACTGTTTGATACAGCCAGTGATCAGTCCGAGAGAACTGGTTTCCACTGCTGTTGACAAGATGGCGTCAAGCTGATCCTCCTGAAAATGACAGTTTAAAAAAATAATCCACAATGTGTTCCCCACCAACATGTTTTCTTTAACATTTCTTAAAGTAAAGATCAAGAAAACCGTAGAAAGCAACAGATCTTTCATGTCTGTGTGGAAAAGTTTTGAGAAAATGAAGTCGACCAAGAGAACCTGAGAGGTGCTGGATGTTTGGCTGTCAGATAGGCGAGATGAGAGCAGGCCGGACATAAGGCAATGAGAGTAACTTGTGGAGATGATGTCACTGGAACAAGGAGCAGCTTTCTTCAGAAAAGCCAGGGTCTGGTTTACAACGCAACAATAAAAAACTGATCAGTTTAAAATACAGGGTTAACTCATCTTTTTCAAGGTCAACGTCAAGCACTTTTCAAACACTTTCAAGGACCATTTTCAAGTTTGTCCAGTGTCTTACGGCTGTGATAAATTACATACTATTTATAAGAATACATACTCAGTACAATAATTTCACTTCTTTATTACTACAACAGATGGTTTTGTGCTACAAACAAGAACAAGAGCACCACACATGGTACATACATGCCTGTCCACAGCAATTATCGATGGTGTATAAGTAAGCACACCTTCAACCGAAAAATCTAATACAAATGTAAGATTCAACATACTCTAGATCTGTAATGAAACTAATAACCATGTAATTACAAGGAGTTTAAGCAAATAAAACCATCTACAATTCAAAGTAGAACAGATTTTGTAAAAATATAAGAAAATCATTTAACTGCCTACAATATGCACATCTTCAATACATGTACACTGAGTGAAATTTTAAAAAAAAAGTTGGTAGTTTGAAAACTCAGCGTTTCTCCTACCATTATATTGGGGGGGCGGACCCCGCCCCCACCACCAGTTCCTCCAGAGTGTCAAGTTAATCTTTTATCTATCTAAATGCAAGGAATCACTGTCTGTGTAGAAAGGGTAGTCCCCACAAGTGATGATCAGAAAATTGGTCCCCAACAAATATGAAAACCTGTGTGTGTGTGTTTTCCTGTCTATTCTTGTGTGGACCACCCCTTGACAAACTGCCTTTTTGTGAGGACACTTTTCCTTGTGAGGACATTTGGCCTGGTCCTCATAGGGAAAAATGCCAAAAATGCTAGGATCCATTCAATGGTGAAGTGCACTATTATGAATACAAGTCACAAAAGACCACACAAATAAGTGATCTGACAAACAAATAAACAAGGGTTCTGAAACTAATATTGGATGTCCCATTCATTTTCAATAATTAGGTATTCTGTAATTACCTCCGCCAGGCCGAAAGGCCAGGAGGAGGTTATGTTTTTGCCGGGGTTTGTCTGTTTGTTTGTCTGTCTGTCTGTCTGTCTGTCTGTTGGTTAGCAAGATAACTCAAAAAATCTTGGACGGATTTCCATGAAACTTTCAGGCGTTGTTGGAAATGGTACAAGGAAGAACTGATTAAATTTTGGGGGTGATCCAGTTCACCGTCTGGATACAGGAATTTTTAAAGCATTTTTCATTCAACACTGTGACATACAACCATTTTCAACATGTGCGCAGGCGCAATGGAGGGCGCTGGTCGTCGTGTCTGCAACACAAACTCTGCGTTCTTCAACGTTTTAGGCACAAAAGGACGCGGAAAACACTGCTGGCCTGGGCCCGCCAGCGTGCAACTGCAAAACCTCACACGGGCAGCTGTCCGCCGACGGATTCTTTGCCAGAAATTCCCCGGCCAGCCATAGGAGCTGCGCATTTGGCAGAAATTCACCGGCCAGCCATAGGCGCTGCGCAAAAACGAGCTCTCTGCCGGCGAAGCTTCTAAATTCTCGTTTGCCGCGGAGCGCAACCCCCAAAAAAATAATATTGTAGCGAACTCAATATGAGCACCCTACTTGGCTTGCCAAGTGGGTTGACCCTATTGGCGACACAGGTAGAGTGCGGGACTCCGGAGCGGGAGGCGTGAGTTCGAACCTCCCGGTGGGACGTCGCCATGTCGAGCAGCACGTTACAATATAATATAAAACCCACGGCAACCTGTTTACCCAATCTGCATCCGTCAGTGGAGGAGATGGACACAACAGCAACACTTCAGTTTATTACCTCCGCCAAGGAGGCAATGCTTTTACTACTGAACCACTAATCCTATCACTATCAGATTGATTGTCATTGATTAATTGTGTGTTTATTGCACTGTCCCTGTCAAATAAACAAATAACCATTGTGAATCCAATTGCTAGTCATATGTTTACATGCTCAAGGAATGTGAAAACGTACACACAAACACTGTATGGGGGGAATTGTGGCACTTGGCGGAGGTCTGCGCTCTCCGAGTGCTTTTCTAGTTTTTCTATATTTATTAGGGGCGGGAATCGCGAGGGATCTCGCGATTTGATTTGGATCAAGATTCTTGGGTCATGATTCGATCCTATCACGATAACAGAGTATCACAATCTCATTTATTTCAATTTTTTCACCTTATTCAACCTCAAATCATGTCCCAAAGTAAAACTGTTGGCATTTCGTTCATATAATAAAGTATTTTCGGGGCTTCATTTTCCGCGGAGACACATCTTTGCACACAGGGAGGGGGGTGGACAGTGCCGTTTGAAATAGACTTCCACTCCAACTACGTTTATCTGACTCTGTGGACTCTTTAAAAAAGCAGCCGAGAACTTTTTTGTTCAAAAAGGATTTCCGTTGAGTTTCAATTCAGCTGCTTTTTAACGGTAAGTCTGATATTTTAAATTATTTTAAATCTTGTGTTTTAACTTGTTTTTTTTATTTTTAAAATTATTTTTATCCATCAACTTCCTTTTATTCCATTTTATTGCACAATGCTCTGTGACTATTTAAAGTAAAGTAAGTAAAGTAAATAAACTTTACTTACTTGACGCTCAGAGAAAAAGCTCCATGCCAGTGTCCAGGGATGAGAATGGGGTTTGGGAAAAAAAAGAAGAAACTAAGCCGAGGGTCTTGGGGGACGCAGGCCCCCAAGCCGGATCCAAGGCGGAGCTTTGGTGGGGGGGGGGTCTGTGGGGCAACGCTCCCCAGAAGCTAACGAAATCTGGTGTTTTAGAATGCTCAAATGTGGTCTTATATTTAAAGTTAGAAGTAAGTACAAATGCATTTATAGTTTACCTTTTTAATCTGCTGCTGCATCACGTGTAAATTTATGATATCTGAATGGTATGTTGATGTAATAATACTAAATTATATTTTACTACTATTTAATATGTTTAGAACTGACACAGAATTACATTTACATAGTTCTAGAACAGACAAAATAATTTAACCAAGTAAAATAAATTATAAATATTAACAAAATTCCATCACCAAGTCCATCACCCATTTATTAAAATATACTGACATTCTGCAAACATTTTGATTTATTAATGTGTGCATTTGTTAGTGTTACTAGAAATATAAAAAAAGTTGCAAATTAGTATATTTTAATATTTGAAAGATAATCTAAGAAAGTAAGTAAAACCTAAAAGATGTTTATATTTTTATGCAATGACCGTAAAGAAATTATGTTTACTAATAAAAGCAAAGATATCTAGGGATGTGATTTGGGGTTGGGGAAATTATCTGAAAATTTAGCAGGGGGTCTGGGGGACGCAGTCCGCCAGCGGGGTCCGGGGCAGAGCCCCGGTGGGTGGGGGGGGGGGGGGGGGGCAAGGGGGGGCGAAGCCCCCCGAAGCTCCTGGGTTTTTATGATTTTTAAGTACCAGAACTGTGCTTAAGTGACATAAAACAAACAGCTGAATGTCACTTATTACTGTATAATACTGACTTATGTTCCAATAAGATAGCATTCCTAAAATATTCCAACAAGCATTACCCATCACATGTGTGGCGTTAAAAATACTGTTTAAATAAAGTCCAAAACATCTTCAGCAGGCAAAATGAAGAAAAGTGAACTTCTGTGGCAGATATAAGGCGTTTGATCGTGTTAATCACAGGATATTGTTTAGGAAAATGATTGACAGGGGGGTTTCCAAGTACTTGGTACGTATCCTGATTTACTGGTACGCACATCAGAAGATGCTGGTGAAATAGGGGAAGAGTCATTCATCCCCATTTGGTGTGAGCAGTGGTGTCAGACAGGGCAGTATATTGTCCCCTATTCTATTTAATCTTTATATGGATGAGTTGTCAAAACAACTGAATGCCTGTAAAATTGGGTGTTTAATAGGGAATAAGTTAGTGAATCATTTTATGTATGCTGATGATCTAGTTATTCTCAGTCCAAGTAGTGCTGGTCTTCAGGAGTTATTAAGAGTGTGTAGTGCTTATGGAGAGGAAAATGACATAAAATATAATACAAATAAGAGTTGTGTGCTGATTTGCCGCACTAAAGAAGATTTGTTAATGAAATTCCCTGTCTTTGAATTGGCAGGCAGGGAATTAATTGTCAGAGATAAAATTAAATATCTGGGACATTTTATTAATGATAGAATGACTGATGATGATGATATTTTCAGACAACGCTGCAAAATCTACATGCAAATATTCTTGCACGCAGGTTTGGTTTTTGTTCAGATGAGGTGAAACTGGTTCTTTTTAAAACCTATTGTACACCTTTATACACTGCTCATTTATGGATAAATTATAGGACACAAAGTATGCAGAAATTACAGGTTGCTTACAATGATGCTTTAAGAATTTTACTTAAAAAGCCTCGATGGTGCAGTGCTTCCGAGTTATTTGTCTCATCACGTGTAAATACAATGCATGCAGTAATAAGGAATCTTATGTATAAATTCATCTGTCGGCTTGATGTATCTAGAAATGAAATCATTCAAGTCATATCTAGCATTAAGCTCAGTTCTATTCGCTGTCAGTCACAGTTTAGAAGGCACTGGTACAGTAGTCTTTTTAAGTCTTTTTAAAGTCTGTACTCTTTGTACTTCTTTTAGTAGTTGTGTCTTATTGTTTTGTAACTTTTTGATTGTTTTTCTTATTATCTGTTATCAACTGTCTTGTTTTATTTTATTTAATTTTATTTATTTATTTTATTTTTGATGGACCATGAGCATACCTGCCAACTTTTCAAACCTGAAAAGCCTAGTAGCTAGACGGGGTCCAGGGGCCGCAGTGTCAAACAAATATTAGCATTTGACATAGAAGTCACATATTAATTATATTAAAGGTAAAATATCTAAATCAATCGCAATACTACACAGAGCGAAATATTTGCTGAATCAACCCACATTACATACTTTGTATCATTCATTAATACTCCCATACATGACATATTGTACTGAAGTATGGGGAAATACATATAAAACAAACATATATCCAGTCTTTATGCTTCAAAAGAGAGCTATTAGAATAATAAACAAAGCTGCTTACAGGGAACCAACAAATCCACTTTTTCTTAAATTAAAAGCTCTCAAGTTGAAAGATCTGGTTGACTTTAAAACTGCAGTAATAATGTTTAAAGTGAAGAATCTATCACTGCCCACAAATATCCAGAAGTTGTTCCAAATAAGGGAGAAACAATATCATTTCAGAGGAACATGTATATTTCAAAAACCTTCAGGGAGAACTACCACCAAGCAACACTGTGTTTCAGTGCATGGAGTCAGATTATGGAACGATTTTGGATCTGAATTAAAATCATGTACAACGCTTGGACAATTTAAACAAAAACTAAAGGAAGAAATACTCCAAACATATATACAAGATGACATGTAAAATCACATAAGGATTGTCATATCCAGTCTGTGTTGTGTTGTTACTTAGTTTTTTTTGTCACATTTTGTCTTAGCTTTGCTCTGAATTGTAATCGCTCTTGTTTTGTTTTTCTTTTGAATTCTTGGATGGAATATGGGTGGGCAATATAAGCTGCGGCTTCAGCCATCACCCATTTCAGATAACTTATGTTGAACTGTATAATCAGAGGAGTTATTGTTTAATTTGACCTTGTTGGATTTTTTCGCCTTTGTTATATTATTCTGTTTCTTTTTAATCTTTACTTTTAATCTATCCGAAATATTCATTCATTCATTAAATTTGCATTCAAAAGACTATCTTAACACTGCATAGAACTTCGAATAGGCCAGATGTGATGTATTATGAATACTAGAAAAGCACTCGGAGAGCGCAGACCTCCGCCAAGTGCCACAGTTCCCCCCCATACAGTGTTTAACGTCATAAATAAAATATTGAAAATGGCCCTATCTCGCAATGTTAAATTAAAAAAAAAAAAAAAAGAATCCTTTAAAAAATTCCTGGATCCAGACGGTGATCCGGATCACCACCAAAATCTAATCATCTGTAGGACACCCCCATTTCTGACAATCTGTGAAAATTTCATGAAAATCCGTCCATAACTTTTTGAGTTATCTTGCTAACAAAGAAACAGACAAACAGACAAACCAACGCTGATGATCACATAACCTCCTTGGGCGGAGGTAACTAGAAGACTAGAAATATCAGCAGGGTATACTAGCACTGTATGACACGTGCGTCATGACGGCAAAATCGCTCTGATATTTTATGTGTTTATATGATACACCAAGCATGACAAGGCTTGCAATTACACAGCACATGTTCTTCAGAATCTTAGGCATTATATAAAATGTATTCTCCCTTTAGATGTCGAATCCATGGTCCACTTGCCAGGATTGAAGTGCAGTCGTGCGAACGTCTGTAGCAGTTTACATCGTGTTTACATCTCGCCATGTGCGCACGCCTCTCCGGGATTTCGTGCGAGAATAGAAACCTCAATAGCGATAGCGTTAGCTTAGCAAACGCTTCAGGTAAAGCGTAGCAGCGAACCACGAAAAGAAACGCTACTTAGTTTACTCACAGAGTCCGGTGAAAGGCGAATAAAGGGGTATTTCTACTTCAAAAGCTGGTTCAACCAAGGTGGAAATTCAGCCTGTGCGTGTGCGTCACAAATGTTGATCCGATATTCGCTGTTGGTTATTTTAGTGGCAAAATCAGCAACTTTGTCTCAGCACTGAAAAAGTGACTATCCCGGCCGCCATCACGTGTTGCTCTGTTCTAAATTTAGATACGATTCCTAACGATCTTGTGTTTGGAATTGCTTTCGTGTTTTTTTACGATTTAAAATTTTTGACTGAATTTTTAGTGAAAAACCGTAATTTTGATTAATAAAACCGTAACCCGGAATGGGGTCTTGAAAACCGGAACCATTACGGCAAAACCGGAGTAGTTGGCAGGTATGCATGAGTCTGGAATAAAGTCTTTGATTGATTGATATAAAGGTCTACATTTAACCATGAGAAACTCCAGGTTAGCTGAGCAGTGTCTCCCAACAGTGACAGAGTTCGTGCACCAAGCCTTGTTAATATAAATGCTTACTCCCCCACCTCTGGTCTTACCGGAGTCATTAGCTGCTCTGTCTGCCCGCAGAGTGTGCCGTCCGGCCAGCTCGACAGCACCGTCAAGTAATTCAATTCAGCTTTATTTATAATGCGCCACATCACAACAAAAGCCGTCTCGTGGCGCCACACAAGTACTCCACTATGTAGCCATATTTCCGTGAAAATCATGATATTGCAGTTCATAAGTTTCTTATTGTTGGTGATCCGAAGCCGTAGCTCATCCATTCTGTTCGCCACTGACCGTACATTAGCGAGGAAAATGCTGAGTTGAGAAAGCTGGTGCGGTGTTAGCTTTAGCTTAGCTCTTAGGCCTCCGCGCTTCCCCCGCCTTTGTTTACGGACTCTACGCCGCCTGCGAGCACTTCCAGTCGGCCGGGTAGCTTACCTAGCGTTGGGTGTTCTCCAGAGCTCAGGGATGAAACGTAGGTTGCTGATAAAAAGGTCGTTATTTTGTAATCCAATATCCAAAAGTTCATTTCAGGTGTAGGATGTAAAAGCGAAGCTGTTCTGAACGAACAGACCCGAAATGAGCAGAAATATCGCTGCTAATCCACAAAATCTGAAGAGACGCTGAGCCTCGCGTTGTGCAAGCGCCGCCATCTGGTCTGAAAATTTTTGGAAGATAAAGAAAAAGTGGAATTCCGCGAATTAGCGGAAAAATCACATCCCTAGATATCTTAGGAAAGACAACCCATCACCACCCATGACAAAAAAACACACATGCATTATGTAACTCTTCCTAGTGGAACAAAAAATGATAAATTATATTCAAAAATCTTAGATTGCATTTCAAATTGTGAGAAAATATGTAACTAGAAAAGCACTCAAAGAGCGCAGACCTCCGCCCAGCGCCACAGTTCCCCCCATACAGTGTTTAACATCATAAATATTAATCCTACATTTATTTTGTCTAACTTTACAGATTCCTTGACCATGAAAAAAAATGCCATTCGCAAGAATTTTTTAAAGGATTCTTTTTTTTTTTTTTAACCTCCTTGGCGGAGGTAAAAAAAAAAAAAAAAGAATCCTTTAAAAAATTCCTGGATCCAGACGGTGATCCGGATCACCACCAAAATCTAATCATCTGTAGGATACCCCATTTCTGACAATCTCTGAAAATTTTATGAAAATCCGTCAATAACTTTTTGAGTTATCTTGCTAACAAACAAACAAACAAACAAACAGACAGACAAACCAACGCCGATGAAAACAAAACCTCCTTGGCGGAGGTAATAACATTTATCTATTAACAATCGATAATCAGCATTCAAATGCAATTAGTGTTTCAAAACAGGCATGACGTCACAACTTACACATGCTATTTCATAACAAATTCATTACGCGAAAATTCTCAAGTACATTACTTATAACGAGAAAAAAATCTTACCTCGTAATGAGTCTTCCGATCACTAATTGCTGTAATCAGGGCCGATTGTGATGAACTTTGACTGGCATCTGAATTTGACTGTGTCCATCGATTGTTTTGAACGAAGCACGAGTGAGTAGTTCGATCTCGTGTAAGCACAATTTTGAGATGTTTCTGTTTTGAACAGTGTTCAACTAAGGCAACACAACCACGAGATCCATAACTCAAGAAATCGTTGCAATAAACACACTGGGCTTTCCCTGGTACTTCGCATTTCGCTATGAAGTCGCCCATTTTTTCAACCACAACTTCGGTATTTTTACCAATCTTTACAGTCACTGACACAGTTTTTTCGAGCCATTCCCAACGAAACTTGCTCCTTATCCCTCTGTCGATTTCTAAAATTCTTGCTTTGTTGTCTTTCGTGAGTTTTAGGTTCACCATTTTCACGAAATCGGGAAAACTCGGTTGATTGAACTGTCCGCCATTTGCATTTCGCTCCGCGTGTTAGATATGACAAAGGAATAACAAAATCGCTGATTGGTTGCTTCAATAAGTATCAGCCAATCAGTGGCCTTGTTACATTACATTACTGATCTTGCTGGGTAGCGCGTTCTGCGCGGTGGATTTTAGCAGCCGATCGAAAATACGACTCGCCGCTCATAACAGACCTCACCGCGCCCCCCCCCCACTAAAATTTTCTCCTCGAATTTAGACGATTCACGAAAATGACCCTAGACATGATCAAATCCGAGGAATTCCGCGGATCCGCGGAGGATTCTCATCCCTGAGTGTCTCTTTAGCTTAGCCATTACTAATGCTGCTCCAAGATGTGTGCTGGCCCACCGTATTCGAGTGTTTTTTCTTTTTTCCATGCAGCGCTTCTTGCAGGTTGTGTGTCATGTCAAGGTCTTTCCTCCATCTTCGTTATAAAATCCAAAAAAGGCCAACATTTGAGCTAACTGCTTCTTAACTTTCAAAGCTGGCTGCAAATCACCAAGACAAGCTATGACTTCACTTGACTGGCTGTTTGCTTTGTGCCATCAAGTGGACTGAAAACACCACTGATTAACTGATAACCCAAAAGTATATGTGTGCACATTTTTTTTTTTAAATTAAAAGATCAATCCGTGTGTTTATAGATGAGTGCATTGTTGCCAGTGCCAAGTATCGCAATCCATCACTGAATTGATCTTTTGTCGACACCCCTAATATTTAATTTTTCTATATAGCACCAGAACACCATGATTCCTTTAAAGCTACATTCAGACCATAATAGTCCGGGGTCTCAGTTCGACTGGGCAAGGAATGCCTAGAATTTTCACACCTTCGTTTGGTTTGCATTCACACTTCAGCGGACCAAACTGCCTGGAAAACATCACGCAGTTACAACAACTGCTCGTTTGGGGCGCTGTAGCTGAAACCACCACTGATCAGGAAGAAAAAGATCTCACCAAAGAAGAAAAATCTGTCTCATTGATTGGTCAGGACCGAAAACGGAAATCCGATCCCTTCTGCTGGGTCATTTGTCCGCCACAAACGAGACATTTTTTTAACTTTTCTCCTCGGCTTTCACTGGTAAAAGGATTTCTCGGATTCACGCGGTTGCCTTTATTGTTATTTTCTACCCAAAATGCACTACAGTAAACGCCACTTCTTCATCTCAGACTATGTGTTGCTATGGTTACACAAACACCGAGGGACACTTCCGCCCTTTGTTCCGCTGGATAATTCGTTTGGATTCACCCTGCAAGCTGAGCGCACCAGACTTTGTTTGCAAGAGAAATGAGACCCCCTTTTTCAAGAGGACCAAACTTCACTTCAAATCAAATCAAATCAAACTTTATTGTCATATTGCTGTACATACAACTGTAGTGCAGGCAAGATGAAATTGCGTTTCTCTCGGCATCCATATAAGAAGCAGCATGATTAAGACACACTCCCACATAGCTCCCACCCCCCCATCCATTCACACATCCCTGAGACATACTTGGGGAAAAAGAATAACTAACTATAATATACAAAATGTCCATAGGTGCAGTAGTGTGTATGTGAGATTCCGGGTCAGCTGTTCAGCATCCTGACAGCTTGTGGGAGGAAGCTGTTGATCAGTCTGGTGGCACTTGTTTGGTGCACACCAGAGTTCCAACGCGCGTTCAGACTGCACCAAATGAACCAAACTATCCGTGGAATCCACTGTTTGGTCCTTTGGTTCAGACCAAACAGTGGCCGTCTGAATGCACCCTAAGAGTTTGTCATTGTCAACCTTCACGCTGCCCCCCCCCCAACCTCGAAAACACAACATTAACATTCAAGCACCTGTGAGAACCCTAAAAATAATTCCACTTTTAATTGCATGTTTACACATTTAAATCCCCTCTGAGTAGTAATTATTATAAAAGATAAGGGTATGACAGGCATTTAAATACAAGACACAAGGTTCATGGCAAGAGAAATTTAACTACTAAAATGAATTGGGACTAACAAAAAAAATTTTAAATAGTGGGAAAATATTAGGGACTTGCCTCTTTCTGATAACCAGAGCAGGTTAAGTGCACAATTCCAGAGTTGAGGAGGCAGGTAGCATCTAGAACATCATTGACAAGAGAATTACTAGGTCGGATTTACTAGCAGATAAACTAGTAGAAATATTTCAATCACACCTCCAGATTATTGTGCTTGGCACACTGTAACAAAGTAAACTTACCAAAGTTATATGTGGTGGGGTTAAAGTACTGTTCAGGAGGTGGAGAAGTGTAGGGAAGGCCCCTACACAGGCTGCGCTCATGGACCAACACATCCAGGAAGACGTGTGGAGACACCATCTGAACCACTGGATCCAAGGACCAAACAGCCAGGTATGGACATGTCTTCAGAGACTCTCCCATTCTGCCAAAAATAAGTAAGACTATCAGATACACCGGAATAAAAGTGTAATTTTTTAAATTTTGCTCCTCCAAACAAAAATCTACATAAATAAATAATCACCACACCCCAAATGGTTTGAAAATCTGATTTCACTTCACCTAAAAGAATCTGGCATTTGTGCATGGTACCAGCGGTTGATGTCAAAAACCCCGATGTAGGTAGAAGGAGTCCCTTGACCATAAACTTTGATTTGCCAGATGAAGATGGACACACTGGTGTCTGGAGATGCAACTGTAAATGAGAATGGATGAAAAAAATTATTAAATCAAAGTATTCTTCTACACGTTAGGAGAAGCATGCATTATTTCATAGCACAAGGGCTGTAGTCATTTATTGTTTCAGTAATCCAGTAATTTGAAAGTGATATTAAAATTGATGGATTAGGCTGCGTGTCCACCAAACATGTTTTTTCAGCTCTGGGCGGCTATTTTCCATTCATTCTGTATGTAGTCCAGCGTTTACAGCGCTGAGCGCCCATGGCGCTGAACCGCTCTCAGCAGTGGCTGTTTTTTGTCACAGTGCTCAGAGTTGAAAAAAGTTCAACTTTTCAGAGACTGCAGCTGAGCTTGTCAATGTCAGACCTAAGCAGCCAATCAGAACTGCTGCGTGGGCGGGACACAGGACACCAGTACTAGTCTGTAACTCAAGACTCCTGCTTTCCATGTCATCATATTTTACATCCAGAGTTGCTAGAAAACGTTTCCTGTCCATTGTTATTTAGAGACTGATATTAAATCTGTAGAAAGTCTGACAATAGGAAACGTGGAAGTGATGAGCTGAGAGTGACAAGCTGTTGCAGGGATACAGGGCACAGACTTTTTGTCCCCTCAGAGCGCAGTGCACAAATGCTGAAAAAAAAAAAAAAAAAAATGCTCAGGGCAGTCGGGCGACAAAAAACACGTTTGGTGGACACACAGCCTTCATCAGTTTTTTTTTCCTGATGAAGATCTTGTGACCAACATTTGGTACTCCTCGATTTAAGAAACTTGAACTGAAGTCTGCTGAGCCTTCATTAAAGAGCAAATCATTGTACAAAAGAGTAAGAGTATATTACTTCATCATTATGTGACTCCATTAAATGATAGATGCTTACTGCTAATGCTAGTAGGTAGCCCTTTAGTTGCTAGCATGTCTACTACAAATGAAGCCAATTTCTTAATGTTGGTGATGGTTAATGACTCAGTTTCTATGACAGATGTCTCTGTTAAAGACACATATCCACCAATAAGCGCAAATCATTTATATTACTTGAGATGTTAATATGTTTTCTGACTGCATGGCAACAGCTCTATTACTATTCTTGACTGCAATATCATGAACATTTAGCCTTACTTCACCAGACTGAGTGTACATTACAAGAGCAAATCCAGTTAAACTGTCAAACTGAGAACGTCCACTATCAAAATAGGTCATTAAAATGTTTTACATTTTGTATAATTTGCTGGTTCAGTAATGACACAGTTTCAGAAGATGACCCTCGACTGAGCAAGTACAACAGCTGGTAAACCAATTGGCTGTTCATTCATAAGCATGGAGGGCATCTTCAGAGACAGAAAGTTAAGAAAGGCACCCGGTATTGTGGGCACGCAGAGACATCACCTTGCTTCTATATTTCATCTGTTGCCTTCTGGGCAAGGACATCACTGACCCCCCCATTGCTGCTCCATGAGCTGTCAAGTGTACTGTATATTAATTTAGAATTCTGGTACATCCAATGTTAGGTGGGCTTACCTTCATTCATGCCATCATCCCGGTCGGGATGGGGCCTGAACTTCTCGATGGTCTGGCAATTCAACAGACGAGTGTTTGTAGTCTGGGCCCGAAGAGGAAAAGCCGCACCACTTAAATCCTGACTGTACCTTTCCTCACAGTACTCAAGACCCTACAAGAGAGGAAGAAAAACATAATTAACTTTACTGTGATCTGAGGGAGAGAGGACTCATTATTTTATAGGTATACATATTATATCTTATCAGCTACAAACCTCATAGAGGATTTTCCCAGAAGCTAGACACTTTCTTTCACTGAAGGCCAGCTGAAGTAGGCGGAGGCTGACCATATCTCCCTCACTGTGTTGGAGTAAAAGTTGAGGAAAAACAGGAAATTAAATAAACACTTTTCCTTCGAGTTGCTCTTAAACATTCAGATAAAGGAAAACAGAAACATACCTGCCAACTTTTCAAACCTGAAAAGCCTAGTAGCTAGCCGGGGTCCAGGGGCCGATGCTAATGCTAATGCTAAGTAATGCTAATAATAATAATGCTAATATTTGCCAAACAAACATTAGCATTAAATCTAGTTAAATGTAACTAACAACCTCATATTTCTTCAACTTTCAAATCTGAAAAGCCTAGTAGCTAGCCGGGGTCCAGGGGCCGCAGGCCCTGGTAGGTCCAGGACAAAGTCCTGGTGGGGGGTTCAGGGGGGCAAAGCCCCCCGACGCCAAACAAATATTAGCATTAAATCAAATTAGAATGTAGCTAACAACCTCATATTTCTTCAGCTTTCAAACCTGAAAAGCCTAGTAGCTAGCCGGGGTCCAGGGGCCGCAGTGTCAAACAAATATTAGCATTTGACATAGAAGTCACATTTTTTTTTCCACAATATTTTTTATTGAACCTTTTTTACAAACACAACACAAACAATCAAACACTAACACTAAAGTAATTTAAAAAAAAAAAATGTACTAAAAAAAACACCAACAACCACTAACAAAGACAGGTCTTCGACAATGCTCCTCTGTTTAGTCTAGGCAATCCATTACATAAGTATCCATATTATACATTCACCAGTTTGGAATTTACAGGGTCCACACACATCATTCACCTTCTTCTTCAAGAGTTATGTTTAAATTCTTTACATAATCAATGAAAGGTCTCCATATATTCTCAAACACAATTTCTTTTGATTTCAGTATGTATGTTATTCTTTCTAGTGGAAGGTTTGTTAACATCTGTCTTAACCACTGAGTCACATCTGGTCTACGAGTCTTTTTCCACAGTAGTGCAATACATTTTTTGGCATTAAGGAAACTGAGGTCTATGAATGCTCTTTCACTCTTATTAAAGCTGTGCTTTTCTGGATACAGACCCAACAAAAACAATTTAGGATTCAATATGATTTGTTTTGAAATTATTTTTTCAATTGTTACCCTCACCTCTTCCCAAAACATTCTAATTTTTCTACATTCCCATAAACAATGAAATAGGGTTCCTTTACTTTCCATACATTTTGTGCACGTATCTGGTATGTTTTTGTTATATCTATTTAACTCCATCGGTGTAACATACATCCGCATTAACCATTTAAAATGCATCAATTTAAGACGTACATTTATTGATTTGGTTTGAGCTTCTGTACAAGCCAATTCCCATTGTTCCTCTGAGATTTCAGTTTGTAGGTCTTCTTTCCAATAATTCAATCTTTTCTGTGAGTTTTCACTTGAGAATAGTGTCAATGAGTTATAAAACTCTGAAATAATACCCTTTCTGGAGGAGGATGCGGTGATCTTCCTCCTTCACCGTTCTCTGTCCCACCTGGAGAAGCCCGGGAATATGGTGAGGATCATGTTCTTTGACTTCTCCAGTGCTTTCAACACCATCCAACCGATGATCCTGAAGGACAAGCTGCTGCGCGCAGGGGTGGACCAGCACCTGTCATCATGGATCCTGGACTACCTCACGAACCGGCCTCAGTTTGTGAGAACCCGGGACTGTGTGTCCGACACGATCATCAGTAGCACGGGGGCCCCCCAGGGAACGGTGCTGGCTCCCTTCCTGTTCACTCTTTATACTGCGGACTTCTCACACAACACAACACACTGCCATCTACAGAAGTTCTCTGATGACTCTGCGATCGTTGGCCTCATCTCCAATGGAGATGAAGCTGAGTACAGAGGGCTTATCCAGGACTTCGTGGACTGGTGCCATCGGAACTGCCTCCAGATCAACGCGAGGAAAACTAAGGAGCTGGTGGTGGACTGCCGCAGGCATGGGCAGCCCCTCACAGTACCAGTAAATATACAGGGAACAGACATCGAGATGGTGACATCCTATAAGTACCTGGGTATTCATCTGAACAATAAACTAGACTGGTCACACAATACTGATGCACTCTACAAGAAGGGACAGCGCAGGCTGTTCCTGCTGAGGAGACTCAGGTCTTTTGGTGTACAAGGGGCGCTGCTGAAGTCATTCTATGACACGGTGGTGGCATCAGCCATCACTTTTGGAGTGGTCTGCTGGGGCAGTGGCATTACTGCAGCCGATAGGAAGAGACTGAACAAACTGATTAAGAAAGCTAGCTCTGTCCTGGGGCAGCGCCTTGATCCGATGGAGGAGATAGGAGAGAGAAGGACGGTGGCTAAACTGTCATCTCTGCTGGAGTCCGAGTTCCACCCTATGCAGGACATACTGAATGCACTGAGGAGCTCATTTAGCAGCAGACTACATCATCCCAGGTGCACAACCGAGAGGTTTCGTAGGTCCTTCCTACCAACGGCTGTCAGACTGTACAACCTAAGCAGGGCTGCTCGCAGAGATAGCAAAAAGACGTAACAAACTAATAGTTTTTTGAATGCAAAAGATGCAATAGACTTACACAATGGTCCTCTCCGGCATACAACTAGGAACATACCGGTCGCTATGGAGGGTGAGAATATGTATGGGCACATAATCATACCATGTAGGATAACTAAGTAGACGGTTATGCTGTTTCATTCCATCTAGCAACAATGCTCTGCACTGTGTGTGTTTATATATTTGCATATTTATTCCATCTAGCTACAATGCTCCGTACTGTGGGTGTTTATATATTTATATATCTACATATTATTCCATCTAGCTACATTGCTCCGCACTGTGGGTGTTTATATATTTACATATTTATTCCATCTAGCTACAATGCTCTGCACTGTGTGTTCATATATTCATATATTTATTCCATCCAGCTACAATGCTCTGCACTGTGTGTCTGTGTGTGTGTGTATATATATATATTTTATAGTAATACGTACATATGTTTATTAGCTGCTCTTGCTTGCTTGTTTTTTTTTTTTTTTTTTTTTTCTTGCCTTCTGATTGTTGCTCTGAGTGTTGCTATCCCTGTGCTGTTGCAATCCTGGAATTTCCCCGTTGTGGGACTAATAAAGGCTTATCTTATCTTATCTTATCTTATCTTATCTTCTCTTACTTTCATCAAATTTTTTTCCAAGGATGAATAAGTAGGTCGGATGAGAGTAGGGGTGGGTTCAAAAGATCAATATATCGATATGGATCGATACATGTTTGACTGAGCCGATATCGATCCACAAAATCCGCGGATCGATCTTTTAATATTAATATGTTTTAATATAATATTTTTACGTTTGTGAACGTCTGCTGAGTATAATCGGGTTGAAACCGGGTCAGTGAGCCAGTAACAATGGCCGAGAAGCATAAACAGCCGACGCGCTAACGGAGCTAGCAAGCTAACGGATATGCTAGTTCTTCTTCTGTGGTGTTAAAACGGTTCTCATCCAGCAAGAGTTTCCTGCCGCGCGTGCTCTTTCGTGTTTACACGAGCGGAGATAATAACATGCGTCTCTTAATTTAGCAACAAAAGTCACCGTAAAGATTGTCCTCAACAGCTTCTGAATATTTTTCATAAATAAAACTTCTGTGTTCCCTGCGGCGCGTGCACACGTCTTTTGTGTTTACATGACGCGGAGTTAATAACGTGCGTCTCTTAATTTAGCAGCAAAAGTCACCGTCTGTCCGTCTGACTGTCCTCAACAGCTTCTGAATATTTTTCATAAAGCGGGGATAAACGGACTTTTACTCCGTGCAGCGCTGTGTTGGAACATCAAGTTGACGACTGATAAACGGAAAATGCGCGGAGGCTGAAACCCGTGAAGCAGAGACTTGGAGCTGCTGAGACCGTAAGTATAATATTTGTTTGTTTTAACATTTGTGTCGTCAATTAATAATTTATCTGGCATGATGATGGTTTCTTTTACAAACTATGGACACAGACAGAACTGTTGGTTAAGCGCTGTGAATAAATGCAGAATTAAGGTATATTTTATGAGATTATGGACTTCTGCCACTTAAGCGATGTGAAGAGAATAAATCACAATAAAATTAATAAAGGCTGCAGTACAACAAGCTATTTTTACTCAGTAGAACTAAACTGAAATGAACAAACCTTCTCAGGAAATGAACTGAAACCCTTTTCCAACATTGAAAGTTAATTTGTAGTTAAAATATAAAAAAAACCCCTAAATTATTAAACCCTACTGTGGTGTGGCGATCTAAAAATATGAATGTTAATTTTACTGTGAAATCTGTTCTTTTTATCTGCCTTCAGATGTGTGAAGACTGGAAGCTTCATCCTGCACTGAGACCTTCTGAAGGTCAGAGGTCGTCAGTGGAGGAACATCCCTGCTTCATGTGGATTTCAGCACAGAAGAAGACCTTCAAATTCAAGATTCAAGGAGGTGCTGCCATCATTTTCTCCACACTAACATGCATTCAATGCAATTTAGTTGTTGTAATGACAAATTCTTTTATTTCTTTTTTAAAGTTCTCAGCAAGAACACAATATTGGTCTTTTTTTTTTTTACAGTTTTACTGAGCATTTAATTCTAAATAAATCACTGTTTAACAAGAAATCTTTGGCAATCCTGTGCTTTTCTTGTGGTGTTACATAGAATAGCATCACTGTAAACTGGAAAAAGCAGCTGCTTTAAAATTTGTACTTCCTCACACAACTTTGAGTGCAAAAAAACTCTAAAAGTGCCATAACTTTTTGGAAAAGCTCCCACAAATCCAGGCTTTTTGGGCCACAACAATCACAAAAACAGCTGACAAAATCCTGGAGGAACTGAAATACAGTGAGATTATGTCTGCATGGTTCATGCATTGAATTTGTTTACTTACTCTGGGTGCTGAACTTGACACGACACACCCTTTGCACTAAAGAAAGCACCTGTGAGCACTTTATGAAATGATAAGTTAAATAATAAAAAGTGCATTATTGTAACTGATTTTGGGTCAGTTCTATATGTGATAATTTATGTATTAACAAAGTTAGAAGATTCTTGGTACAATTTGCAGCATTAGGTCTCGAAGATTTTTGTTTCATGGGAAGTAAAATGGCTATTAAAATGGTAATTCCCCAGATCGAATCGGGATTGAATCGGAATCGAATCGATTCAGAATCTCAAGAATCGGAATCAAATCGATTCTGGAAATTAGGGATCGTTCCCAGCCCTAGATGAGAGCATTATTTTGATTTGATTGAATAAAGTTCCCAAGCTGAAGATATTTAAAAAAATGTGTTCTATTAAGATTAAATTTGATCCTCAATTCTTCAAAAGACATTATGTTATCTGAACATGACAGATATAAGTCTTGAATCTTTTGAATCCCTTTTAAATTCCATACTTTAAATACAGCATCCGCTCTCCCTGGTTTAAAATACTGATTACCCCATATTGGGCTAAATTGTGACAGTAAGTGTGGTTCTTTTAAATATTTTGTGGTTTCACACCATATTTTGATCATATGCTTTACAAATGGGTTTTTAACTTGTTTCTGTAATTTTTTTGCCGAGTCTGAGTATATGAATATGGGAAGAGGTAAAGGTAAATTGTATGATTTCATTTCAGTCCAGTGAGGGAGATCATTTGATGAAAAATAATATGTCATAGACCTCAGTTGTGCTGATCAGTAATACAACATAAAGTTTGGACATTTCAGACCTCCACGATCAAATGGTAAATATAGTAAGGACAGACGTAATCTAGCCTTCCTATTGTTACATAAAAATTCCACTAACTTTTTTTTAATTCTTGAGAATAGATCTGAAGGTGGTGGTAAAGGAATGTATTGAAATAAATAGAGTATTTTGGGTAAAATATTACTTTTAAGTATACTGATTCTCCCGATCATCGACATTGGTAATGACATCCATCTCTGAAGTAACTCATTAATGTCTGTCATTAAGGCTTCATAGTTGATACTGGCGACTAATTCTAGCTTAGGCACAATTTGGATTCCTAAATATTTAAACTGATTTACAACATTGAATTGATTTACCTCAGGAGCTGGGTGATTTCTCTGGGTCTCATTTAGCATTAATATTGAAGATTTAGTTTTATTTATTTTATATCCTGATATTTCCCCAAAATTCTTTATTAAATTCAACAAGGTCGGAATTGATTTTTTAAGATTCGACATAAACAAAATTATGTCATCGGCATACAGGGAGATTTTATGTTCTGTTGGTCCTACTTTAATTCCATATATTTGTGGATGTAAACGTACTGCCATCGCTAAAGGTTCAATTGCCATAGTAAACAGTAAAGGTGAAAGTGGGCAGCCTTGTCGACATCCTCTTTTGATATTTATTGATTTTGAAATATTGCTGTTTGTTCGGATTTCTGCTGTAGCATTATTGTATATTATCTGAACCCATTTTATGAAATTATTTCCAATTCCAAACCTTTGTAAAACTTCAAAAAGAAAGGGCCATTTGACCCTATCAAAGGCCTTTTCGGCGTCCAATGATAGGAGAGCTGTATCCGGTGCTTCTTTATTAGAATAGATAATATTAAATAGTCTTCTTACATTATGGAAGCCTTGTCTTCCCATTATAAAGCCATTCTGATCTCGGTTAATAATATTTGGTAATATTTCTTGTAGTCATCTTGCTAAAATTTTACAGATTATCTTAAGGTCAGCATTTAATAGGCTTATTGGTCTCATATTTTCACATTTATTAGAGGGTTTACCTGGTTTTGGCAACAGTACAATTAAGGCATTATTCATGTATGGTGGTAAATTACTATTTTGAAATGCTTCTAAAACCATTTCCAAAAAATGGTTTTATTAATTTATTCTTAAATTTTTTATAGAGGTTAACTGGAAGACCATCTGGTCCTGCACTTTTTCCTGATTTCATATTATCGATGGCTAGCCCAACTTCTTCTTGACTAATTTTAGACTCCAGTATCTCCCTGTTTTCATTTGGAATACACGGTATAGATAATCCGTCCAAAAACCCATCTAGTTTTGTTAAGTCAGTTTCATTTTTTGTATTATATAATTTTTCATAATAATCTCTAAAGGCACTATTCATTTCTAAAGGATCTACAACTGGCTGTCCGTTACTTATAATACTGGTAATTGGTGTTTTAAATTTTAATTGTTTAATCTGCCATGCCAATAATTTTCCTGATTTTTCACCTTGTTCATAAAAAGATTGCTTCAATCTTAGAAGACTCGAGGAAGCTCTATTCGCTGATTTTTTGTCATATTCAGCTCTCAGAATCAGTAATTCGTTCTCTAACTTTGGGTCACTTCCTGCATACACTTTTTCTTGAAGAATTTTTATTTTATGTTCCAATTGGACTCTCTCCTCTCGAGTCTTCTTAGATTTTGAACCTGTATAACTAATAATATGCCCCCTAATAAAAGCTTTGAAAGCCTCCCACTTTATACATGCTGATGTTTGTGTAGTATTGATATCAAAGAACTCATCTATCCGTTTTTCTATGTACTTAACAAATTCCTCATCCTGAAGCCATTTATGCTGAAATTGCCACCTACCTGGTTCCTTTGTCAATTTCTTATCTACATATATTAGACAGCAGGGTGCATGATCAGAGATCACAATATTATCATAGAAGCCGTTTTGAATCTTGGACCTTAATTCTGTGGAGATCAAAAAATAGTCAATACGTGAAAATGTCTTGTAGATAATAGAATAACAAGAATAGGCTTTAACTTGTGGTTTCACTTCTCTCCATATATCTAGCAATCTCAATTCTTTCATAAAATGATTAATGATCCGTCAAACAGGTTCATTTTGTCTTCTTTCAATTATTTTTCCTTTTTTTTTTTTTCCTTTGAAAGACAAAAGTAAAATAGATTATTCACCACAAGAAAAAAAGAACACCAAAAGGAATGTGAGAAGGAAACGCAAGGACGACTCACAAGATCACAAAAAGAAAAAGCAGAACAAGAAACATTAAAATCAGCTATATCGGACCACTGCAAAAGAAATAATCACATCATGGACTGGGACAACACAAAAATTATTGGATCGGAGAGCAACAGACACAAACGTTGGATCAAGGAGGCAATAGAGATCAGAAAGCGGGGAAAAGACACCATGAACCGAGATGAGGGGGCCTTTATGCTTTCTCACACCTGGGACCACATTCTCCAGAGACCATCTGACGGCGGGAGGCGGGGCCGGCTCGGTGGATCTGACAGATCTGCTGAGCTGGCCCCGCCTACGAAAATCAGCTGATAAATGTCACCTGGCAGCAATCAGCTGACTCTTCTGATGAAGGCTGCAGTGCAGTTGAAACATGTAAAGAAGGTAAAGACATCTTTCTATTTTACTTTTGTCTTTCAAAGGAAAAAAAAAAAAAAAAGGAAAAATGATTAATGATCATCCTGCATCCATTGTGCGTACAGTCCAGTCCTGTTGATCTATCTATACCGGGATTCAATGTACAATTAAAATCCCCTGCTATTATATGTTGCCCTGTAAGTGAAGATAAAATAAGGAATAAATTAGTAAAGAAATTTTGATCATCTATATTGGGACCGTATTAAGTTCACCAAATTTATATTTTCTAATAACAAAGATCCTTGAATGATTAGATATCTTCCAAATTTGTCACCAATTACATTTTTCACTTGGAATGGGACTGATTTATGTATGAGAGTCATAACTCCCCTGGCTCGGGATGAAAATGATGAGGTGAATACACTTCCTTGCCATCTTCTCCTAATTCTTTTTACATCCTCCTCTATTAGATGAGTTTCTTGTAAAAACACAATTTTTGAACCCATGTCTTTTATTTTATTCATAACTTGTTTAAGTTTTTTAAAATTTTGTCGACCTCTGCAATTCCATGAGGTTAAATTGAGATTAACGCTTTGGTCTATGATCAATAAGGAGTTTGAGATTACCTCGCAATGTAAACATGCTCACACAGAGAAGCAAAAACATGAGTGGCTGAACATTCATCCTACAAACTACACACAAACAAATTCCCCCTTCCCACATTCGTGGTAATCCCCCCAAAATCAAAAAAAAAATTCCGTCTCCCACTATAGCCATTGACTGCTCCACACCCACGAGGATCAGTCAAAACCACTCTTTCTTTCTCCTCTCAATCACCCTAACTCTACTGCTTTTAATGACGTAACATTAACTCTCTTCTGTAGTTTTCCAACTTAACTCCTAAATTTTATAGAAACTTTGTACATCATAGGGTTTTGTTTTTTTTTAGTATATAATACAATCTATATTTTGTAAACTTGCTATATGCTTCAGATCAGTCAGATGCCTGTGCAAATGCTTAAATATTCTACCTTATATTTTGTTCATGCTTAGCTCCCACCAGTCTCTACTTGGATCTTCTTGATGAACTCCTGCGCCTCCTCAGGGGTCTTGAAGATGTGGGTTCTGCCCTTATACGTGACCAACAGTCTTGCAGGATGAATCACTCCATGACGAATCCCAAGGTTGCGCAGCTCTTTACGGGCGGGGTCGAACTGTTTCCTTAATTGTTGGATTCCTGTGGCCAAATCTGGATAGAACCGCACCTGTTGATCCTGGTATTTAATTTCTCCTTTGGCTCGCGCTGCGTTGGAGATCATCATCCTGTCTCTGTAGCTGAGGAACTTCATAATCAGCGTCCTCGGTGCTGCCTTGTTATCTCTCGGTGGGCCAATTCGGTGGGCGCTTTCCAGAACGACTGATGACTGCAGCTCCGCGTTGTTCAGCACTTCTGGGATCCACTTTTCCAAAAAGGAACATGGATCCAGACCCTCCGTTCTCTCCGGGAGACCCACCAGCCTCAGGTTGTTCCGTCTCGACCGGGATTCTAAACCCAGAACATTATCTTCCAGACGTTTATTTTTTAATTCCAATGTGCGCACCTTTAATTGTAGGCCGGTGACGTCATCCTCAGCACTGGAAATTCGGAGCTCCACCTGCGACACCCGTTCCATACAGTCGCTTAACTCCTTTTTTATTCCTTCAATCGCTGCAATAATCCCGTCAAGTTTAGTGGAGAAGTCTGCTCTCATTGAACTAATGGCAGAGAGCACCGCACCTGTGCCGTCGTCAGCAGTCACCGCTCCTCCGCTAGCTTGTTCTACCATATCTGGGGATTTCTCTGCTGCGTCACAGACGTGAAAGTCCGTTAATTTGGACTGTTTCGGCATTTCAGTTTTTCCTCCACCTGATTTCCCAGCCTTAGGCTTTACTGGCATGTCCTCGCCCAAACGCTGGGATAGTTTTTGTTCCAATTGAGAGTTATTTGCCGATTTTTTTTTTTTTTTTTTTTTAGGAGCAGAGTAGAGGGAAGCACGTCCTTCTACGCGGCGGCCATAACTGGAAGTCAGAAGTCAGGGAACCAACAAACCCACTTTTTCTTAAATTAAAAGCTCTCAAGTTGAAAGATCTGGTTGACTTTAAAACTGCAGTAAGCTAAGATTCTATCACTGCCCGCAAATATCCAAAAGTTGTTCCAAATAAGGGAGAAACAATATCATTTCAGAGGAACATGTATATTTCAAAAACCTTCAGTGAGAACTACCACCAAGCAACACTGTGTTTCAGTGCAAGGAGTCAGATTATGGAACGATTTTGGACCTGAATTAAAATCATGTACAACGCTTGGACAATTTAAACAAAAACTAAAGGAAGAAATACTCCAAACATATATACAATTTGACATGTAAAATCACATAAGGATTGTCATATCCAGTCTGTGTTGTGTTGTTACTTAGTTTTTTTTTGTCACATTTTGTCTTAGCTTTGTTCTGAATTGTAATCGCTCTTGTTTTGTTTTTCTTTTGAATTCTTGGATGGAATATGGGTGGGCAATATAAGCTGAGGCTTCAGCCATCACCCATTTCAGATAACTTATGTTGAACTGTATAATCAGAGGAGTTATTGTTTAATTTGACCTTGTTGGATTTTTTCGCCTTTGTTATATTATTCTGTTTCTTTTTAATCTTTACTTTTAATCTATCCGAAATAAAGATTCATTCATTCATTAAATTTGCATTCAAAAGACTATCTTAACACTGCATAGAACTTCGAACAGGCCAGATGTGATGTATTATGAATACTAGAAAAGCACTCGGAGAGCGCAGACCTCCGCCAAGCGCCACAGTTCCCCCCATACAGTGTTTAACATCATAAATAAAATATTGAAAATGGCCCTATCTCGCAATGTTAAATTAAAAAAAAAAAAAAAAATCCTTTAAAAAATTCCTGGATCCAGACAGTGATCCGGATCACCACCAAAATCTAATCATCTGTAGGATACCCTATTTAAGATAAGATAAGATAAGATAAGATAAGCCTTTATTAGTCCCACAACGGGGAAATTCCAGGATTGTAACAGCACAGGGATAGCAACACTCAGAGCAACAATCAGAAGGCAAGAAAAAAAAACAAGCAAGCAAGAGCAGCTAATATACAGTACATATGTACATATTACTATAAAATATATATATACACACACACAGACACACAGTGCAGAGCATTGTAGCTGGATGGAATAAATATATGAATATGTAAACACACAGTGCGGAGCAATGTAGCTAGATGGAATAATATGTAGATATATAAACACACGGTGCGGAGCATTGTAGCTAGATGGAATAAATATATAGATATATAAACATAAACACACCCAGTGCGGAGCATTGTAGCTAGATGGAATAAATATGTAAATATATAAACACACACAGTGCAGAGCATTGTTGCTGATTTCTGACAATCTGTGAAAATTTCATGAAAATCCGTCCATAACTTTTTGAGTTATCTTGCTAACAAAGAAACAGACAAACAGACAAACCAACGCTGATGATCACATAACCTCCTTGGCGGAGGTAACTAGAAGACTAGAAATATCAGCAGGGTATACTAGCACTGTTTAACACACGTGCGTAAATGACGGCAAAATCGCTCTGATATTTTGTGTGTTTACATGATACACCAAGCATGACAAGGCTTGCAATTCCACAGCACATGTTCTTCAGAATCTTAGGCATTATATAAAATGTATTCTCCCTTTAGATTTCGAATCCATGGTCCATTTGCCAGGGCTGAAGTGTAGTCGTGCGAACGTCTGCAGCAGTTTACATCATGTTTACATCTCGCCATGTACGCACGCCTCTCCGGGATTTCGCGCGAGAATAGAAACCTCAATACCCTCAATAGCGATAGCGTTAGCTTAGCAAATGCTTCAGGTAAAGCGTAGCAGCGAACCACGAAAAGAAATGCTACTCAGTTTACTCACAGCGCCTGGTGAAAGGTGAATAAAGGGGTATTTCTACTTCAAAAGCTGGTTCAACCAAGGTGGAAATTCAGCCTGTGCGTGTGCGTCACAAGTGTTGATCCGATATTCGCTGTTGTTAGTTATTTTCGTGGCAAAATCAGCAACTTTGTCTCAGCACTGAAAAAGTGACCATCCCGGCTGCCATCACGTGTTGCTCTGTTCTAAATTTAGATACGATTCCTAGCGATCTTGTGTTTCGAATTGCTTTCGTGTTTTTTTTTTTACGATTTAAAATCTTTGACTGAATTTTTAGTGAAAAACCGTAATTTTGATTAATAAAGCCGTAACCCGGAATGGGGTCTTGAAAACCGGAACCATTACGGCAAAACCGGAGTAGTTGGCAGGTATGCAGAATTACAGACTCACAGCTCTTGAGAAGACTGGACAGCCCAGAGGTAGCAGCAGTTCCTGGGGTCATTTTCTGGTTCCTGGAAGGTGAAGGAATGCACAGGCAATCTGCCACCTTCTAACTGAGAGTGGTATCTAAAAATATACAAAGTGAAAATACAATAATCAATTCTTAATAATAATATTCTTAATAATAATAATAATAATAATAATAATAATAATAATAATAATAATAATAATGTGATATGGCCTAGACTATAACAAAGCTCTCCATGATTCTGTCAATATCACACTCCAAGTGACAAAAATTCACATGAACTGAAAACACTCACTCCTTCTTGAGGGTCTTCATGTTCCACAGCTGTAAGAACCCATCAGAAAATCCAACTGCAAGCTGGTTGGTCCTGGAGACATACTGCAGGGCTGTGGCTCCAACTCCACTGGGTCCATTCAGCTGGAGACAAAGGTGTCTGCCCTCTCTAGTGCTGACTTCTCGAAGCCGGGGGATCTCTGCAGGACTTTTGGTCACTACCTGCAGGTCTGCAAATACAAAACAAATACAAAGAGTCCACTGTGTTTATAAAAAAACAGAACAAGACATGTATCCCTTTATGACGTACAACAGCTCTATAGTCAGTATTTTTACTGATATTATTCAGAGTTGGGGAACTGGGGTAAAAAGCAGTATGGATGGGAGAGAACCAAAACCAAACAGAACAAGCAGAAAAGCACAAACATAGGGCTGGGCGATACGATCTTGATACTTTAAAATGTCGCAATATATTTTCACCCACGACAAAAGATGACCCAGTATCATTTGTATCAATACTCCATCCGTTTTCTCTTTTCCATCTGCCCCTTCACTTCACTGTACTCTGCTCCCTTGCTCTGAACTCTCTGAATACATAACACCTCCCCCACCCACACTCTTTCCACCTGCGTCCAGAGAATGGCTGCCAAAAAAAAAAAAAAAAAAGAGGAGGAGCGATCCCTAACCTTTGTTTTTTTGCTTCATAGACTGGCAACGAGCTTATTAAAAAAAAAAAAAAAAGGGATAAAAGATGAACAAAAAAACCTGTGAGTAGACCCAAATAGTCCCCAGAGCTATTCCACACTGGCCGCCGGGTGGAGGGGGCCACGATCGGGCATCGTCTCAGTGGGTATCCCACCCAAGAAAACCGCCGATCTCCAGACCAGCTGAGCTATTTACCCCAGGACCACACTGAGGATAGCTGCATAGGCTGCGTGTCCAGCAAGCATTTTTTTTTCCTGCTCTGACCATCTATTTTCTGTTCATCTTAGCTGTAGTCACAGCGTATAATCCCCTCAGAACAAACATATCGAGATACCGAATAATATCAAGATATGATTTTTGACCCCTATCGCCCAGCCCTACATAAACACCATTCTTCCTCCCCGAGCTTCTCACCTGAGGCATCCAGTTCACTTTGGCTGCAGGAGAGATCGTCGAGACAGAGGTCTACGAGCAGAACGTGACCAAGATCTGTCACTACGGCAGCAATGCCGAAGAACCAGCGCAGACTCTGGTGGAGGTGTTGTGTTGAAGTACTTGCACCGCCGTAACTCACTAAAGGCTCAATAGCTGTAATCTAGATGCAAAGGAATAAAAGGACAAAAGTTAGAATTAAATCTTTCAGCTATTCCTCTTTTAATTCAGATATGTCTAAGTAACCTTTCTCATCCTTTTAGAGTCTATTCTATCATTCAATGACAAAAAAAGCATCTTCTGTGAGATGACTACAACAACTCAACACTAAACAATAGCTACAGTAAAAATAAATAATTGCATAAAGTCTGCTTGCAAATTCTGGCAAATCGAGCATTAAGTTAGATCATGTGCACCACACTGTTAACCATGTCTTGAAGCAAAAGGAAGCACTGTCAGTGTAGACTGGTATTAGTAATGGTTGAGTTAATGGCCATGTTCCAGCAACATCTGACATTTGAACAAAGAGGTCAGACTGAAGTCACGTCCACTTAAGCAAAGTTCCAGAAAAATTTGTCTGAAAATCCTGACTCGCTTCTTAGCAACACTAACCCAAACAATGCTGCATGCAGTAATTTCCACATAAAACACAATAGCAATACGTTTTACTGAAAGGTAGGCAAAGCAGAAGTGGCGTCATTCTGACCTCACTGTTCAGACATCAGACATTCCTGGAAAGTGCTCACCACTCTGTCTTCAGCTCTCAGGACTCTAGTATTCAGGCAGTCTAGAGGACTTCACTATATTAATCACAATTTTACATGAAATGTTTGTGGGGGTTTTTTGTAACTTTGTCTTTGATCATTAGTTCCATCTACATGTTGCATTAAGGTTCTCTAGGGTGAATCTTGCCCTCTTTAATAATACACAGGTATTACGTCCAAATAAAGCATGACAGGTTTAAATTTCAGATAGGTTTCTTTAGCAAAGCTCCTCACAGGCTAGTTGTCAGCGTCCCACCTGTCTCCGCAGCGCATGCAGTGGAACAGGTGTGCAGGTGGCCAGGCTTCATTTTGGTGGTTACCACAGCAGCTAACTCCAAAGTAATGGTTTGCTAAAATACCCGCTACTTCTGTTTGCTGGGGATGTGGGACTGTTTTCCACCATGCTGCATCAGAGAGGATAGTCCACTAACCTCATTTCAATTGGAGGATGTCAAGTTGTCCCTAATAGGAAACACTGTAAGTGTATAAGGCCATCGTTTCTTTGCTTTAAATTACTGCCGAGTTTCTTAATTTTGACTGAAAAAATTATATTAAAGCTGCAAAAATGCGTGACAGTGGCACATACACACAAAATAAAATATTAGAATGTGTCTGAGAAGCAAATTGGCTCTTAATGTAATTTACTTTCTAATTTTAATTAGTCAAGTAGCGATAATGAATAAAGTTGAAGTCATCACTACCTTTTGTGCCTTTGATTTTCAGATCATGGCTAATCTGAAATGTTTTTACAAAGGAGCAAACTCCAGCTGATGTGAGGAAAACCTCCACAGGTTTAAATCAAGCTAGAATGGCAGTCTTCAAGTTGTGGACCTACACTTAAATTTTTATTGATTTATTTGTTTCAGTTACTTTACTGATATTTTTGCAAGCATGATACTTAATAAAGATAACTGCACCAAAGTAAGCTGACAGCTAATTCATATCTGTAGATGGCAACGATGGGTAATTTTTTTCATTTTCAGATTGACTTTTTTTTTAAGTTATTGCTATTCTCCTCTGGCTCAGGAAATATTTAACTTACTAATGTTTACTTTTTATTTATATGATATAATTTAGGAGAAAAACCTCAAATTTATGAGAATCAAGTCTCAAATGCACATTAGAATACAACTTTATAAAAACACAGCAAAAGGGGAAAAAGGTTCATTAACTTAATGACAGATGAATTTGTACAATTGACGTTTTTCAGTATTTAAAAGGTAAATGATGGTCCTCTTTATGTGATTATTATATCTAAACTACAGAATTTACAGGCAAAACGTACGTCAGGATATACATCATTATCGGGATACAAAATTACGTATATGAAACTTTGGTCATATTGCACAGCCCTAACAGATATCACCATACCATAATGGGCCGTACTACGACGGGGTTGGTTGATCAGTTGTCACTGATGCAGAACGCCTTTAAAAGTTCATTTCCTTATCACAATGTTGTAAAAATGAACTTTCCATCAGCGCATGATGCAAAGAGGCCAGTCTAATCATTAAGATGATCCAATCCAAAGTGCTTCTGCTCATCCCTTTAATGCAAAGAGGTGCATTATCTAAAGTGAACTGTGATCATGATGTTTAAGACAGGTTTTGCACTGACCGAAGCCCGTGTATGAGAGCTATAATGCACGCGATAGTAATGCTGCTTGATAATAAGGAAGACATCAGTTACAGTTGATGCCCAGTTAGTTATGTCAGAAACAATAAACTGTGAAGAATGGGCTGAATAATCAGCTTAACGGTTTAATGGATTTTGTAAATAATAATGTAACCTTGCCTTATCAGTCCCTCCAGGATTTCGCGGGATGTTTTTATGATTGTTGTGGCCCAAAAAGCCTGAATTTGCAGGAGCTTCTTTAAAAAGTTGCAATAAAAGTTGCGATGTTTTGAGAGTTTTTTTTAGATAGATAGATACATACTTTATTTTGAACAAAAAAGTAAAAAAACAAAACAAATGACAAGTGCGATAAAGTGACAGTATACAGTGCTCGAAAGGGAGAAGTAAACACTTACCAACTCCAACTCCTCTTTTCCATAAATACAACCCATGTGAAATATATACAAATTACCTCATTTAAGACCCCAAGTAGACAATTAACTATATTTTGTACATATTGTGGTGCACATATGTAGTTTCACGGGCTCACATGTATACGACTGTTCATATGCTCTCATGTATATTCCTGTGTGCTTATTTTGGCTTCATGTCTGAAGAGGAACAAAAGGTCTGGACCTCCTAGGGATAAGAGGAGGATGAGAGAGTTGGCCTTTTGATATGCAAAGAGATGGACATGAATGATTGCCTGACCACCCAGGTTGGGGTGGAAGCGAGAGGAACTGCAGGGGGGATGCATTGTGTTTGGGATTTAAAGACAATGGGATTTTGTACTTTGATGTCAGGGGTATAAGACTGGCAGATGTTGGGGTTTTTTCCTTCTTCTGCTTTTGAATGTTGGAGAGTGTGTTGTGAATAAAATAGAACCTGAGAAATAACTCTGCCTCATCCTTTCCACACAATCTCCACAATATCAACATTAACACCCATCCATCCCAACACACACAGTCCATACATCAAAACCCAGCCCCAAACAACACAGATATACACAGTACTGTCCCACCTACCATTCCATAGTGTCCCAGAGTGAACATAGTGAATCGTACATATAAATACTACCCCTCTAACATATATTCTTTCAGCAAATAATGTTTATACCTATTTTTGAATTGATTTCTGTTTGTACATAGTTTCAGTTCCAGCTCCAGACTGTTCCACAAATCCACCCCACAGACATAAGCAAAGACTTTTCTTAGTTGTTCGTACCTTAGGTTTTGTAAAGTTTAAGTCTCCTCTCAAATTATAATCACTGACTCTTTTTTTGAATATTTTTTGTATATTAGTTGGGAGTTGATTATTAATTGCCCTGTACATTACTTGTGCTGTCTTAAATTTAACTAAATCCATGAACTTTATGACATGTGACTTTAAAAACAACGAGTTGGTATGGTCTCTATATCCAACATTATTTATTATCCTTATAGCTTTTTTTTTGTAATGTGCATATTGGCTGTAGGTTGGTCCTGTAGATGTTTCCCCAGACCTCTACACAGTAGTTAAGATAAGGTAGAAACAGTGAATTGTACAGTAAGAACAATGATTTATAGTCCAAGATGTGTCTCGTTTTCCCCAGTATCCCTATACATTTTGCCAACTTGGCCCGGATGTGACTGATGTGAGGTTTCCAGCAGATTTTACTGTCTAGCGTCATCCCCAGAAACTTATTTTCCTGTACTGTTTCTATTCTGGTATCATCTATCGTTACCATTATTTCATGATTTATTTTATAATTTCCAAACATAATCTTTGTTTTTTCAGATTTAGATAATTTATTTTTGTTGAACCATTGCATTAACCTTTTCATTTCAGTTGTGACCACCTCTAAAACCTGCTGCAAATTTTCACCAGTGCAAAGGATATTTGTGTCATCCGCAAACAAAATAATTTTCAGAATTTTTGATACTTGGCATATGTCATTTATATACAAGATAAAGAGTTTGGGTCCCAAAACTGACCCCTGGGGCAAACCACAAGTGATGTCCATGAAGGGTGATTTGTGCTCACCAATTTGTACAAATTGTTGTCTGTTACTTAAATAACTTTCCACCCAACTCAGTCTGACCCCTCTTATCCCATACCTTTCCAATTTCCTCAGTAAAATTCTGTGGTCAATGGTGTCAAAAGCTTTCTTTAAATCTATAAATACTCCTACAGCAAACTTTTTTTTTATCTACAGTAGGGCAAGAAAGTATTTAGTCAGCCACCAATTGTGCATGTTCTCCCACTTAAAAGATGAGAGGTCTCCAATTTTCATCATAAGTATACCTCAACTATGAGAGACAAAATGAGAAAAAAAAATCCAGAAAATCACATTGAATGATTTTTAATGAATTAATTTGTAAACTTCTCGGTAAAATAAGTATTTGGTCACCTACAAACAAGCAAGATTTCTGGCTCTCACAGACCTGTAACAACTTCTTTAAGAGGCTCCTCTGTCCTTCACTCGTTACCTGTATTAATGGCACCTGTTTGAACTCGTTATCAGTATAAAAGACACCTGTCCACAACCTCAAACAGTCAGACTCCAAACTCCACTATGGCCAAGACCAAAGAGCTGTCAAAGGACACCAGAAACAAAATTGTAGACCTGCACCAGGCTGGGAAGACTGAATCTGCAATAGGTAAGCAGCTTGGTGTGAAGAAATCAACTGTGGGAGCAATTATTAGAAAATGGAAGACATACAAGACCACTGATAATCTCCCTCGATCTGGAACTCCACACAAGATTTCACCCCGTGGGGTCAAAATGATCACGAGAATGGTGAGCAAAAATCCCAGAACCACATGGGGGGACCTAGTGAATGACCTGCAGAGAGCTGGGACCAAAGTAACAAAGGCTACATCAGTAACACACTACGCCGCCAGGGACTCAAATCCTGCAGTGCCAGATGTGTCCAGGCCCGTCTGAAGTTTGCTAGAGAGCATTTGGATGATCCAGAAGAGGACTGGGAGAATGTCATATGGTCAGATGAAACCAAAATAGAACTTTTTGGTAAAAACTCAAATTGTCGTGTTTGGAGGAGAAAGAACACCATACCGACTGTGAAGCATGGGGGTGGAAACATCATGCTTTGGGGCTGTTTTTCTGCAAAGGGACCAGGACGACTGATCCGTGTAAAGGAAAGAATGAATGGGGCCATGTATCGTGAGATTTTGAGTGAAAACCTCCTTCCATCAGCAAGGGCACTGAAGATGAAACGTGGCTGGATCTTTCTGCATGACAATGATCCCAAACACACTGCCCGGGCAACGAAAGAATGGCTTCGTAAGAAGCATTTCAAGGTCCTGGAGTGGCCTAGCCAGTCTCCAGATCTCAACCCCATAGAAAATCTTTGGAGGGAGTTGAAAGTCCGTGTTGCCCAGCGACAGCCCCAAAACGTCACTGCTCTAGAGGAGATCTGCATGGAGGAATGGGCCAAAATACCAGCAACAGTGTGTGAAAACCTTGTGAAGACTTACAGAAAACGTTTGACCTCTGTCATTGCCAGCAAAGGGTATATAACAAAGTATTGAGATGAACTTTTGTTATTGACCAAATACTTATTTTACTGAGGAATTTACCAATTAATTCATTAAAAATCCTTCAATGTGATTTTCTGGATTTTTTTTTTCTCATTTTGTCTCTCATAGTTGAGGTATACCTATGATGGAAATTGGAGACCTCTCTCATCTTTTAAGTGGGAGAACTTGCACAATTGGTGGCTGACTAAATACTTTTTTGCCCCACTGTATACAACTAGCAATTTCTCCTATAAGTTCGATAAGTGCCAAAGATGTAGATTTATCTGCTCTAAAACCATACTGGCTGTCTGTAAGGAGGCTGTGTTTTTCAGTGAAATCATCGAGTCTCTTAGTGAAGATTTTTTCAAGTATTTTGGAGAACTGTGAGAGTAAAGAGACCGTAATTTGTGAAATAATGACTGTCTCCTGTTTTGTATAGTGGTATTCGTCGGCCTCCGTCGGTCTATGATGACCATGGAAGAGAATCCTAAACGTCTACTCTGCTGGAACAGCACTGCCTGTGGCTGAACAGGCCGATGTGCACCGGTGTTCTACCTTCCAGCGTTGGGCGTTGGTAGGATTCAAGCCTGGGCAGGAAGATATGGAGGACAAGATGTTACCCATGCAGCATGTCCCCCCTCTCCACGTCACTGATGAATCCAAAGGAACAGCAGGGCTGCTATAGTTTGGCACCAGCGCCGTCGCAGGAGGTGCCAGAACGATGTTGAGCACAACAGAGAACTGCCTTAGGGGCTCCAACTCCAGATTTTTCCTCAGGGTTGACTCCCGAAGCCTTTCCTGTGACCGGGTGTGCCACAAGGCAGCGGAGGTTTGAAATCAGGGTTTACCTTCCCCTAGATGGGCTACGTTCCCAGGTTGACGAGCCACCATCTACCCAAAGCATCTGGTTTTAAGGCGCCAGAGATCCGCCCTCGCCCCTTCTCCTATTAGTAAAAGCAGTTCCGCCGGGCTTAGAGACTAAACCATACGGGCAGGCTAGGAGTTGGACTTAGTTGTCAGAGGCTTTTCAAGACGCACGCCGTAAGGAGCATTTTATGAGCACTGGGAGCTTAACCCCAGTGCCGCTCCTGGCTGTGACAACCTTGGAACATAATAGTGGTATTACTTTTACTTTTTTTTTTTTTACTTTTTTGCACTAGAGAAGAATTCAAAATTTTAAAGCAGATGGTTTTTTCCAGTTTACTGCAGTCATCATCATCATCATCATCATCATAGCAGTCTGTCGTGGGCGACAATGGCTGTTTGATTTAGGTCTGATCAGATTCCTCCACACAGCTCTGTCCTTAGCCTTCCACTGCCAGGAACTCCTGTCTATGTCCAACTTCTTCAAGTTTCTTTTTACAGTGTCTTTAAATCTGAGCCTTGGTCTACCCTGATTGCGTTTGCCCTCGCATAACTGAGTAGAGTAACTGCCGAGGGAGACGCTGGTGGTCCATTCTCTCAACATGTCCGAGCCATCTCAGGTTCATCTGTATTAGCATGTCCTCCATTGATGGTAGACCAGCTCATTTCAACACTTCTATGTTGGTTATCTTGTCTTTCCATGAGCTGTTCATTATGGCTCAAAGGTGTCTCATCACATACACGTGGAGTTTCTTCACCTACACTCTGCAGACAGTCCAAGTTTCAGCACCGTACAATAGAGTAGCCAGTACTGTCGCTCTGTACACTTTGCATTTCACACGGATAGACACATGTCGATTGTTCCACAGTCTCTCTCTCTCAAGTTTCCAAACACAGCACTCGCTCTTCCCATTCTGAGAGACAGTTCATCCTCCAGCCTAGCATTCTCTGAAACAGTACTCCCTAGGTAATTGAAAGTCTTGCACTTGACTAGTGGCTCTGTACCAATGCTGATCTCTTCTGGTAGTGATGTTGATAATTGGAACTTTGATGGTTGATAAAGGCAGTCTGTCTTCTTGATGTTGATTTGGAGGCTGAATTGGCTAGCTGCTCTTGCAAATTTCTCCACCAAACATTGCATATCTTCCATGCTGTGTGCAACTAGAGCACTGTCGTCGACAAAGAGCATTTCTCTTACTACCTTTATCGATGTCTTACTCTTGGCTTTAAACTGTGCCACATTGAACAAGTCTGCTTCTTTCCTTGTTTGAATGTATACTCCTTCTGAAGTGTCTTTGAAGGCCACCTCAAGCATGGCTGCCAGATATAGCGAGAAGAGTGTAGGTGCCAGCACATACCCTTGTTTCACCCCGTTGCTTACTGAAAAGTCTTTAGATACTGAACCACTCATTGCCACGTTTGCTTGCATACCTGTATGGAGTGCCTCAATCAGGCTGACAAACTTCTCTGTACAACCATATTTCTTGAGTACCTGCCAAAGTCCCTGTTGCAAAACAGTATCGAAGGCTTTACTGAAGTCTATGAAGACTACATAAAGCGGCATGTTCTGTTCAATATACTTTTCTTGAACCTGTTTCAAGCAGAAAATCATGTCTATTGTGCTTCTTCCACTTCTAAAGCTGCACTGCGTTTCCGGTAGTACATTCTGCGAGATGTGTTCACTGAGTCTGTTAAGTAGTACAGGTGAGAGAATCTTACCAACAGTGGCTAGCAGTGATACACCTCGGTAATTTCCACAATCCTTCCTGTCACCTTTCTTGAACAAAGGCACAATACTTGCATCCTTCCAGTCTTGAGGTACTTTCTAGGCATCCCATAGCTCTTGGATGAGCTTGTGCAGGCAGTTGGTCAGCTGAACACCACCAAATTTCCACACTTCTGCTGGAATTCCATCCCTTCCTGGAGCTTTACCATCCTGTGTTGTCCTGATAGCTGCCATTAGTTCATCCAGACTTGATACAGCTGGTCACTGCACTAGAGCTTCTTTAGCCTCTTCAGTGAGATCTCCAGGATTGTTTAGTAGTTGGTCAAAGTAGTCTGCAAATCTGTCCAGGATCTTGTCTTTCTCCTGCAAAACAGTTTCACCATCCATAGCCTTTAGTTGGATCAATCCTCTTGGTTTAGGGCCGTAGATTTCTCTCAAACCTGTGAAGAATGTTTTCATGTCCTTCCTGTCTGCTGCAGTTTGAAGTTTCTTCACTTTTTCATCCCCACCAGTTGGACTTCATCTCTCTGGTGTACTTCTGTAGCTCACTCTGAGCCTTTGAGTATTTCATCTTCTTCGACCTTGTGTTACACTGTAGGTTTTCCTGCCTAGCTGTATTCCTCACTTCTAGTAGTTTCTTCAGGTGTTCATCATGCTCATCAAACCAATCGATGTTTCCTCTCAGGGTAGCGGCAGCACAGTTTACCCTTGGCCGGGGGATTGTGGGGATCGTGGGTTCGATCCCAGCCCCCGACCAACAGTGATCTGTGTGGAGTTTGCATGTTCTCCCCGTGTTGCGTGGGTTTACTCCGGGATTTCTCCGGTTTCCTCCCACATGCCAAAGACATGCATGTTAGGTTAATTGGCTGTTCTAAATTGTCCCTAGATATGTTTCCTATAGGCCCTTAGAATAGAGGGTTAGTATTAATGAAAGCGCTTTGAGTGGTCTTTGTGACTAGAAAAGCGCTATATAAGTGCAGGTTAGTTAGTTAGTTAGTTAGTTAGCCTAGTACATCACCTGCAGTCTGATACACCGTATCCTTCAGTGTTGCCCATTTCTCTTCTATGTCATTCTCTGAGTTGTTGCTGTCCCAGTCTTTCAAGTTTTCATCCATTTCCTGTGTAAGTTCTTCCTGCTTCTTTTGGCTTTTCAGTGCACTAGTGTTTAGCTTCCGTGGTGGCTTTGCACCCGTCCTGCAGAGCTGTTTTCGTCTCCAAATCCTTAATCTACATCTCAGCATAACATGATCAGTGCCACAGTCCGCACCTCTCATTGCTCTGGTGTCCAATACATCCTTTACGTCTCTCTGCCTGACTATGATGTAGTCTAATAAGTGCCAGTGCTTGGATCTTGGGTGCATCCATGTCTTCTTGTGTGTCCTTGTGCTTAAATAGAGTGTTGGTTATCACAAGGTTGTACTCTGAACATAGTGCAAGTAGAAGTTCTCCATTAGCATTGCACTTGCCTACTCCATGACTGCCTAGCACTCCTTTCCATTTCTCGGTGTCCAAACCAACTCTGGCATTAAAATCTCCAACAAGTATCAGCCTGTCATCAGTCGGTACACGCCTGTTAGTCCCACGTAAATCACTGTAGAACTCTTCCTTCACCTCCTCTGTGTTGGTCATTGTTGGGGCATATACACTGATGAGTGTGGTATACATCTTCCGCTGTAGTGGGAGTCTCATAGTCATTATCCTGTCGTTGATTGGCACCGGTTCCTCATCAAGCATTGCTGCTATCTCCTTTCTAACTGCAAAGCCCACTCCTGCTTCTCTCCTTTCTTGAGTTGATTTCCCACTCCAAAAGAAGATGTACCCATGGTCTTCCAAGCTGTCATATCCAGGCAATCTTGTTTCACTAAGTGCAGCTATGTCTACATTGTACCTGTTCATTTCCAGGGCCACAAGCGTGGTCTGTCTTTCTGGGCACTGTGATGTTGTTCTGTCCAACAGAGTGCGTACATTCCATTCTGCTACACACAAGGCTGCTGTTTTCCTCTTCTTTTGTCTTCCTGCTCCTAGCTTACTTTTCACTGCCTGTCGGAGTGTGAACAGATCAACACAGACCTTGTAAGCCCGGGCGACGTCCGAGCCGGTATGAGTTGCTTTCTGATTGACCATTTCATGAAACTGCTTGCAAAGTATTTGAGTACTGCTAGCTTTTGCTGGACTAGCAGCACATTCTTGACAGATAAAGGTATTATCAGTGGCAAGGACAAGCCAAGACAAACTGACTCCAGTATCTGTTGCAGTGACTGACCAGATGATAAGTTTATCTCTGCTCTTTGTGTAGTGCATGTCACAATGCACCAACTGGCACAGTCCACCACAGACCTTGCGACAGATGTGTTTATCTGCCAGGACGTCCAGTCTCACCCTGTGTAACTGGGAGTGGTCCACCACAGACCTGTGGCAGATATTGTTTATAGTTCTGCCAGGATGCCCTGTTTCACCCTGCACACCCTTGGAAGGGCGGGGATGCCGGTTGAGTCGCCGACAGCCCGACTCATGAGACAGGTAGTACCGGTTTTCATGGTTATCTGGTAGCAAGTAAGCCAATGCCTGACCTGACACAAAAAAGGGGGGGGGGGGGATTTAAGTCTCAGTTAAAAGCTGCCAAATTCCGACCAAAAAAGTGGAATTTTATGGGTAAAAAGCTGCAACTTTAGCAAAAAGACAAAAAAAAAGGTGTAAATTTCCAACTGTTTACAACCTAAAAATGCTGCAGATATAAGATTTGAGTAAAATGCTGCAAGTTTAAGCTTTTTTTTTTTTTAAACTGCAAATTCGAGAGTAAGAAGTTCATGAGGAAAAAGCTGCAAAATTATGAATAATAAAAAAGCTGTAAATTTTCAAGTAAGAAGCTGCACATTTGGCACCGGCTCTAACTCTGCAGGAAAATCCTGCAAATTTATGAGAAAAATCCTCACATTTTGATTTGAGTAATAATCTGGTGGGTTGGATTCTGGATTTTTTAACCAACAGGACACATAAGGGTCAATGGTACATTGTCTGACCAAAAGTGTTCTTCTACTGGCTCTCCGCAGGGGTGTGTGTTGTCACCACTACTCTTCATCCTGTACACAAACATGTATCGGAGCAGACATGACAAAAGACACATTATAAAGTATGCTGATGATTCATTCAGTTGTTGTCAGTCTCCTCCAGGATGGTGAGAGTGGCCACGGCCCAGTAGTTGATAATTTTGTTGACTGGTGTGAGGATTCCTACCTACAGCTGAATACGACAAAAACTAAAGATATGATTATTGACTTTAGGAGGAAAACTCCCAGGCACGAAGTCACTGTAGTAAAAGGCCAGACCACTTAATGTGTACAATCCTACAAATATCTTGGGACGATTATTGATAGTAATTTAAACTTTGAAGAGAACTGTGAAAGGGTGTGCAAAAAGGGTCAGCAACATTTGCATTGTTTAAGGAAACTTGCACGCTTCCAAATTGACCGAACCATAATGACAATGTTTTATCGGGCTTTTATTGAATCTGTTTTATCCTTTTCTTTAGTGTCATGGTTTGGTCAGATGAAACTGAAACAGAGGAAATCCTTGGATCAGGTAGTTAGATGGTCCAGTCGTTTGCTTGTTGAGTCACAGCTGAGCCTGATATCCCTGTACACCAGACAGGTACAGAGGATTGCTACCTCCATTTTAAATGATGACTCCCACCCTTTGCACTGCCACTTTCAGCTTCTTCCCTCCAGACGGAGGTTTGCTGTCCCAAAAAATAAAACCCAGCGCTACAAAAGCAGCTTTGTTCCTGCTGCTGTAAAAGAGTTGAAAAAGATGTAACAATATACTGCACATAATTTAGTTACCTATTTATTAATTTTATTTTATATTTACTTATTTTTGTAGGGTTTTTATTTGGGTTCTAAATCTTTTATTGGGTTTTAGACTTTTGAGTTTTTAACCTCTTTGACTAGTCTAACTTTTTAATATGACCCTTCTCTCTTATCTCTTTGTTTTTTCTCTCATCTCTTTGTCCTATGTCCTGATTGGTGGAGCCTTGGGTACTTTTATCATGTTTATAGTCAGCTTCATGTGTGCCTGTGTTTGTGTTCATGTTGAATTTAATTGTGGTTTGTAAATATGGATGTCACCTGACTGCAAAACAAATCTACCTACGGGTACAAATAAAGTAACCTGAACCTGAACATTTACAAAAGAATGTTTCTAATTTAATCCTTTTAAGGGTCGCGAGGGGCTGGAGCCTATCCCAGCATCTTTTGGGCGGGGGCAGGGTACACCCTGTAAGCGGAAGAAGATGAATGAATGAATGTTTCTAATTTACATGGAAAAGGGATGTGATAAATTGGCGTGTGTTGGCCATTTTTTTTAAAAGACAGCCGTGAGGAGAAACTAAGCGGTGATGTTCGGAGGTGTTAAATTCTGCAGATCTGCATTAATCAGCAGGGAAAAGGAGAAGAAGAGGAATAGGTGATCCTCAGCAGCAGAAATAATCCAGTTAACCCAGGAAGAGTAAACACATGACACCCAACAGATCACCCCCCCATGACATCAGTGGGAACAGCTGGGCCAAACTTCACACCTCTGTTGTTTACATGTTCCTTTCTGAGGACAATTCAAACAGAGCTGCTGCTGAGATGGAAACCAAAGGGTTAAAGGGCGACATGGCTTTATGAGCAGCACTGACACCCCCACCCCCTGCAACTGACCTGCTGGGCAGGAACTAACAACTCCTCAAACCTGTTAACACAATTTTAACAACAAAAGAACAGGCAAAAGAATGAAGATTCCCTTTGATTTACCAGGATAACGGCGTGAATTTTCTGGTCTGTAAATGAACAGAGCAACCATGAGTGTTTCACGGAGTCACTTATTGAATTATAATGGTTAATCTAAAGGTGAACTGAACCCACCTTTTTGCCGAAAAAGTAGAATAGCAGATTAATTCCTTATTACCTATTGTATTTTTCAACACATAAAAGAAATTTTTAGGCCGTGCGATGGCCAAGCTATAAGCCGATAAACTTTTGCCTCTGGCTGGCAGTGCCAAACAAACCGGAAGTAGTGCAGACGACGCTGCGTGACGTCACGAGTGTGACCCTTAAAACAACAATGGCAGATGATAGCAGTTCCAGCAGTCAAGAACACCAGAGTTTTCAGAGTGAAGAGGCATTCAGGATCGGTGACGAGACAGAGGAGGATGCAGGAGTGTGGCAGGTGGCAGGCGTGCACAAGGGCGAGCCCGGGAGACAGCGACCTGATGCACCTGTGACAGCAGCTGGCAGACGGCAATGCAGAGGCGAGGTCCGCCGCCGGGGAATCCACCTGTGCACTGGGGAGAGACTGGAAAGGCAAAGGTAGGTATGCTTACGCTGTAGATCTTGCTGGGAGATGAGGGGGTTCCTCTGCAGCAAGAGGGCTGAAGGAATCAGACGGCTTCAGGCCGAAGCCCAGGGAAGAGTGGCTTATATCCCATGCTGCTGACGAGGCGCAGGTGTGCGCGCAGCTGGCGCCGCTAATGAGCGGCGAGTTGTAACATATCCAGCCTGTGTTGTGTTGTAGCTTAGTTTTCTTTTTTCTCTGTCACATTTTGTCTTAGTTTTGTTTTGAATTGTAATCGCTCTTGCCTGTTTTCTCTTTTTTCTCTTTTGAGTTCTTAGATGGTATATGGGTGGGCAATATAAGCTGCGGCTTCAGCCATCACCCATTTCGGATAACTTATGTTGAATTGTATAATCAGATGAGTCATTGTTCAATTTGACCTTGTTGTTATATCATTCAGTTTCTTTCAACCTGTACTGTACTATCCGAAATAAATAAATTCATTCATTCAAAAAATTGTCGGTGGATTCCGGCACCGACTCAGAGTCAGACCGCAGCAGTGATGCGGAGGAGAGTCGCTTATTGAATACAGAATGGTGAGTCTTTACTTCTCTACTTTGGCATGTTTGGGGTGTCAGGATAAGGAAAATTAACAATAAAAAAGAAAGAAAAAAAACAATCAGCATTTTTCCAACTTATTATTTATACATATTTATACATTCATACATATATAGACCATGGGCTATGTATTACAATACTTCTACAGACTATAGTGGCAATACACATGAACAGAACTGGCCTCTGCATTTGACTGTGCTATTTATAAATACAGTGATCCCTCGCTACTTCGCGTTTCACCTTTCGCGCCCTCAGTGCATCGCGGATTTTTCAAAAATATTCATCAAAAATTCAAAATTGAGACTTCCGGTCTGGACGCCATGGTGATAGCAACTTAACGCTGAACCTCCCAGATCCAATCCAAGGAAAACATCTTCAAAATCAGACTTAACGGATTTTTGGAAGAATAAAAATCAAAAGACAAAAACACCATGCCTAACCAAAAACAGAAGAAACTGACATTCCCCAGGTCAGGACGCACAGCGGCCGCAGAATCTGATCCCGAGGACCTCCATTCAGGAGACGAAGAGCTGGGCCTAGCTAACAAAAAGGTTAGCTTGAAATCGTTATTTGATGAATTACGACGATTTCGGGCCGAATTTCATGATTTCAGAGAGGAACTAAAAAGGACGAACAGCAGAATGGACCAGGCCGAAAACCGAATCTTGGAAGCTGAAGAAAGAATAAAAGTGCTTGAAGATTCTATGCTGGATTTACACAGAAAACAGTCAAGGCTGGAGGCTAAGCTAACCGACCAAGAAGGAAGACAGAGACGAGATAACATCAGAATTCACGGTCTGAAAGAAGGAGCTGAAGACAGTTTCAACACAGTGGCGGAATGCGTGGAATCCTTATTGAGAGAGAAGTTGGATATTCCACAAACCACCGATTTGAAAATAGAAAAGGCCCATCGTACATTAGCCGCAAAGCCAGCGGCAGAGGCACCCCCGCGTTCAGTGTTGGTGAGATTCTCCGATTTCAAAATAAAACAAGAGGTTGTAAGACGGGCTTGGCAGAAAAAAGGATTTATGCATCAAGAAAGAAAAGTCTTCGTGGAGCACGATTACGCCCCTGAGGTTCTTAAAAAGCGATGGGAATACAACGACGCCAAAAAGGTTCTACGGGAAAAGAATCTACGCTTTCAGACGCCATTTCCGGCGAAGTTAAGGGTCTTTTACGGTGAAGAGTCATGCCTCTACAATTCAGCGGAAGAAGCAACAATTGACATGGCAAGAAGAGGGCTCCCGGTAACGGTGTTTAAACCCGCAGCGAACCTGAGGGAGAAAATCAGAGCTCAAACGTGGTCCACTCAAAGACCTTCTAAATCCACGGGCCAGCAGCGGGAAACCCAGCCCCAGAGCTACAAAGATAAGCTTTCCAGTTCCAGGAAGGAATAGCGACCTTTTTGGGTTTTTTTTTTTTTTTTCTTTTCAGTCATTCTGCACCTCCATCCCCCCTCCTACAAGGTAACAAACATTAAAGGAGATGCAGAACCAGCATGTGGTAAAACCTTTCATGGAGCAGTTACAGCATTAGAAACAAATGTCTTCTTAATTTAAAGGAAAAAAAAAAAATCTTGTTAAACTAGAAATGTAACAATGACCCACATGTTCTCCCCACACTAACAAATACTGTATTAGAGTGAATGTTTGCTGTGATGGGGGTGGGAAGGTGCACACAATCTCATAGGGTATAGTAATTAAAAAAAAATAAAAAAATAAAAAAAAAATCATTACAAATTCGGATTGGGATCTGAACTTCACGTTAAAAACATGGGACAACTTACAGGGGTAAGAGAGGGCCCTCAACACGTAACAGAGTTTGAGGAATTTCCCTCAGAGCCTACACTCCATCAGGGCTCTTACAGGGTCTTTAAAGAGACCCCAGCTCAGGAAGTTTTTTTGACAGTTTTTTGTTTTAAAGTCTCGTACACTATGTTCTTAATGTTTTTTATGTTCTTAATGTTCTTTCAGTTTCTGAGTAGCAAAAAAGAGGGCCACCACACTGTTATACTAAATAAGAAAATACAATGGAGAAACAGGGTGTAACCAAAATAGCCTCATATAATGTAAAAGGGATCCTGAATCCAGTTAAAAGATCCAAGATTCTACGCAAAATGAAAAAAGACAAAGCAGAAATAATATTTTTACAAGAAACCCACCTAACAGACGTGGAACACACTAAACTCAATAGACAAGGGTTTAAAATGATCTCTTCATCTTCATATAAATCAGGGAGGAGGAGGGGAGTAGCGACATTGATATCAACCAAAATTACATTTGAAAAAAAATCAGAACACAAAGATAAAGAAGGGAGGTACAGTTTGGTAATTGGGCGGCTAGAGGGAGAAGATATCACCCTGCTGAATGTATATGCACCACCAGGAGCTAAATGGAAATTTTATAAAAATGTATTCGACCTAATGATAACTAAAGCCCAAGGTTAGTGATGTGGAGACTTCAATCTAAGACTGAATCCATACTGGGATGCGACAGGTAATTCTTCACATCAAAATAACACCCAAAATAGGAATACTCGGATGCTACTAAAAGAAATGGGAATCTGTGACGTATGGAGGGAATTCAACCCCAATGTAAAAGATTATACTTTTTATTCAACGCCACATTCATCTTACTCAAGGATTGATTACTTTTTTATGTTTAATAGTGACACTGGAAGAGTAAAAACATGTAAAATAGGACTGATGGATCTCTCTGACCACAGTCCGATCTATATGGACTTAAACATCCAAAAATACACAAATAATACATTTTCCTGGAGGTTGAATTCAAATGTCCTGAAAGGACCACTGAAAGATGAATTGGAATCAGATATTTTCAAATATCTGGAAGAAAACGATAATGGAGAAGTATCCCCTTTAATACTGTGGGATGCGTGCAAAGCTGTAATAAGGGGAAAAATTATTGCAAAACTGGCATCCCAAAAGAAACTGAGTCAAGAAAAACTAATCACACTAGAGTCAGAACTCAAGAACCTAGAAAAAGAACACAAAGACAACACTCATTCTAATGGCTCGCTCAAGATTAAAGAAATTAAAAATCAAATAAATGAGATCTACACAATAGAAATCCAGAAGAAACTACATTTCTGAAACAAAAACACTATGAAGCAGGCAGTAAATCGGCAAAATTACTAGCCTATAATTGAGGAAACAACAACGGAAAGAGCAATCTACAAAATCAGAGACCCAGTATCAAAGGAAATAAAATTCAGAATTCAGGATATTCTTAAAAGCTTCGAGAATTACTACAAGAACTTATACTCCCACAAAAAACATAAAAATGCATCCGAGACATTCCTAAACACATTACACCTTCCCCAACTTACGGAATCACAAAATAAAACCCTACTGTCAGAAATACAACCTAAAGAATTGGAAAAAGCAATTATGAAACTTAAAGCTAACAAATCCCCAGGAGCAGATGGCTATACAGCAGAATGGTACAAAACCTTTAAACAGCAACTATCTCCTCTCCTCCTGAAAACATTTAACTACGTCCTCCACACAGGGGAAATCCCCCCCTCCTGGAGAGAAGGGGTCATTGCAGTTATACCTAAACCTGAAAAGGAAAAACTAGAATGCTCCAACTACAGACCAATCAGTGTATTAAATCAGGACTATAAGCTTTTTACCACTATCCTTGCCAAAAGGTTAGAAAACATACTGACAGACTTAATTCACTTAGACCAAACAGGTTTTATAAGACAAAGACAGACACAAGACAACATTCGACGCACTTTACACATAATTCATCATATAAAAAAATATAACTTGGGACTTCCGGGAAGATGGCGGAGAGACATAACACTTAAACAAAGAGCTCTCCCTAGCCGGATTAAAAATCATCGGTAAATGGCCAACTCGACATAAACGAATCAATAAACTAAGGGATGAAAACACGAAGGAACCGGGCACAAGGACAAAAACAGGGTAAAATTGAAGAATTCCTCTCCAACAACGCAGGAAAAACCGCTGTACGCAAAAGCCCAAAAAAACGAGATGTCCACAGCAGAGAAAATGGAGGACACCAGACTCGACAACATGAACGCTGGCATCGCCAGTTTGGGTGAAGAGTTGAGAGAATTCAAGCGACAGCTACAACAGGATTTAGCGGCTCTTAAGGAGGAACTGAAAAAAGAAATTAAGGAGGAAATCATGGACCTCCGAAGAGAAATGGAGCGTAAACTAACGGAAAACATGGAGGAGCTGCGCTCCCTGCGGGCGTGTATGACAGAAGCGCAGACCCGAATTTCGGAACTAGAAGATTGGAAAAGCGAGGCAAACGAACAACTACAGACCCTGACGACGCAAACGCAGAGGATGCAGGAGAAAATAAACGACTTGGAGAGCAGATCCAGACGAAGCAATATGCGCATCTTTGGAATTCCGGAGGGCATTGAAGGCAACTCGATGACAAAATTCATGGATCATTTCTTAAAAAAAGAACTGGAAATACCCGGAGAAACGGATCTACAGATTCAACGGGCGCACAGAACACCGGCACAGAACCCGAAAACAAACGCTACACCCAGGTCAGTTGTGGTAAACTTTGTGAAATATGACATAAAGGAAAGAATCCTGACGCAAGCATGGAAAAAAAAGATACGAATCGGCGACAAACAGGTATTTTTTGACCATGACTACCCGACAGAAATCGTGCAGCAGCGGAAGAAATATGCCAACATTAAAAAAAACGCTGAAAGAGAAAAAAATTAGATTCCAAACGCCGCTAACGAAAATGAGGATTCATTGGGAGGAAGGCACAAGAACCTACAACACGGCCGAAGAGGCAGCGCGGGATATGATGGAGCGGGGCCTTGAGGTGAGCGTGCCGAAGGAGACGGCTGGAGCAGCGGCGGCCCTGAACGCACCACGACAGACGGAGTGGAGACGAGTGAACGGCGGAAGAAGGGGGAGAGACGTAGAGCAGCGGGCCCAGGACAAGCTACAAGGCTTTCAACTGAAAGCCTAGATCATAACAAAGATTAAGAAAGGCACAGAAGAAATGAAGGCCAAGAAGACAAGGTAAAAGAGAAACAGACGGCTAGGAGAGGTTTAAGTGATATTTGTTGGACATTTCTAGACTTATGACTATTACTTTGATAGTAATTAGAAGTCTAGGGAGGGCCCTTCACTCTGTGAAGACAATCCCCCCACCCACCAACAGGGACCAGTGGGCAGAAGAAAGGCCCAAAGTACGGAGGTCGAGATTTTTTAATGTGTTTTTATATAAATATGTGTTATTTTTGTTGTTAAAGGGGCTAGGAGCACAAGTTAAAAAAATGGAAAAAACATGAATATGGGTAAAAATCTTAAGATAATGACACTAAACGTGAATGGTCTGAACTCACCTGTTAAAAGGGAAAGAATAATAAGAAAATTCAAGAAGGAAAAAGCTGAAATTATATTTATGCAAGAGACACATTTGAGCAAGGCAGAACATGTGAAACTAAAGAGATTTGGCTATAAGAACTCCTACTACAGTTCATTTAAGGGAGGAGCAAAAAGGGGGGTTATGATACTAATCTCAAACAAAATACAATTTGAAAGTGAACAGGAAATCCAGGATAAAGAAGGCAGGTATGTAATAATAAAGGGAAGAATAGATGGTATGCAGATTACATTAGTGAACATCTATGCCCCACCAGAAAGGGACAAGGGTTTTTTTCAACATCTGTTTGATCTCATAGCAACACACAGTGAAGGAGTCCTAATTTGTGGAGGAGACTTAAATGCTGTCATGGATCATGAAGTTGACACAACAAGTGTTAAGAAGACAAAAAAAACATGTAACAAAGTTCATAAGAACCTCACTGGCAGAAATGGGTATGGTAGACATATGGAGGGACCTACACCCACTCGAAAAAGACTATACACATTATTCAGCAGCCCATAAAGTACACTCTAGAATAGATTACTTCCTTATGAATGAAGGTGACAGACACAGGGTGAGAAATTGTTGGATTGGAGGGGCAGAAATATCAGATCATAATCCTATATACATGAAAATATATTTAAACAATAGAAAACGACAAACAACATGGAAACTTAACGTAGGACTGTTAAATGATGAGAAAATGAAAGAAAGAATAAAAATAAACATAAACGAATATATCCAAGAGAATGACAATGAAGAAGTGGACCCAACAATACTATGGGACGCACTAAAAGCCGTGTTAAGGGGTAAATTAATTGTTGAAACAGGAAAAGCAAATAAGACTAAACTGGAAGCTTATGAACAAAGATGTGAGAGACCGAGGGAATTAGAACGTAAACATCAAAGCACAAATGATCCAAAAATATATCAAGAAATTAAAGAAGAAAAAACAAAGATAAAAGAAACACAAATGGATGAAATTGAAAGGAAAAATAGATATCTAAAGCAAAAATATTATGAAACGGGGCCAAAAGCCACAAAACTGCTGGCAAAACGGTTAAGAAAACAACAAACAATGAATAATGTATACAAGATTAAAGACCCCACCACAAATAAAACCACAGTTAACCCAGAAAACATCGAAGAAATTTTCCATAATTTCTACCAAGAACTATACTCGCAACCTGAAGAAACAAATACTAAAGATATCAAAAAATTTCTAGACACATTGGACTTGCCATCAATAGGAAATCAACAAAATGAAAAACTAATAGCAGAAATAACAACACAAGAGATCAGAGATGTGATTAAGTCACTTAAAAATGGTAAATCACCAGGTAGTGATGGATACCCCTCTGAGTTTTATAAACTGTTTATAGAAGAACTCACGCCACAACTCCTAAAGTCATTTAATTGGACGCTGAACAACAACAAAATACCTCCATCATGGAACGAAGCAATCATTTCAGTTATTTTAAAACCAGGGAAAGATAAAGAACAATGCGGAAACTATAGACCAATCTCTTTATTAAATGTAGATTATAAAATATACACAACAATTATATGTAAACGAATAAAGACATTCTTGACGGAATTGATAGAAGATGATCAAACTGGATTCATAGAGGGACGCCAAACACATGACAATATCAGGAGAACAATACATATAATTAACCAAATACATAAAGAAAAGAAAAGCGCAGTAATAATGAGTTTAGACGTAGAAAAAGCATTTGACAGGGTTAACTGGAAATTCCTATATAGTGTACTGGAGCGCTTTGGATTTAGCGAAAAATCAGTACAATGCATAAGGACGCTATATCAAGAACCTGTGGCAAGAATCAAGATAAACGGTAGCTTAACAGACAAAGTAAATATACAAAGATCAACTAGGCAGGGATGCTGCTTATCGCCCACCTTGTTTGCTCTGTCATAGAACCATTGGCTCAAGCCGATACGACAAAATAAGAAATTAAAAGGTGTAACAATAAAGGGGGCGGAACACAAGATTGGGCTATTTGCAGACGATATTATAGTTTACCTTGAACAACCAGATAAATCAATAATGGAAATGATGAACTTGATAGAAAATTTTGGAAAATTATCAGGATACAAGATAAACATAACAAAAACACAAATACTGACATTCCACTATAACCCTCTAAACCAGATAACTGATAAGATCAAACTAAACTGGAACCAAAAAGAAATAAAAATACCTTGGAGTGACATACCTAAAGACCTAAGCAAAATATATAAAGCAAACTATGATAGGTTGGAACAAGAAATAAAAAAAGATATTGATAGATGGTCAATCTTAAATATGGATCTGAATTCAAAAATTGAGACAGTCAAAATCAGCATACAACCTAGATTACTTTACCTCTTCCAGGCTATACCAACAGAGATTCCAGATGCCCAATTCTCAAAGTGGGACAGGATGATATCGAGATTTGTTTGGGGAGGTAAAAAACCAAGAGTGAAATATAAAACCCTCCAATTACCAAAAGAGAAAGGAGGCATGGCCTACCGAGTCTAAAGGAATATTACTACTCAGCACAAATAAGATATATCATATGTTGGTGCGACGAGGGATATGAGGCAAAATGGAAAGAAATGGAAAAGGAAATTGAGGGACTCCCAGTACAAAGCATAATAGGGGATAAAGATGCATATAAGCAAATCAAACAAATAGACCCAATCACTAAATTTACTTTAGAACTGTGGTATAAAATAGTACAAAAATATAATATAAGGGAAGACATAAAACTATTGAAATGGGTAGCATTTGACAGTCAGTTTGAACCGGCAAAACAAGATAGGGGATACAAAAATCTGGTGAACAAGGGAATCACAGCATGGGGCAATATCGGAAAAAAAGATCTCGGGAGCTTTGTAAATATCAGGAGAAAATTTAAATTAGAAAGATCGGAATTTTTCAGATATCTGCAGATGAGAGATTACTATATGAAGAAGATTAGGCATAACCTCCAAACAGATGTGAACGAGATTATACAACTTATTTTAAGCTCATATGCAGGAAATAAAATAAGAATTATTTCAAAACTATATCAGAAACTTATGACAAACAATCATACAAGTAACTATATAAAGGAGAAATGGGAGAAAGAGCTAAATTTAAACATAACAGAAGAAAGCTGGCAGGAAATATGGAAAACACAACACACATCAACAAATTCAAGGGCATGGAGGGAATTTGGATGGAAAAACCTGATTCGCTTTTTCATTACACCACAGATTCAAGGAAAATATACAAATACCCAATCTTTATGCTGGAGGGGATGTGGGGCTCAAAATGCAGACCACTCACATATTGTTTTGGAAATGCTACAAAATATCATCATTTTGGAAATCTATGCATGTGACAATACAGAGGATATTAGGATATAATATACCAATGAACTGTAACCTGATGTACTTATGTGATCTTAAAAAAGACAATGTTATACAGGCTGAGGACAGATATCTAGTTAAAATCTTGTTGATTGCATGTAAAAAAACTATCACAAAAAAATGGCGATCAGAAGTTCTTCCTGACCAAGAACAATGGACTGACATTGTTGGGGACATACGTGTGATGGAAAAACTAACATATCGACGAAGAATGCAAGAAGGAATATGGGAGAAAAAATGGCAGAAATGGACACACTACAAAGTGCAACAACGAGGCAGAAATTGAAAGAATAACCAAAGACACTGAAAAAACCAGAAGAATTAAGAGATGGAAACTAAAAACTTGATGCTCCAACATTTGTCCCCCCCCCCTTTTTATTTATTTTTTTTTTATTTTATTTTTTTATTTTTTATTTTATTTTTTTTTTTCTTTTTCCCTACCCTAACCCCTTTGTTTTTTAAATGTAGAATGTGATCTGAATGCATTATATATGATGAAAAATGAATAAAAATCTAAGTTACAAAAAAAAAAAAAACAACAGCTAAAATAAGGATTAACGGTAATTTATCATCATCTTTTGAGCTGGAAAGAGGATGTCGTCAAGGCTGCCCCCTGTCTCCACTGCTCTTTGCAATCTTCATAGAACCTCTGAGCCAATGGATAAGACAAAATCAAAAAATTCAAGGTATTACACTTGGTCAGAAGGAACATAAAATAACACTCTTTGCTGATGACATTTTAACATACCTAGGGCAACCAGACACTTCTTTACCAGAACTAATCTCAGTTTTTTCAGACTATGGAGATTTATCGGGGTACAAATTAAACATGCATAAAACCCAAGTTTTAACATTCAACTATGACCCAAATCATTATTCACTAAGTGAACTCAAAACTAACTTGGAGTTGGAATCTATGAAATATCTGGGAGTCCATATCCCGAAACAACTCAACAAAATTATAACACTAAACTATGATCCACTGGTGACAAAAATAAAATCTGACCTAGCAAGATGGAATATGATACCATTCTTAGGTACTGCACAAAGAATTGAAGCAGTCAAAATGAATATACTCCCACGTCTTCTATACCTTTTCCAAACAATACCGGTAGAACCTCCCAAAAAAAAACATGGCAGGAGCTAGACAGAAGGATCTCAAGATTCATATGGCAGGGCAAGAGACCTAGAATCAGATATAGAACCCTACAGCTAAACAAAGACAAAGGTGGGCTCGCGCTGCCAAATATCAGGGACTATTTTATAGCTGCACAAATTAAAACTTTAGTAGAGATATGTAACCCAGTCTACACTGCACAATGGAAGGAGAGGAATGCCAAATAACAAGTGACATCCCCCTACAGGCGATAATAGGGAACAATGCCTTACCTAAACTCTTGAATAACACTAACCCGTGGATAGAGACCCCGCTAAAAATTTGGTTTAAGATAGTCAGAGAGAATCAAGCTAAAGAGCCCTATCGACTTCTGCAATGGATTGCCTGTGATCAAAACTTTACCCCCAATAAAACAGACACTAGATTTAAAGAGTGGAAAGAGAAAGGGCTGATAAAATATTATGATTTTTTTAAGGGGCAAACTTTAAGAAGTTTTGAAGATTTGAAAAAACAAGGTCTAATAAATCAAGACCTTTACAGGTTATTTCAGCTTAGACACCACATAAACATATACTTAAAAAGGAGGATTTGGAAAGGGCCCAGTCAGGTGTTCTGAAGGTCTTCTTAATGGCATATAAAGGGATCCCAGGGATCAGATACATTTCTAAAATATACCAAGGTCTTCAAGACTTAAAAGGAGACAACACATCATATATAAAAGAGAGATGGGAAAAAGAGGGGAATTTCACTTTACAATTGGAAATATGGGAAAAGCTAAATAGACAGCAATGGAAAAGTACCTCATCCCTGCAGTGGAGAGAATTTGGATGGAAAAATTTGGTAAGATTTTTCAGAACACCTGCACAAAACAAATTTACCCATAAGGGGTTGAACTGTTGGCGCTTGTGTGGTGAAAAGACTGCAAATCATTTTCATGTGTTTTGGTCATGCCCAGTTATCCACCAATATTGGACCAATGTACAGACAATATTGGGGAAAATATTCAAAATAACAGTTCCCTTTTCTTTTATAACTTTGTATTTGGGTTTACTACCGGACTCACTGGAAAGACAAGGAGATAAATATTTATTCAATGTTTTAATATTGGCAAGTAAAAAAGCCCTAACTAAAAAATGGATGCTGAAGGACTGTCCTACACCTGAAGATTGGATTAACGTGATTCAAGACATTTACTCGATGGAAAAGTTGACATTCGCACTGAGACAGGACATGGATGGGTTCATGAACTTTTGGCAACCCTGGATTGCATATGTGTCTTCCATTAGATCTAATCTTTGACAAATACCATTTCAATGATGGCCCCGCTCTTTGTTCCAATGCTACTCAGATGCTCTTTTACTTTTAATTACTTAATTTTCTGTTTGTTTTTGCTGTTCTGTTTGTTTGTTTATTTGGTTTTTTTGTTTGTTTGTTTTTTAATTTAATTCTCTTTAATTTCACTTTTTCTTTCACTTTAAAAAAAGGGGGTGTTGTAATAACTATCCTACCAATGTTGTCAACTAGCAAAAAATAAGGGAACATGTGATGAAAATGTAAACAATGCAATGCTGTAATGACCTGTATACCCTTTACAAAAACTTAAATAAAAAAAAAAAAAATTCAAAATTGAGAAAAAATGGAACGAAAGTTGCCCGGGCGCTAGCAGAAGGCAGGGAGACTACATTAGAACATCAGGTATCAACACGGAGAGCCCGCACAACTCAAAATCCACCTCTCTGACCACCGCTCCATTCCTCTCCGCCCACCTCTTCACCGCTCGGGAATCTCGCAAGCTGATTGGCCGAGACGTTTTACCTCGCAAGCTGATTGGCCGAGACGTTTTACCCAGCTTCTCTCCCTGCCGAGCGCCCATACCCAGCGAAGGAAGACCGCATTCATTGTTCTTTATTGCTCGTGTTGCTTAGTGGCACTTTTCGCTGTTCTCTTGTGCCTTTTTGTGCAAAATAGTGCTTGTGACACCCTTGGGGGGGGGGGGTGACGCTACTTCGCGGTTTTTCACTTTTCGCGGTCGGTTCTGGTCCCCATTAAACACGATAAGTGAGGGATCACTGTAATATTTATATCTAGAAACGCATCGCTTCCCCCGGTCGCTTTTCCTCCCCCTTTCTTTTCTTTCATCGCCATGACAGCTTTCCTTGGCCACTGAACAGATCTTCCCAGGTGTTGGAAGTGTTTTGTAGTCGACTATCAAGACAAAATGCACCAAAAACAACCAGTGTCGACGTGCTCGCAATGGTAAACATGAGGACTGGGTCACACTCGTGACGTCACGCGGAACTCCGGCTGCACTTGCGGCTAATCAGTGGATTCGTCTAATTTTTCAGGGCGGGAAATTCAAAACTGCGATTTTCTCCAAGATTCCGGGATTAGTGGAGGGGGTGCCAATGATAAATTATCTTTATAATTGTATGTACTATCACCCAGTGCCGTTCAATGCCGTTCAGTTCAGTTCACCTCTAAGTCAGAATTTCAGGAAACATAAACTTCAGGGGAAACTTAAACCCATGATACATCGTTTTAAATTTTGCAGATTTTTTTTTTTTCCGCTTCTCTTCCAGTCCTTATGGCCACTTTCTGATTGCTTTGAGTTTTTAAAACATCATTTTAAGAATAATGTTAACTGACTTTAAAGTACATTTCTAACTACACTATATCATACAATATGCCTTTTTTTTCCACCGATCTCTCAACCATCTCCTAAAGTCTCATAAAAGCCATTTCTGTGTAAATATTCTGAAAGTTCCTTGTGTGTTTTGGACTCAGTCAAAACTTTGAGGAGATTGTGGTGACCATGGAGATCACTGTGACATCGTTGAGAGAGAACTGGCACAAATTTTGATCTCTCAATGATCTCCATCCCTGTTTAAAGAGGGGGTATTAGCAGCATTACATGAGCACTCTGAGGCAAGTGCAATATTCCCCGCCTCTATTTTCTTTGAAGACCCCAATATGTCACTGAACTTTACCATATAATTATTGGGGCAGAACCAAATTATAATAAGCCTATCATCCATGTTAGTTAATTCCCTTCCACAGCATGTGGGACACCATGTGGTGTATAGGGGCGGCACCTATCTCCGTTTCTCCGTTTCCGTTTCTCTGACCCTAGGCACACAGCTACTGTAAGTAGTGAAAGCTACAGTAGTGGGGTCAGTCATCTGGTAGCTCTGTGTGTTAACTTTCCTTTCCCCATTCTATTATGCTGAGCACCAAGCTTGAAGGTGGAACATACCATTTTTATATGGTCTTTGGTAAAGAATGCTATTACAATAGTCGAGTCTGGATGTGATAAATGCGTGTATGGGGGTTTCTGCAGTGGAGAAGGTGAGTGAGGGAGTCCTGCTATGTTTTTTAGGTGGAAGAAGGTAGTTTTGGTGACATGATTGATGTGCGGTTCAAAAGTGAGGTGGCTGTCAAAGATGACTCCAAGCTGTGGGGATGGGGAAAGTATGGAGTTGGCAACAGCAAGGTTGAAGCTTTTGGGTGGTTTTGATGAGGGATTCTGGGCCGATATCATCATATTAGAATTGTCATAGTTGAGTTGTAGAAAGCTCTTTTGCATCCAGGATTTTATTTCAGAAAGACAGTTTTCCAGTATGGAGTATGTTACTGTGGTTATACACTTAGTGGAAATATAGATCTGAATGTTGTCGGCGTAACAGTGGAAGTTAAGGCCATGTCGGCAGATGTTACCAAGCGGGGAGTATATAGATGAAGAGGAGAGGGCCAAGCACAGAACCCTGGGGAACACCATGGGAGAGGGGGGCTGTGAGGGAGGTGCAGTTGTTGATGTAGATGAATGACTGTCTGTTGGGGAGATATGAGTGGAACCAGGAGAGACATGTACCAGTAATGTTGAGGCAAGTTTCCAGACGGGAGAGGAGAATGGAGTGGTTGACGGTATCAGAGGTGGCTGTGAGGTCGAGCATGATGAGAATACTCAGGAGTCCAGAGTCAGCTGAGAGGTGGAGGTCATTTGTCACTTTGAGCAAGGCTGTTTCGGTGCTATGTTGTGAGTGGAATCCAGATTGGAATGTCTCAAAGAGGTCACTGGAGGTGAGGTGGTTTTGAGATGGGTGGCAACAACACAAGGTTGTTTAAGCTTAGCATTTCCTATGACCTCTTACTATAGAATGTGTAGAGCTCTCTAAGGTCACCAAACTTGCTACACAGGTTCACCTTGGGATCCTGGCCTACAACTATGGGTTGTATATAACTGTTTTTGTTGTATTCATGGATGATATGACCGGAGTGGTGGCCTAGTTGGTAGAGCATCGCCCACAAAATGGGAGGTTGTGGGTTCAAATCCCGGACGACTCATCCAAGAGATCACAAAAGACACCACAACAGCCAAAGAACTGCAGGCCTCACTTGCCTCAGTTAAGGTCAGTGCTCATGACTCCACCATAGGAAACAGACTGGACAAAAATGGCATGCATGGCAGAGATACAAGACAAAAAACCACTAGAACCATAAAGGCTCATCTCAGTTTTGCCAGAAAACATCTTGATGACCCCCAAGACTTTTGGGAAAATATTCTGTGGCCTGACGAGACAAAAGTTGAACTTTTCAGAAGGTGTGTATCCATTACATTCTGGCGTAAAAGTAACAGCATTTCAGAAAGGAACATCATACCAAAAGAATGTAAAAAGAATGTATGCTACTGCGTGATGTTCTATATAACAATACATAGAAAAGCACAGGATTGTCAAAAATTTCCTATTTACAGTGATTTGTAAATTAAGCAGAAACTTCTGCTATACCAGAAAACTTCTTTGTGCAACAGCAAATACAGACTTTATACACAACCTCTAATTACAACAGCTAAATTGCATTGAATGCATGTTAAAGAGTAGAGATTTAGATATATAGTGGCAGCACTTTTATTTGAAAACTCCCTACGATCCCCCAACCACTCGGTACCAGAAGAGGAAAAAATAATTTATTTCTGTTGCTCTGTATGTCTATTGGAGTCTTGTGTTTTTCTGGAAAAAAAAAAACAAAAACTTACAAACAACATTCTCTCTCTTTCATGCCTAACTCCTACCTGTCTGCTGCACGTCTTGACACACACACTCGTCTCTTCAGACACACATCTTTCATTTACAGCGGCGGAAGGGGGTGTTTGTGTTCAGACCAGAGATTCAGTTTTTAAAGCTCATTGACAAGCTGTAGTAATGACTTCACCTCTAAAGATGTATTAAATGTTCAAACACTGACAGCAGTGTTAGACTTGCTCGTTTTGTTTGTGGTTTTTATGGCGTCTGTCCTCACGCGCACTCCTGCGACGGGGTGCTTTTAGAGCAGGCGGACGTTTTTCAACACAAACCCAGCGCTTTGTACATGCAGTTCAGGATGAAGACATAGTGAGACATCCACCGGCAGGCTGGGGAGATGGAGGAATGGATGGTGTAGGAACCTCACGGGTGAGTGGTTTTTTTTAAAAATCACACACTCTGTTTTTGCTGATGTGTTCCGTTAATACTCACTGTAAACACAGAAGTGAATGCGGTGCAACGATGCATTTGATTGGTTGGACTGAGCATTTGAGCACCAGTCAGAGACAAATTTGAGTGGTGAAACTGGCAGAAGTTGACGAGGATTGGCCAAAATTGTGGGAAAGTTGCTGTGATTGCACAAAGTTGCAAGGTCGTGCAATAGTTGCACTGATTGGCTGATTTTGCGTGAATTGATGCAATCGCAACATTATGAAATCCTGGAGGGACTGCCTTATTCTTTAGGATGACAATTTAACATCCGTCCAGGGACTGCGGATGAAGCCATTTTGACTAATTCTGGTGCATTTTACAGTAATGTGAATTAATGTACAATGTGCCTGTCAAATAAACCAGTAAATAAAATAAAATAAATAAATGTAGTGTGCATGGATGCAACACACAGACATGAATGGGTCTGAAATTTCAGGAAAAGAGGATGATGTCTCTGCAAACTTTCATTAACGATGGCAACAGAAGTCGCTCCTCCTTGCCATTGTTTCTTCCTTTCCTTTCCTTCATCGAAAAGAGGCAATCTGGCGAGGCTTCTTGTCTACTGCCAGCCCCCGCCACAAAGTGAGCCTCCTCTCAGCAGCCTCTGCCGAAGGCTGACAGGTAGCTGTCGGGGAGTTTGCTGGGCTGAAGGGCGCACGGTCGAGGCAGATGTGGATGCATCTCCTGTCTCTCGGGAAGTTACAGTGAAAAGGAAAACGCTGCACACTCCTTGTTCATTCATTTATTCCCCTAAAAATAAACACATTAATACCTAATACGTCCATGACGAAACCCCCCCCCCCCACACACACACACACACACACCCCATGTATCACACTGGAACACACTGGCACACATGCTCCCTGTCCATTCATTCCCATAAAAAAAAAAAAAATAATAATAATAATCATACATTAACGCCTAATCTATAGACTTCAACGGTAAGTCCGCAATTAAAATGAGAGTGTGGGCGATTATATAATGACTATTACAGCCCTCTTTATTAAAATAAAATCTCCAGCACTGCAGTTTCCTCATAAGTTCTGGAGCTACAAAGATTTCAAAACACATCACTGAAATATCATTAAAAAATGCACTTCTGACAATAGACCTCCTTTCTCCTGATCAAAAGCGGACTCTCACGGAATGCAATATAAGAGTAATGCACATTAGATTGCGTGCCGCCACACCTCTTTGAAATAAGGCATCTCCTCCCAGCACACAGCGGGCGCACAGTCTACTGGTAATTTGATGGCGTGACACAAGGGCGTAAAAAAAACAATGTGCTGACAGAAACTAACAAAACACTGGTGCACAGCGGAAAGTCTGTCGGAAAAGTGTGCAGATGACCATCAAAATAGGGTTTCAATAGGTCCCGGGTGTATAAAAAAATAAAATAATCTATATAATATTAAAAAAAAAAATTGTTGCATGATCAAATTAAAAATATTAACACAGTGGGACCAACACCAGCAGGTGACATGGCTCCCCAAATCATCCTGTGACTGTGGAAACGTCACACTGGACCTCAAGCAACTTGGCTTCTGTGCCTCTTTCCTCCAGACTCTGGAACCTTAATTTCCAAATGAAATGCAAAATTTACTTTCATCTAAAAAGAGGTCATCTGACCCCACACACAGCATTCCCCACATTATGTCAGTTTTAAAATCTTTTAGTGAGCTCTCTGGATATAAATTGAACATTCAAAAGAGTGAATGCTTCCCCCCTTAATCAACAGGCCTGGGTAGCTGTCACCCAGCTTAATTCCATTCCGATAGTCTAGTTCAGTTTTAGATACTTGGGAGTCTTCATCACTCAATCCCCTTCGTACAATGAACGTGAACAGAAATTCTCAGCTCTAACAGTAAAGGGTCAAGGCCGACATTCTGAGGTGGAGCCATCTGCTGCTTTCCCTTGCAGGAAGAGTACAAACTGTTAAAATGAACATCTACCAAGATACTTGTATCTGTTTCAGTGTATTTCAGTTTTCTTACCCCGTTTTTTTTTTGTTTGTTTTTTTGTTTTTTTTAAAACTCTGTTGACTCTTATTTCTGGATTTCTGTGGGCAGGCAAGAACCCTAGAATTAGTAAACAACTCTTGCGCTGTACTCGGCGTGATGGAGGTCTGGGCTTACCAAGTCTTTTACATTACTACTGGGCAGTAATTCTCACAAGATCATGTTGTGGTTCACTTCCCCGGAGACTAACTGATGTCAGCTCGAGATAAATTCACGTCTGTCTGCATCCCCACAGGCCCTGGTCTGTGGACCCTAAGCCTTTCCCTCCTTCAAACTGTTCAACTACCTTAATAGTAGGAGCTACGTTGAAGATATGGGCACAGATACGCCAAAATTTCAGAGAGGTCTTCCCTTCCACTCACCACTCCAATCTGTGAGACCATCTCTTTCTTCCAGGAAAAAACTGACCCCAAGATTTAGACGCCTAGCTGGAGAAGGCCTCCACTGCCTGGGAGACCTGTACATCAATGGACTATTCGCTTCATTCAATCAGCTAAGCGTGAACTATGGGCTTACAAATCCGGACTTCTTTAGATACAACTAGAAATTTCACAAGAGTTCATTCTTCCACCATTTCCCCAGATCCCATCTGAGTCAGGGCATTGACTTAATTCTAAAAGCTATATCACGTATCATTTTTATATAATCTTCTCTTGTTATCTGAGGACTCAGGTTCTGGAGAAAATTAAAAGGGCCTATATCATGCTATTTTAAGCCTTTCAGAGTAAACTATATGCATGTACACTACCGTTCAAAAAGTTTGGGGTCACTTAGAAATTTTCCTTATTTTTGAAAGAAAAGCACTGTTTTTTTCAATGAAGATAACTTTAAACTAATCAGAAATACACTCTAATATCTAATATACATTGCTAATGTGTATATGACTATTCTAGCTGCAAATGTCTGTTTTTTTGGTGCAATATCTACATAGGTGTATAGAGGCCCATTTCCAGCAACTATCACTCCAGTGTTCGAATGGTACAATGTGTTTGCTCATTGCGTCAGAAGGCTAATGGATGGATTAGAAAACCCTTGTGCAATCATGTTAGCACAGCTGAAAACAGTTTAGCTGGTTAGAGAAGCTATAAAACTGACCTTCCTCTGAGCAGGTTGAGTATCTGGAAAAAATTATTATTTCAAATCCAAATCATTATTTCTAACCTTGTCAATGTCTTGACTACATTTTCTTATTCAGTTTACAACTCATGGTGGTAAATAAGTGTGACTTTTCATGGAAAACACAAAATAATTGTCTGGTGACCCCAAACTTTTGAACGGTAGTGTATGTGATAGTATATTACCTTTGGTACAACTGGAGAATGAATTTCTTATGAAGATATGAGTTATTTTTGCGAGCTACTTTTCCAACCCAGAAGTAAGATGCCTCGATCTCTGAGGCTCAGCCTCTCCTTCTTGTGGCTGCTGCCCATTTCATGACGTAACCCCTGAGCCAGCTGATGCAGCGTGTCGCTGGGTTCCGCCCACGAAAACTTAGAAGACATTATCTTACGTAAAAAACCAAACAGTTGTTGTCACTGAGCAGATTAGAGTGCGAGAGGGGAACTACTTCTTCACAGCGTCAATGCTAAAGTGAAAGAGTTTTGCCGATCACCGCTCCGTTAGCTGCGCGGAGAAAGTGGGTGTGTTGTGTTAGCCTGGGGGCGGTGCTGGGCAGCACAGGCACTTCCTAGAGTGGGCGGCTCACCCACGTTCATACGTATGAACGTGAGGACCCAGTCATTATCAGGGACAGGGCGGAGCAGCAGCTCAGAGAGCAGGGTTGAGGAGGAATACTCAGATGCGTGAATGGAGCAAAATACCACTTTGGGGGTGTTTTTGGTGAGGAATTAACATTATAACATGCTTCACAGCTCAAAAAAGTCGATTTTTGCATGATTACAGGCCCTTTAAAGGCACGGTTGGGAGATTGAGACTCAGGTCACTTTTTCAGATCATTTCTGGTCCTCTGCTCTGAAAGCGGTGAACTCCTCTTCCTCATGCGCTCATCTCAGCCTTATTCAATTTAAGGTCCTACACAGGATTCATTACAGCAAATCTAAGCTAGCTAACATCTATCCAGGCAGAGCTGAGGACAAGTGTGACAGATGCTCTCTCTCTCTCCCTGCGACTTGACATACACAGTACATGTTTTGGAGCTGTCCTGCTTTAACTCCTTACTGGGAGTTTTATTTTAAAACGATTTCAGCAATTCTTGGAATGTCCATTCTCCCATCCCCACATGTAGCTTATCTTTGGTGTCCAAGCAGATCATGATACAACTACTCTTTAATCGCATGTCATTGCCTTCACCTCTTCGATTGCACGTAGAAGAATTCTTTTGGTATGGAAATCTGACCGTCCCCCGTCCCCTAAACTAAGGCTACGAGACCTGATGTCTTTTTTAAAATTAGAGAAAATAAAAGTTTTCCCTGAAGGGCTCTCCTGTGAAGTTCTTTTTCTTTTTTTTTTTTTAAATTACTTATTTTGTACCCGTAGATAGATTTGTTTTGCAGTCTGGTGACAAGCCACCAGCTGCCGGTTGCTGCGTGCGCAAGCGCCCCGTGTCCCTAACCTGCATGTTTTTGGTATGTGGGAGGAAACCGGAGAAATCCCGGAGTAAACCCACACAACACGGGGAGAACATGCAAACTCCACACAGATCACCGTCGGTCGGGGGCAGGGATCGAACCCACGATCTCACGATCCCCGCGATCCCCCGGCCGAGGGTAAACTGTGCTGCCACAGTGCTAACCACTGCGCCACCGTGCAGCCCATTCACATTGGCAGCCTCTGATTAAATATTTTGATAGTTTGCCAACAAAAGATATTGACCCATAGAGCGGCGGTTGGGCTGCGCTGCCCCCCTACACTTCACCACTTTTCATTTTAATGCGCCCTTAAAAATGCCAGCTCCTGTTATGCCATCAAAGTGCTTGTATGCTGCTCCCATTATCTTCGTATTGTTCTATTTATTCATATTTTTTTTTTAATTTTACATATATTTCTCAAAGTTATCCCTGCCTCCCTCCTTTTTTTTTTTTTTAATTCTTATCATCTACCCACTTATCCCCCTTCCCTTTTTTTATATATGTCTGTATGTTAATTTGCCCAATACTTACACTGTGGGCACCCAGCACACGTGTGGGCACCCAGCACAATGCAGACTGACAATATTCACGCTCAGCAGGGATTTGCATACAACCAAAAGAACCACAGGAGACAGTCAGACGGGACTGAATGCATGCATCTTTGTGCCAACTAATGTCATGCTAATCAGATGTATTGACCAATGGCAGTAAATGACTATTGTTATACATCCCCGGAGCAAGCAGAGGAAGTCTGGTGCCAGTTAATCACGCGATTGATATGTATTGTCTGATATGTATATCGATATGTAAATGTGCCATGCATTCTCTCTTGTCTGTATAAAAGAGCTGACTTTACAGTGCACTGGGGACGGTGCATACACAGCACACAGTGCTGCAGTGTGTCTCACGATGATGGAGGAATAAAACTCTTAAACCTTCAGCTCACCATGTCTTGCCTGAACTTATTTTGTTCCTCCACAACACATATTTATTCATTTATCCTCTGACTGAAGGATGACTTTTCTGGACTATTTACACTCTAGCCATCACTTGTTTCTCCTTTTTTTTGTGTGTGTGAGTGTATGTGGCAACTATCATTTAAGCAGTGACAGGAAGGACTATTGTACCTAGCTACCTGTGGTATATGAAAGCCACTCAATATGGGATCTGGGTTCAAGTAGGGGTCTTACAAGGTCCTATAAGCAAAATGGGGAATTATTCATTTCTCGATCTGTATTGTAATGGTTTATTGCTTTTGTCTATATGATTCTCCTCAATAAATTGTTGAAAAAAAAAAAGAGGTCATCTGCTGGTGTTGTCTACTGTGTTTTATCAAGTCCACAGTCAGTGCAGCCATCTACCAGGAAATTCTTAGATAAGAGCACTTCATGCTTCCCTCTGCTGACAAGCTTCATAGAGATGCTGATTTTATATTCCAGCAGGACTTGGCACTTGCCCACACTGCCAAAAGTATCAAAACCTGGTTTAATGGACTTCCGGTCTGGACGCCATGGCGACTGCAGCTTAACACTGAAGCTCTCAGACCCAATCCAGGATAACACCTTGAAAATCAAACTTAACGGATTTTTGGAGGAGTGAAAATCAAAAGACAAAATCATCATGTCTAAAGGAAAACAGAAGAAACTGAAATTCTCCAGGCCAGGACACGTATCGGCCGGAGAATCTGAACTGGAAGATCTCCGTTCAGAAGACGAGGAACTGGTGATAGCTAACAAAAGGGTTAGCCTGAAATCACTATTTGAGGAGCTACGACGATTTCGCCGAGAAGTTACGGCCGAATTTCGGGAATTCAGAGAAGAATTGAAAAGGACAAACAGCAGAGTGGACCAGGCCGAGAACCGAATCTTGGAAACAGAGGAACGAATAAAAGTGCTCGAAGATTCTGTGCTGGACCTACGCAAAAGACAAGCATCTATAGAAGCTAAGCTAGCCAACCAAGAAGGAAGACAAAGAAGAGACAACATAAGAATTCATGGTCTGATAGAAGGAAGCCGAAAACGGTTTTAACTCAATGGCAGAATGCGTGGAATCCTTACTAAGAGAGAAATTGGATATTCCACAAACCACCGACTTGAAGATAGAAAAGGCACATCGTTCATTAGCCGCTAGGCCGGCGGCGGAAGCGCCCCCACGTTCGGTGTTGGTAAGATTTTCCAATTTCAAAATAAAACAAGAGGTTGTAAGACTGGCCTGGCAGAAAAAAGGATTTATGCACCAGGAGAGAAAAGTCTACGTGGAACACGATTACGCCCCGGAGGTCCTTAAAAAGCGCAGGGAATACAATGACGCGAAAAAGGTGTTAAGAGAGAAGAAATTGCGCTTTCAGACACCATTTCCTGCGAAGTTAAGGGTCTTCTACGGCGATGAAACGTGTCTCTATAATTCGGCGGAAGAAGCAACAGCTGACATGGCGAAAAGAGGGCCTCCCGGTAACGGTATTTAAACCCGCAGCAGACCCGAGTGAGAAGATCAAAGCGCAAACATGGACAACACAAAGACCTTCAAAATCCACGGACCAGCAGCGGGAAACCCAGCGCCAGAGCGTCGCGGATAAACTATCCGTTTTCAGGTTGGAATAGCGACCTTTTTTTTTTTTTTTTCTCTTGAATCAATCCGCACATCCAACCCCCCTCATACAAGGTAACAAACATTAAAGGAGATGCGTATTCAGCATGTGGTAAAACATTTCATGGAATAGTCATAATATTTGAAACAAATAAGTCTTTGTAATAAAAAAAAAAAAAAACTTGTTAAAATAGAAATGTGACAATAATCCACGTGTTCTCCTCATACTAACAAATACTGTTTTTGCGTGAATGTTTGATGTGATGGGGGTGGGAGGGTGCACACAATTTCACAGGGTTTAGGCATAAAAGGAAAAAAAAAAATCATTACAAGTTTGGATTGGGTTCTGAAACTCACGTTAAAAGCATGGGGCAGCTTACAGGGGTAAGAGAGGGCCCTCAACACGTAACAGAGTTTGAGGAATTTCCCTCAGGGCCTTCACTCCATCAAGGCTCTTCCAGGGTCTTTAAAAAGACCTCAGCTCAGGAAGTTCTTCTGACAGCTTTTTGTTTTAAAGTTTTATACACTATGTTCTTAATGTTTTTCTTGTTTTTAATGTTCTTTCAGTTTCTGAGTAGCACAAAAGAGGGCCACCACACAGTTATACTAAACAAAACAACACAATGGAGAAACGGGGTGTAACCAAAATAATTTCATATAATGTAAAAGGAATCCTGAATCCAGTTAAAAGATCCAAGATTCTAGGCAAAATGAAAAAAGACAAAGCAGGAATAATATTTTTACAAGAAACCCACCTAACAGACGTGGAACACACTAAACTCAGTAGACAAGGGTTTAAAATGATCTCTTCATCTTCATATAAGTCAGGGAGGAGGAGGGGATTAGCGACATTGATATCAACCAAATTACATTTGAAAAAAATCAGAACACAAAGATAAAGAAGGGAGATACAGTTGGTAACTGGGCGGCTAGAGGGAGAAGATATCACCCTGCTGAATGTGTATGCTCCCCCAGGGGCTAACTGGAAATTTTATAAAAATGTTTCGACCTAATGATAACTAAAGCTCAGGTTTAG